>OY998254.1:29486298-30066298 GCA_963922045.1 Persicaria maculosa
TTAATCTTTCGGAGTTTATTTCAATTCAAGTTTCCTTTATGCAAAAGATGATGTCTATTGTTATGTGCCGCGGGTAGTCACCCTACTTCTAGGGTCGGGGAGAGCCCGGCGGTAGCCATGTAAGTTTATGCATCAAATGTACGATTTTTATATGCGATTTCATCCTTATTTGTATTATTGAAGAGAAAGTGATCTTAATATGAATTTGGATTAATTATCAAAAAGAGTAGTAACAATTAGTGTTGATGAAAAGGCTTAATCTTTTATAACTTTGACATAATTCTTATATGGTAATCATTGTGGCATGAATCCCCGACTTTGGAAGTTTCTTAGTTTATTGATTTATACAACCAATCTGTGATATTTTCTTTTCACATATTTTCCTCATCCATCATTTATTCTTCGTACTTTCTTTTCCGACTTTATGTTTTGCAAGTTATGTTTTTTTCTGCACAGACATACTCAACACCGAGTGTAACTCGACATCGAGTCCACACTACTGAGTTGACGTCGAGTACCACTCGACGTCGAGTGCCTTGTTTTCTGTTCTGCAGGTTTTCTAGAGATGGACAGCTTGAGTCGACGTCGAGTCATCTGGTCGACGTCGAGTAAACTTTTGAAGGCTGACACTTCCTCGTGGATTCGATCCTGACCTCTTCCACTACAACGAGAGGAAGTCTTGTAATTTATTTGCGAAGGCTGGAGACTGGTTTGATTTATATTTATATATTTTAGACTTGATTTCCTCCGTTAACAATGTTCCGCTTCCAAATATCCATATCTCCAAATCTTGAGGTAAGGTTGTGGAGTTGAGATTGGACGGCACTGGTGGATTGGTCGTTCTTAGCTTAGTTCCTTCTCATCTCATCGAGGATGATTTGAAGATCGTCCTTCTGCTGGTTTCTCTCCGGATGTCCAAGAGCTCGATAAGGTGGGGGGTCCCTATGGTTGATCGGATTCCATTGTGGTTGTTGGAACCGCTGGTCTCCCCAAGATTGGCGGTTGGGACCCTTCAGGTATGTTGGTTTGTCGTGAGTCTCCGATAGATGGACTTGCACTGCATGTGGGCACTCAGAAGTGATGTGCTGTTGGGATCCGCATTCGATGTAGGATTGGTTTACTGAGAGGAAACTCACATGCTTTAGGAGCTTCCGATTCTCATCCTTGTACAACTGCTCTTTGACATCTGGATCTATCTCTTTAGAGGGCTTATACAGGGGCATGGATGGGGTTGGCCTTGCATATGTGTTGTCAGAGGCCACAAGAGTCCCGTACGTGTTATCGAAGTTGGTCAGCCTATCAATGGTAGCCCATGCCTCTGTTGGCACGAGTTCAAATGTATCGGTAGGAGGTGTATGAGTTGATTTGCTCCTTGTTGGTTGTGTCAAGAGAATTGTAGAAGATCTCCTGAATCACAAAGGTTGGTTGCCCATGAGTAGGGCAAGATCACAACAGCTTTTCGTACTGTTCCCATGCACGTGCCAGCGTTTTTCCAAGCTTTTGTCGAAAAGTCGTGATCTTCTATCGCAACATCGACGTCTTAGGAGGAGGAAAGAATTTGTTGAGAAACGCATCCTTAACATCCGTCCATGCCATGAGTGATCGCGGGGTCAGTCGTCCTTCGAGACATTACAATGTCTTCCCTATAAGAGACCAACAAAATGTTTTTAGTTTAACATATTCAAGGTTTTCTCTATCGGTGAGAGGTTCACATAAGTCAACAAACGTTGTTATATGAGTTAGAGGGCATTTGGTCATTCTTCCTTCAAAAGTATGGTTTTTAATTTCAGAAAGAAAAGAAATTCGAATTTCAAAATCAGAATGAGGGATAAGAATATTCGATTCAGGCGCTGTCAGGGTCGGATGCATGTAGTCCTTAACCGTCGCGGAATATCAGGCAAGCTCATCCTAGGCTTGTTTCCTGGCTTGTTCCTCATGATCGGTGCGGGCATTTGGTCATTCTTCCTAAGACTTTCGATAGGCTATAGTTGTGGTTTGTTCCACGACGGGAACGGTATGAAAAGCTATGCTTGCATTTCTGTAACGACTCATGCCCTCTCCGTAGCTATAGTTGTGGTTTGTTCCTCTACCTCATTCCTAAGACTTTCGATAAGCTATGCTTGCATTTTGGCGGTCTCCATGATGTGTTTTAACTTAAAATGGATGTGAAGAAAGTGCTTGGGATTAGCTAATCCTTTAAATTCTAGAGGGTGACCAGCGCGTCGGATACACCTGAAAAATACTACTCAAGTAGAACGTGAAAATAACTACCTAGGGCGCGAATGATCGCCTCCCCGGCAATGGCGTAAAAATTTAACATAGGAGGTAATCAAGTTTAATCAATATAAATATGAATCAAATCGAATTTGTACACACACAAATAAATACAAGACTTCCTCCCGCTGTAGCTGAAGGGAATCAAGTTCGATCCACAAGGAAGTATGTCACCGGATCCTAGATAGCTTGTAATCCACATTTTGTTTCGACTCAGGAGCTCACTCGACGTCGACTGAATGAGTCGATGTCGAGTCCAGGGAGCAGTCGATCTTTGGCAAACCTGCAAAACAACACTAACTGACTCGACGTCGAGTGGGCAAGACTCGATGTCGACTTAGTTTCACTCAATGTCGACACAGGGGAGTCGATGTCGAGTCAGATTGCAGAAAAACAGTAACGTAACCGGGTGTCGGAAAAGTGCGTCTGAAGAATAAAAGAACAGAGAAGAAGTATGGTGGACAAAAATAATGAAGGGTAGGATAATTTGAAGTAAACAAATGTAGAAAAGATCTTCCAATGCCATGGCTTACCACGACAATAACCAAACACGCATAAGATAAAATAGAATAGTTACGTAATCACATCAAAGGAGCAAACTTTCGCCTTTTCCAACAATTAGATTGAACTCTCACAAGTAAACCCTAATTGTATCTACCAATTTTATGTTTATAATCTAAGTTGTTAACATGAATCTCTTATCTTTCAAAAAGAGAACACATATAAAAGGTAGTGGTTGATCAAAACATAACGAATATAAAAAAACTCACCTCAAGCGCGCATGGATATCGTCGCGCATACCCCGACCCTAGAAGAAGGGCGACTACTTGCTCATCGTGACAAGAGACATCATTGAAATAAAAAAAAGACACTTACATTAATCTAAGTTCGCAACCTTTACGATCCCGGCACTCCAACTTTCGTAAGAACGCCAAAACCCTAAAAGCTTTGAATACCTAACTCTCTACTTGCTATGGAGATTGAATCTCTGAAATTGAATGACTATAACTCAACCCCTATGACTTTATTTATAGGCCTTAATCCTTGCTAGACAAGGAAGGGAATCTATTTATCATCTATCTAAAGATATAATTCTACAAAGGAAAGATATAATTATTGATAAAGGAAATAAATCTAAATAGGTAAAACTAGATAAATCCTTAGGGTAATTAATTGTTCAACCCATAAGCATTGAAAGTAGTTAAACTCATAAAAGATCTCTAGTCTTCATGTGCAAGAAAGCTCCACCCGAGTAGGATTCGAAAAACACGTCGGATTGCCTCTCGGACCCACTCGACGTCGAGTCAACTTGTGTATCTCGAGTTCTTGCTCATTCGATCTCGGGTCTGTCTCCACTGGAATGTCGAGTCCATCTTCACTCGATGTCGAGTGCATAGGTCGATGTCGAGTCCTTTGCTTCAGTTCTTCGTGTTGTGCTTCAATATTCACTCGATGCTAAGGCTCTTCAGTTGATGTCAAGTCTTTTCAGTAGACGTCGAGTGACTTCAATGAGAATCTAAACTTCTTGGTTTTGCTCCGAATTCATTGTACTCTCAACCCATAATATATATATATATATATATATATATATATATATATATATATAAAATGATAGAATAAGGCGTTGAATTATCTACAGAAACATTGTGTAAAACATGGACATCAGTGGTGGAAAGTGAAGAACGAGGATGAAATCTAGAATACCGGGGTGTGTAGATTCCGAATATGTGTTCAAAATTTTGATTGGAGCAATGGTTTGGATGAAGTGTGAGAATTAGTGATGATGGAGGATGTTTGGAGGTATGGAGGATATGGATAAGGGTTTGAGGTTAGGGATTAAGAGAATAGGGTGAAATAAAGTAGGGTTTCTAAAATAAAGCAGGCCCCCTTTCTCAAACGAACGGTGGGCCGATAATCGTGACGTGCAACCAAGCGGCGGACGCCGTTATCTGCTTTGTGCGAACCCTTCGTTCTGAATCCCGAAACCTAATTCCTTCCTGTTAAACTTATTCCAAACATCTCAAAAATGCAATAAACTAACAAACCTAATACTAAAGTAACAAAAAAGAAAGAAAATAAAAAGAAAAGAAAAGAAAACTTATCTCGTGTTACCTCTCGAGCAGTGCCTTTGTTTTACGTCCATGGCTAGACATAGTGAGGTGATTTCTATTCCTCAGGGAGATCCTCCCTTTATCAGGAGTCCATAACTTGTCCAACGATGTCCTCATTATATTTCTTGATCCTTTGACCACTCACCTTGAAGTTATGACCATCAATCGGGTTCTGTAAGTCAACTACACCATAGGAATAAACATGGACTACAATGTAGGAACCCGTCCATCTAGATTTGAGCTTCCTTGGGTGAAGTTTTAGGCGTAAAACATACAACAACACCTTATCTCCTGGATGAAATCCTCTCATCAAGATGTGTTTATCATGCCATGCTTTTGTTTTGTCTTTATATATCATGGCATTCTCATAAGCATCCCAACAGATCTTTTCCAACTACTGAATTTGAAACTTCCTCAATTCTCATGCTTCAAATGCATCCATGTGGGCCTGTTTAATTTCCCAAAAGGCCTTTTGCTCGAGCTCATCTGGTAGATGACAAGGCTTCCCATAAAGCAAGAGAAACGGAGACATCCCAATGGGTGTCTTATAAGCAGTACGGTAAGCCTATAGAGTATCCTCTAGTCTGAGACTCCAGTCCTTCTGATTCGGGGCAACAATCATCTCCAGAATCCTCTTCACTTCACTGTTGGACAACTTTGTATGTCTGTTGGTTTGAGGATGATATGCAGTTGAGACTTTTTGACTCACATTGTACTTCCTCAAAAGAGCACTAACAATCTTGTTACAGAAGCGAGTTCCCATTTCACTGATACCAGCTCTGGGCATCCCAAATCTAGCAAATAAACTCTTCAAAAAAGGAGCAATTGTGCGAGCATCATCAGTCTTTGTCGCCTTTATCTTAACCCACTTAGACACATAATCAACTGCAAGCAAGATGTAGACATTCCCAAATGAACTAGGAAAGGATCCCATGAAATCAATACCCTAGACATCAAAGATCTCACACACCATAATCGACAATAATGGCATCTCATTTCTGTCTGAAATATTTCATGTGCACTGACACCTATCACAAGTTCTGCAGAAAGCATGAGCGTCGCGAAAGATGTGAGGCCACTAGAATCCGGCTTCCAGTACTTTCCTAGTTGTCCGATGTGATCCAAAATGTCCTCCGCTTGGATATGAATGACAGAATCTCAAAACAGAAGTTACCTCATTGTTTGGGAGACATTGACGAACAATTCTATCAGCGTAGTGCTTCCATAGAAAAGGATCATCCCAAACATAGTAGCGAGCATCGTGCCGAATTTTGTCCTTCTTAGCCTTTGGACAATTGGAAGGGAAAATTCTAGCCACCAAGTAATTAACAATATTGGCAAACCAAGGATGCTTAGTTTGAATACCCATAAGCAAAGCAGGAAGTTGCTTGTTATCCTCATCACATAAATCGCAGTTCAACAAACCGTCATAGCGGCGGGCGCCGGTTTTAGAGCGGTGGGCGCCGGTCATGTTAGTGTCACCATATGACGAAATTGTCATCAACCCTTCATCAAGGAACTTTCCTAGCCTCTGTGGTTGTCTCCCCCCCCTCCCCCGCACCAGTTCTGCAAATCCTTCTTAGGTAGTCAAGTACTAAGTTTTCTACTCCCTTCTTATCTCTAATTTCCAAATTGAATTTCGTCGATAGTAGAATCTATCGAATTAGCCTAGGCTTTGTGTTCTACTTTTTCATCAAATAACAGAGCTAGTGTTGCATGATCACAATAAACCACCACCTTAGCACCCAATAAATAAAGACGAAACTTCTCTAGATCGAAAACCACGGCCAATAATTCCTTCTCTGTAGTAGTGTAATTCCGCTAGGCCATATTCAACATCATAGAAGCATAATATGAGATGCTTTCACAACCTTTTGTCCCAAAATAGCCCCAACAACATAGTCACTAGCATCACACATCAACTCAAAGGGTAAAGTCCAATATAAGCCTGAATAATAGGTGTTGAAGTCAACTGATTCCTCAACTCATGAAAAGCTTTCTTGCAACTATTGTCAAACACAAAAGACACATCTTTCTTAAGAAGTTCACATAGAGGTGAGGTTATCTTAGAAAAGTCTTTCATAAACCTACGATAAAATCCTGCATGACCTAAGAAAGAACGGATTTCACACACATTACTAGGATAAGGTAAAGACGGAATGATATCTATCTTTTCTTTATCCACCTCAATGCCCTTCTTGGACAAAATGTGACCAAGGACAATCCCCTGTTCAACCATAAAATTGCACTTTTAAGAGTTTAGAACCAAATTAGTTTCAACACACCTCTTAAGCACTAGTGATAAATGATGTAGATATGAATCAAAATCATTCCCATGCACAGTGAAATCATCCATAAACACTTCAATAAAATTCTCAACATATTCAGAAAATATACTCACCGTGCATCTTTGAAACGTACTAGACGCATTGCATAATCCAAAAGGCATCCTACTATAAGCTAAAGTACCTAAAGGACATGTAAAAGTAGTTTTCTCCTGGTCCTCAAGTGCAATCGGAATTTGAAAGTATCCAGAATATCCATCTAAAAAGCAATAATAGGAACAACTGGCTAGGTGTTCAAGCATTTGATCAATAAAAGGCAAGGCAAAGTGGTCCTTACGTGTTGCAACATTGAGTTTGCGATAGTCAATGGAAACTCTCCAACCTGTTTTTACCCTCATAGGTACCATCTCACCTTCCTGGTTTTCAGAAAATGTGATACCTCCATTTTTAGGGACAACCTGTGTAGGACTAACCCATTCACTATCAGAAATAGGGTAGATCATACTTGCTTGATGGAGCTTTAAGACTTCCTTTTTGACGGCCTACATCATTGGTGGATTCAACCGTCGCTAAGGTTGTCATGTCGGCTTTGCATCGCCTTACATTAGTATGCGATGCATACACAACGTTGGACTGATTCTTTTGATATCACTAATGGTCCATCCCAATGTAGTGCGATGTTCCCTAAGGACATCTACTAACCTTTGTTCCTGGTTAAGAGTAACCTTATTAGATATAATCACAGGAAGTATATTACCCTCTGCAAAAAATGCATACGTTAAATGATTAGGGAGGGGTTTTAATTCAATTTCAGGCGCCTAAATGACAGACGAAAGAAGTTTCTCACAAGAAGGATTCAATGGTTCAGTTTTATATAAAGGGGACCAATTCCCTGAATTGGCATCCATAGCCACAGACAATTCCTGCAGGTTGTTAGACAGAGCATAATCAAGAGATAACTCCCCCAAAGGGAATTCCAAAACAACATGTAGTTGGTCAGAACAATCAATAATTATGATATCCTTAGTGAAAATTTCAAATACATTAACTAAATTCAAAGAATATCCAACACATTTCCAATCAATGATCCAATATTCAGCCTTTTTCCCATCAATTTTCACAGTAAAGGACCTAGCATAACAATAAATTTTCGCTTTTGTAGTTCGCAAGAAAGGTCTACCAAGTCCCATATCAATGACATAAAAATCAGCAGGGAAAATCAAATCATCAAACATAATCAACACATCTTCAACTACCCTCTTAGGATGAAGTTAAGAGCGATCAGCAAGCTGTATATATAAAAACTCTAGTTTCATTTAGAGGATACAATCCTGACTCATTATATAATTTGTACGATGTCACATTAACAGATGCACCAAGATCAAGCATGGCGGTTTTAAACTTATCTTCACCAATCGTACAAGGAATAGTGAACATATCTGGGTCTCCACATTTTTTAGGCAATCGCTGTTTAAAAACCAATGATAAATTTTCTTGTTGTTGCTTACCTTTTTTTTTATTTCTCCCGTTGTGTTCGTTATGATGTGCATACTTCCCTAAGAAATTTTGTATATCGAGGAACATATTTGGTGTAGTGCAGAATGTCATTACCTTTCCATAACATCAAAAAGAATAACCCAAACCAATAACTTAACTAGCACCCTAGTAATTAGTGTAGTGGAATAGTAAGGGGTCGATCCAACAGAGAGAATATCTTTCTTGTCTATCAAATTGCTATCAAAAGGGAACAATATCAAAGGGTAATTGAATAATGAGGCAATTGAATATGGTAAAAGTAACAATAGTCAATTGATGATAATTATGAATGAGATAGTTCCCCCTACAATTCATCAACAATGGTTATGGCTTTAATTCTAGACTCTATCCTATCTTTCCTGGTTTGATTCATCTAATGGTGGATCACTCCAACCCCAAGCAATTTAACAATGCAAATAACATAAAAAACCAAAGATAGAAGCGCAACTCCCTAACCCTTATCAATGCAATTGATAAAGTAGAATTGTCAATATCCCCTACACACCCAATCAATGCTTTCACGGGATCAATTGGCTATGTTGTGCTACTAATTCCATTAACTTATAAAGGATAATCAAACCTTTAGCAAGAAAGGAAATTCGATCAAGGTGGCCAATCAAGAGGGAAAACATGCAATCAATCAATGAAGAACAAAGATATTGAATCAATCAAACTTAGAATAGATAGAAATTAAGTCTCACAAATCATATAACCATGTCTCTGAGTTGCAGGCGAAACAAAAGAGGTTTAGTTCCTCATGGAAGTTTTTCTTCTCAATATCTCCGTTGGTTCTCAAGTAGATCTTTCCACTCTTAGGTAAAAGTCGGCCAAATAGATATATAAAACATAACCTAATTAGTTTCCAAAAGAAATGAATCGCAACCCCGCATCAGCACGGAGCACGGGCACCCTGGTGTAGGCGGCGGGTGCCATGACCACAGTACATGTTCTTTGTCTTAATCACTTACGAATACAAGCTAACTCCTTCCTACACCTCCTTTTGCCTTCTTCAATGGTTTCCTCATGTTCCTAGCTCTCCATACTCATCCTTGGCAAAGCCATAAATGTATTCTTCCAAGCATCGTAACGTGAATTTGCGAATAAGCACAAAAAGAGTTTAGATTCCAAACTTGCAAGACCAACTACTAATGATGTGACCTACTCAACAAACATAATATAAACTATCCTAAATGCAATAACAACTACCTATAATGCCTATATAAAATATATATTATCAAACTTCCCCACACTTAAGCTTCGCTAGTCCTCGAGCGATTAATAAAAGCAACATATACATACGAACTCTCCCTTCATGCAATAGCCTTACAAAAACAAATGAAAACCCAAAATTTTCAAGGAGCACATGATCACGTGAAACAACATCGTCTTATGTATCTAATGATCAAAGAATAGAGGTAGAAATCATCCAAACTTACCAGGGATAATGTATTTCACTCATGCTCTCATGTGTTTAGGCTATTATGTTCAACTCTCAACTCAATCCAAGATGCAACTAAGCTCATAGAAATTGACAACAACATCACCAAATCTCCACCGAAATGTCATCACTTGCGGAAAAAACAATGAGCACAAACAATTTGGCTCTAGACTTCACTTTCTCTTTCTTCTCTCTTTTTTTCTTTATTTTTTCCCCAATTCTTCTTTACACAAACAATTTGGCTTGCTTTCTTTCGGCTTTGGTGTATTCCTTACACGATTCGCAAACAAGAGTGTCATGAATGACCCCGGTCTATCAACACCTCAATTTACTTGAATAAAGTCCACTTGAACATCTTTTGACGTGAGTTGCAAACATGAGTGTCATGAATGAACCCGGTTACTCAATGATCAAGCTTCCTTCCTTAGTGGGTAACTTTTGACATCGTTTTGCGAGAATCATACCCATGGGTGTCATGCGTAGATCCGATTACTAAGTGTCTCAACCATTGCCACTTTATTTCATGCTAAACAGTCAATAAGAAACTAAAGCCAAATATAAACATAAAAGCATAAAATCTGCAATCAATAAACATGTGAGTCGGTCTTGACAATAGATAATGAAGTCAATATCAATAGGTAGAAACATAAGGAGAGTAAATCACACATAAAAGCAAAAGGCATTACATGATTCCAATAAGGCTAAAAACAATCTCACAATGGTCATATTGTGTAGGACTTCAATCATACTCCCATCTCGATCATACATGCTCAATCATATCACCAATCATATTCCTCAAGAAAACATTTTTAGAAAAGTAAATAAGGCTAAGCACTTCAACTAAGTCGTAGGGTTTACAAGTTCATGCCATCAAAAGCTTAGAGTTTTGCTTAACCAAGGTGGTCGTTTGAATAATAACATATTATGCAATGCATCATATATTTTTATGATTTTTGACATTTTTATGATTTTTTTTCAAATAACAGAACTTAAAACATAAGACACGGCTAAGACAATAATGAAAGAATCCAAACATAAAGACATCCAAACACGAGAAATATCCAAAACAAGTACATACCAAGATAAAACCAGCATAAGTATAGATAACACAAACCAAAATATAGAAATGTCTCAACAAACTCATGAAATCATAAAACCATAAAACCCCTCCCCCAAACTTAAAGATTGCATTGTCCTCAATGCCGAAATACAAGGACAACACAGCAAATTAAAAAGATCAAAGTGTAAGGAAGGTAAACATATTGCTCACTGGTGTGGTGGTGGGAACGGGTAATATTGCTGGAACTGTTGGACGAAGGAATCAAAGCTGCTCTGAATGCCGAAGATAGCATGGGCTTGCTCCTCCTGTCTCTGGTAAATTGCCTCATGACGTTGGCGGAGATTATGGTGGTACTGTCTAAACTCCATGCCCTGAGCAAGCTGTAGATGATGGATCTCATCCAACTGATGAGAATAGTGGCCAGAGGAAGAAGAGAGGGCATAGCTCATATTAGTGTCTGAATCCGTTGTCCTAGCCCGGTTTGACTCACCTTTCATATAAGTAGCAAGTGGGACATCCCACCCAGCAGCATCAATGGGGACCTGACCCTCATCATCATCATCATCATCATCATCGTCCTTATTAGTAGAAAGCTCTACAACCTCCGACGGAAGGTTAAAATCCGCAGTTGACGGTCCAAGAGGAAGCTAAGCAGGTAGACGAATGAGTTAGTCACCCCTACGACCAACATGCCAAAACAAAGAAGCCTGATCACCCTCTAGGGGTCTCATCCTCGTCAACATCTCAAGTGATATGCGAGACTCCCCATCCACATGCACCAGATCTGTAACTCTGACCCCACAACGAACGACAATCAAAGTAATCAATCCCCCAAACCCAATCGTCCTGGTATCTTTTTGAGCTCCCCCCATTAACATGTAAGCAAAAGCATCCAAGAATAGATGAGCCCAATCAAGAGTAACATTTGCCTTGGGGGTAAAAAAATACATCGCCGCCAACACCTTAATAGAAACCTTGTTTAGCTCATTCTTCCCGAAGAAGGTATTGTTTAGCAACTTATGGGAGAGACTAAGTTTAGGATGGGTGATCATGTAATTGTAGTCACCTCCCCCATGGATCCAAGGGGAATCAGTAGCAGCGGCCCAAGACTGCATCAGTGGAGGACTCAACATCTTGTACCTCCAGTCGGCAGTAGGAGGGCGAGTCATAACCAAGCGCCTCAACTATGTGAATGTCCATGAATAAGAACGTCCCAACAATGTGAACTCAATCTACTCCTATGCTTAATGACTACTAGGGTCGCCAAAAACTCTCGGATCAAATCCGAATAAGTCAAGCCATGCATCACAATGAAATGTCCAAGGCCCCTGTTCTCCAGAAGGGTGGCACAAGGCCCCGCTAGACCTAGAGCGTCTAAAGCTGGATGATCGAAATACTTCATCGTCGAATATTTTCTAAGGCTAAGATCATTATTCCATCTTCCTCATTCATCCTCATCTAATGTATTCGGAGAAATCATGGTCGGAAAAGAAGTCATGACGATGAAATAGATCGAAGAAATGAGGCAAAACATACAAAATTTGATGAAACATACGTTTTAAGGCAGCGGCGGGCATCGCGTAATAGACGACGGGCGCCGTGGAGTTCTAGGCGAAAGGGTACGAATGGTTCTCTCCAAAAATTCCTCCTCTGACATCGGATTAAGCCCGTTTCCTCCTCCTTGCTTCACAAAAATTGGTTCTAAGGACTTGGGAAGGTTGATTTCGAACAAAAGGTGGTCGGGGGTGGCGGTTTGAGATTTTGGTAAATTTTGAAAGTGAGAGAAAGTGGAGACCGATGATTTGTAATAGTAGATAGGGGTGTGTTGATTCCGAATATGTGGTCGGAATTCCGATTCGACCAACGGTTTGGATGTAGTGTAAGGATTTGTGATGAAGGAGAAGCTTTAGAAGGTTGAAGGATATGGAGGAGGGTTTGGAGGTTAGGGATGAAGTGAAGAAGGAAAAATAAAATAGGGTTTAAATAATGAAGTGGGTCGCACCCATCCAACGAACCGGTGGCCCAACTCTCTTTGAACTGCACGCACGGCGGGCGCCGTGTGACAGGCGGCGGGCGTCGTGACCCCAGTGAAGCATACCTCTTGTTTTCGATCCTAAAATCCAAAACTTACCTCATAAATTCGTTCCCAACATCTCCAAAATGCAAAAAACTAATAAACCTAATGCTAAAGAAACTTTAAATCAGAGAAAAAATGAAAAGAAAGAAAAGAAAATGAAAGCGCTGACCTTAGGTTGCCTCTCGAGTAGCGACTTTGTTTAACGTCCATGGCTATACGTAATGAAGTAATTCTATTCCTCAGGGATATCATCCCCTTGCCCGGAGTCCATAACTTGTCTGACGATGTCCATGTGATATTTCTTGATTCTTTGACCACTCACCTTGAAATTATGACCATCCATCAGATTCTGTAAATTAGCAACACCATAGGGATAAATATGGACCACAATGTAGGGGCCCATCCATCTAGACTTGACCTTCCCAGGGTGAAGTTTTAGACGTGAAAAATACAACAAAACCTTATCTCCTGGATGTAATTCTCTCCTCAACATGTGCTTATCATGCCATGCTTTTGTTTTTTCCTTATAGATCCTAGCATTATCATAGGCATCCCAACGAATCTCTTTCAACTTCTGAAGCTGAAGCTTTCGAAGTTCTCCTGCTTCAAATGCATACATATTGGCCTTTTTGACTGCACAGAATGCGTTATGCTCGAGCTCAACTGGCAAATGGCAAGTTTCCCATAAACCAAGCGAAACGGAGACATCCCAATAGGCGTCTTGTATGTAGTATGGTAAGCCCATAGTGCATCCCTCCAATCCCAGACTCTAGTCTTTTCTATTCGGTACAACAGTCTTCTCTAAATACCTTTTCACTTCCCTATTAGACAATTCTGTCTGTCCATTGGTTTGAGGATGATTGGTGGTTGAGACCTTCTGAGTCGTATTTTACTTCCTTAAATTAAAAGAGTGTTGACAATCTTGTTACATAAGTGAGTTCCCCTATCACTGATAACAACCCTGGGCATCCTAAATATAGCAAATAGACTCTTCAAGAAACTAGCAATTGTGTGAGCATCATCACTCTTTGTCGTCTTTGCCTCAACCCACTTAGACACATAATCAACCACAAGCAAGATGTAAACATTCTCAACTGAACTAGGAAAGGGTCCTATGAAATTGATACCCCAAACATCAAAGATCTCCCATACCATGATCAAAAATAATGACATGTCATTCCTACATGAGATATTTCCGGTTCGCTGACATTGATCACAAGTCTTGCCTCAACCCACTTAGACACATAATCAGCCACCAAAATCCCTCTTCCAGGACTTTCCTAGCCGTACTTTTTGCTCCAAAATGTCCACTGCTTGGGTATGAATGACAGAATCTCAAGACAGAAGTTACCTCATTGTTCGGAAGACATTAACGAACAATTCTACTAGTGCAGTGCTTCCACAAGAAAGAATCATCCCAAACATAGTAGCGAGCATCGTGCCGAATTTTGTCCTTCTTAGTTTTTGGGCAATTTGAGGGGAAGATTCTAGCCACCAAGTAATTAACAATATCAGAGAACATAGGTGGCTTAGTTCGAATACTCATAAGAAAAGCAGGCGGCTCACTTCCATCATCATCAAGCAAATCGGAAATCAAAGCACCGTCAAGGCGGTGGGCGACGTGCAAAGGGCAGCATGTGCCGTCATGCTTAGTGTCATCATAGGTTGAAATTCTCAGCAATCCTTTATCAAGGAACTCTCCCAATCTCTTTGGTTGCTCTCCCCCACCATCATTTCTGTAAATTCTGCGTAGGTGGCCCACTACCAAATTCTCTTCTCCCTTCTTATCCTTAATTTCCACGTTGAACTCCTTCAGAAGTAGAATCCATTGAATCAATCTAGGCTTTACGTCCTTCTTTGTAATCAAATAGCGCAGAGCCGCATGATCACTGTAGACCACTACTTTAGCACCCAATAAATAAAGACGAAACTTCTCTAGAGCAAACACCACAACTAATAACTCTTTCTCGGTAGTAGTATAATTCCGCTGAGCCGCATTCAACATCATAGAAGTATAATAGATCACATGAGACGCTTTCTCAACTTTCTGTCCCAAAATAGCCCCAACGACATAATCACTAGCATCACACATCAACTCAAAAGGCAAAGTCCAAATAGGAGCCAGAATAATAGGTGTTGAAGTCAACTTATTCCTCAACTCATGAAATGCATTCTTACAAATATCATCACACACAAAAGAAACATCGTTCTTAAAGAATTCGGAAATTTCGCCTGGTAACCCTAAGGTTTCGCGTATTTCGCATGGCAAACAAAAGTTTTAGATATTTCGCATGGTAACCCTGAGGTTTCGAAATGTTTTGCCTCACACCCACAAGTTTGAATTTGTCCAATAATTGTATTTTAAATTTATAGGCGGGTGAGTATTGTAATATTAACAACTTTTGTGGGGACATTTCATAAAAACTAACATTGTGAACTTTACTCTGGAGGAGTCTGGAGCGATACACGACGAATAGCGAATTGCAGAGGTAGGGCGACCGACGGGAACCAGTAACTCCCAAGGGGCGGCGACCGGTGTCAGAGGGGCGGTAGCGGCGGCGCAAACGATTCCGATTCCGATGTCAGTTGGGGATATAACCGCTATCAAATCTGGAGCCGATTCCAATTCCGATTCCATTAACCCTAGAATCCCAACCGATGTCAAATCCAGAATCTTGATTGCAAATGATATTACTTGAACATCTTCGAGTCAATTTCATTTTAGATACGTGTTGGATTTTGTGCTCGTTATTTAATATGTGTACAGGAAATTATAATTTCTGAAAGATAAGTGGAGATCTTGTTCCTTGTTGTCGTAGTTTGTTGTTGGATTTCTATTTTTGGTCTCTCTTCGTAGTCGTAGATAGATTCGTAGATCAATCTCCTTGTTTGTGTTTTTGTGGATGAATAGATTCAAACGATGTGGAATTCTTAGGCGTGGTTTCCAGGAGGTCCGATCTGTGATGGAAGGAGGTAGGGGAGTTGGTGGTGGTGGAGGAGGAAGAGCGGGATATGCCGCCAATCTGCCATTGTCGGTTGAGCAGGCCGGTGAATCGGCCGTTGGAGGTGTAAGCGCCGGGAGTGGCGGATCAAATGAGGCTCATAGGAGGCTTCCGACCTCCGATGCCATTTCTCACCAAGACGTTCCAGCTTGTGGATGATCCGACCGTGGACAAGCTGATCTCGTGGAATGAAGACGGATCCAACTTCATCGTTTGGAAACCTGCAGAGTTCGCTAGGGATTTGCTCCCTAAATACTTCAAACACAACAATTTCTCCAGATTTGACATCAGTGGGGTCTCTAGGGTTAATGCAATCAGAATTGGCTCCGGATTTAACATCGGTTGGGATTCTAGGGTTAATGGAATCGGAATCGGATCCGGATTTGACAGCAGCGGTACCCCCAACTCTGGCCGCCGCCGCCGCCCTTTTGACACCGGTTCCTGTCGCGGTACCCCCAATTCGCTGTCCGTCGTGTATCGCTCCAGAATAAGGTTCGCAATGCTAGTTTTTATGAAATGCCTCCACAAAAGTTGTTAATATTACAATACTAACCCGCCTATAAATTTAAAACACAATTATTGGACAAATTCAAACTTGTGGGCGCAAGACAAAACATTTCGAAACCTCAGGGTTACCAGGCGAAATTTCCATAAAGAAATCATCCATAAACACTTCAATAAAATCTACTCATCATGCACTTTTGAAATGTATTAGGCGAATTGTATAACCCAAAAGGCATTTTATTATAAGCAAAAGTACCAAAAGGACATGTAAAAGTAGTTTTCTCCTGGTCCTCAGGTGCAATAAGAATTCAAAAATATCTAGAATAACCATCCAAAAAGCAATAATAAGACTAACCGGCAAGACGCTCAAGCATTTGATCAATGAAAGGCAAAGGAAAGTGGTCCTTACGTGTTGCAGCATTGAGTTTGCGATAGTCAATGCAAACTCTATAACCAGTTTGTACCCTCATAGGTACCATCTCACCTTCCTAGTTCTCAGAGACCGTGATACCTCTCTTCTTAGGGACCACTTATTTCAGAGTCTCCTTTGGACAAATCCTTTCTCCAATTTCTCAACTTGAGTTCTTGTAGCTCTTGGCCCATTTGTCACATGAGTTTTCCTTAATTCTTTACCATCATCATCAAATCTTTCAAAGCACATCCCTTGAGAATTTCAGAGCTTGTATGATGTGATTCTTGAGCTTCTTGTCTTTCTTGAGCATTTGATGCCGCCATTTGAGTATCCATTTTCATTACAACCTCTGTCAATTTCACAACTTTCTCCTCGCAGGCCTTCACAGGATCACTCAATGCAAATGGATCTCCAAATCCACTGAATCTCTTGTACTGCTGAGTCAAATTTGCTAATCCATCGAAAATTTGCATAGCTTCTTCTGGTGTCTTATCCAGAATATCACCTCCACTAGTAGCGTTGATGACAGTGCGCTCATGATCAAGCAACCCCTCATAAAGATAGAGAATCAAATCCGAATAAAATCCTCTTCAGGAAATACATGTTGTGGGGAACTTGCCTTGAGTCGCCTAAATCTCTTAAGGTAGTCATAGAGTCTCTCTTTAGGGAGTTGTTCTGTGCTAGTCAATTGCTTCTTTACTTTGTGATGTCTCCAAAGTAGCCATGTCTTTGTGCATATTTTAGGTTCATATTCTTTACATTTTGCATATTTCGGGTTGGGAATATGTCGGATTTATGTAGTATATGCTTAATTGTCAGAAATGGAGATCTACATAAGTTTCTGTTTAATATTGCAGAATATGGAGTCATTTCAGGAGAAAACCAAGAAGCAAGGACGGAGGCCCAAGTCTACTCGATGTCGACTACCCCTAGTCGATCTCAACAAGCCATGTCTAGACACCTGCCAGGATCGAGAAGGACCATGTCGGGAAGCTGAAGACGAAGAACCCGACTCCAAACCTCTACTCGAGATCGAGTAACCAACTCGAGATCAACGAAACACCACAGCCCATGCCCGGAGTCAAGGAAAGCATGTACGAGGATGCCGAGGAGAGACTACCCGACCTGACCTGGAAGCCGGACACCACAACTCTAGATCGAGGACCGTACTCGATATCGACAAAGGCCGAGAGCACCATGTCCGAGCATGTCGAGGGAAGCTGCTCGACAACACCATGAGGCCAAGACGACGAACCACCCAACTCGAGATCGAGTTGTCTCCTCGAGATCGACCAAGCCCTGGAGCCATGTCCGAGCCCTGTCGAGGACCAGCAACCCGAGACGCCGAGCTAGCCCAGTCGATGACACTTCTACTCGAGATCGAGTAGACTTACTCGAGATCGAGGAAGCTTCTAGAAGCCGCGTAACGCGTTTTGATCTATCCTACTCGGATTTGGATTACTTGGAGCCGAAGATTGCCGAGTCTATCCGGTTTATCAAGATCTATCATGAAGAAGAGAGATTTATCCACTTGAGACTTCTAGATATAATTCCCTTATTTAGATTTAATTATGTTGTTGCTTTTATTTATCATTAAGCCTTTTAGATATAGTTTTAGATATAGATAGATGTTTCTATCCTTGAATAGCAAGGTTTAGAAGCCTATAAATAGAGCCTTAGGGGGCTGATTTCTATTCATTCCATCACACAACAATTAGTAGAAGAGTAGAGAGAGAGGCCGAGTGGAGCAGGAGAGCGAGGTTGATCCGGCTTGTTTGGTTTGTACTTTCTTGAGTTTGATTTAATGCAATTAGTTTATTTTCATCAATCAATGTCTGAGGTTGCAATGAAGCGCGAGTAGTCCACCCACTTCTTGGGTTGGGGCGAGCCCAACGATAGCCCTGCATGTTTGAGGTAAAGATCCGACTTTTATCATGTGTTTGAGCATCTACTACTTTTTATGTGTTTATTACCCATCTAATGGAGGTCCATGCTAACAATTTGGATTATAAACATAAAATCGGTAGAGACAATTAGGGTTTCTTGAAAGAGTTGTCTAATTGTTGGAAAAGGCAAAAGCTTGTCCTTTGATGCGATTTACATGATTATCTGTTTTATCTCTGCCTTATGCATGCTTGGTTATCATTGTTGCAAACCCCAATCTTGGAAGTCTTTTACATACAGTTTAGTTCGAAGTCCAAAAGCAATTGTCTTTACTTTATTTTCTTTCGTTTTAGTTTTCTGTTTTCCTCGAGATCGACTAGCACTCCTCGATCTCGAGTTACTGATCTTCGACCCAGGTCGTTGTAGCTTCTGTGTGCAGGCAATCAACCAAGACAAACCGACGTCGACGAAGACCCTACTCGATCTCGAGTAGCCTTTGTCGAGATCGACCACCACCCTATGCTCGCTGTTGCGCTGTGCTCGACTGTCCGATCTTCTGTCGAGTTGCTGTACTTGAGATCTAGGACCCCTGTTGTCGACTTCTGTCCATGAGATTTCACCGCTGCCTAGGATCCGCTGACACGCTTCCTCGTGGATCGATCCTGACTTTCCGCTGCTACATCAGGAGGAGGTCTTGTAATTATTTGCAAGGGACGGAATCTGGTTTGCCTTAGTTTATTTACATTCTATTTTGCATACTCGATTTCCTCCTACAACACTTTGCTCAGACGGGTAGCAGGAAAATATTTCAGCATAAAATCTTTCTTTAATTCCAACCAAGTAGTAATACTTCTTATAGAAAGACAGTGTAGCCAATCAATCGTTGTGTCTTTCAAGGTGAACGGAAACAACCTCAACATGAGTTGATCATCATCAAATCCTTGAAGTCTGAGTCGGTCACAGACACCAACGAACTCAGTAAGATGCTTTTTATGCTCATCTCCAATCATCCCATGGAAAACTGGAAGAATCAATAACCAATCAGCTTTGTATCCCAATTTGGAGCCTTCAGGGAGTTTAGGTAATGTAATGGTAAGGTGTTGCAAATTCAGATCAGGTTCCCTTACGTCTCTTATTGTCCTCTTGAGAGGGGATTCAGCACTTTTAGACATCTTTGCTTAACATTCGAAAACACTCAACAAATATTGATTAGTAACGAAAAAGCAATCCACCAGGGGTGAATCACCAAAGATAGCAAAGAAGAATAAACAAAAGAAATAAAGTAATCTCCTCGGCAACAACGCCAAAATTTTGTATGGTGCAGAATGTCGTTACCTTTCCACAACACCAAAAAGAATAACCCAAACCAACAACTTAACTAGCAACCTAGTAACTAGTATAGCCGGATAGTAAGGGGTCGATCCGACAGAGAGAATACCTTTGTTGTCTTATCAAAGGGGAACAATATCTAAAGGTAATTGAATAATGATGCAATTGAATATGGTAAAAGTAACAATGGCGAATTGATGATAATCATGAATGAGATAGTTCACCCTACAATTCATCAACAATGGTTATGGCTTTGATCCTAGACTCTATCCTATCTTTCCTGGTTTGATTCATCTAATGGTGGATCACTCCAACCCTAAGTAATTTAACATTGCCAATAACATAAACAACCAAAGATAGAGGCGCAACTCCCTAACCCTAATCGATGCAATTAATAAGGTAAAATTGTCAATATCCCCTACACACCCAATCGATGCTTTCACATGATCAATTGGCTATGCTGTGCTACTAATTCAATTAACTTATAAGGGATAATCAAACCTTTAGCAAGAAAGATAATTCCATCAAGGTGGCCAATCAAGAGAGAATACATGCAATCAATCAATGAAGAACAAAGATAATGAATCAATAAAAGATAGAATAGATAGAAATTAAGTTTTACAAATCATATAACCATGTCACTGAATTGCAAGCGAAATAAAAGAGGTTTAGTTCCTCATGGAAGGTTTTCCTCTCAATATCTCCATTGGAGTCTTCTCCATTAGATCTCTCCACTCTTAGGTAAAAGTCGGCCAAATAGATATATAAAACTTAACCTAATTAGTTTTCTTCAGGTTCCTAGCTCTCCATACTCATCCTTGGAAAAGCCATAAATGTATATTTCCAAGCGTCAAAACGTGAATCTGCGAATAAGCACAAAAAGAGCGTAGATTCCAAACTTGCAAGACAAACTACTAATGATGTGAACTACTCAATAAACCTAATATAAACTAATCTAAATCCAATAACTACTACCTATAATGCATATATAAAATATGAATTATCAAGATTCAACTAGATTAAGGAGAGGAATGTTTACCTGACACTTTGTGAAAGTATTGAATAGTTCCTTTTCATTTTTCCTCTTATGATCAAGGTTTAAGGCATGAGGAAAGAGTGGTACAAGTCTTGTAACTTCATAAGACCACTCCTTCGATGATTTATCCCCGGATGGATCAACGTAAAAAATTGGATCACTCATTGACAGGTGCGACATGCGCTGCTTTTGGGGGCGGCGGGCGCCGTTCGACGGGGTTTCGTTATCTGAGTTCTCATCAACTTCATCACCCACATTCATAACCTTCTTAGGCCCTTTTTCTGAATTCGTAGTGGGTAAATTCACTTCTTTTCCTCCTCTAAGAACCATAGCCATATAATCTTCCTCAAAGGACTCTCCTAACGAATTTCTCCCCCAATTCCTCAATTTGAGTTCTTTTAACTCTTGAGCTATATGTTGCATGAGTTCTTCTTGATTCCTTACCATTATCATCAAACCTTTCAAGGCACCTCCCTTGAGAGTTTCAATGCTTGTATGATTTGGTTCCTGAGCCCCATATCTTCCTTGGCTATTTGATGTAGCCATCTGAGTAGCCATTTTCATCACAACCTCCGTAAATTTCGCAACTCTCTAGTTGCAGCCCTTCATAGGATCATTCGATCCATAAGGATCTCCTAACCCTTGAAACTTCTTATACTATTGAGTCAAATTAACTAACTCATCAAAGATTTGCATAGCTTCGTCTGGCGTCTTATATATCCAAAATATCTCTTCCACTAGTCGCGTTGATGACAGTGTGCTCATGATCAAGCAACCCCTCATAAAGATAGAGGATTAAATCCTCTTTAGGAATTCCATGTTGTGGGCAACGTGCCTTCAATTTCTCAATGTAGTCATAAAGGCTCTCCCTAGTGAGTTGTTCTATGCTAGTAAATTTCTTCTTTACTTTACTCAAGCATGTGGCAAGAATGTATTTCAGTACATAAGCTTTCTTCAATTCCAACCAGGTGGTAATGCTTCCTGTAGGCTGACAGTGCATCCAATCAATCGATGTGCTTTTCAAGATGAACGAAAACAACATCAACATGAGTTGATCATCAGTAAATCCTTGCGGTCTGACTCTGTCACATACACTAACGAATTATGTAAGATGCTTATTAGGCTCATCTCCAATCACCCCATGGAAAACTAGAATAATCAACATCCAATCAGCTTTGTATCTGATACGTTTGGAATCCCTAATCCTTCGCATGTGGGCTCAGAATCAAGACACCAACTTGTTGATGGCCCGATCTTGCAATATTCTTCATATCTTTGATGTTTACAAGTAGTTACAATAAAAGGGTTTGAACTATTGCGAAAGAAACGAAAACAAACAAATAACAACAACTAATTAAAATTCAGAAATAGCGACAGTTTGTAACTTAGAATAAATTCCAGAAAAATCCAGCAAAATTAAATAGCGAGAGAAATCAGCAAGGGAAACGAGAGAGAGAGAGAGAGAGAGAGAGAGAGAGAGAGAGAGAGAGAGAGAGAGAGAGAGAGAGAGAGTCGGGTGTGTGCAAAGCCGAGCGCAGGTGTCCGAGGACACGCAGGAGCGCGGACGCGCGTAGGCACCTGGCGCCGTGAGATGCTGAGGACGTCCGGTGATGCTCCTCCTTGGCTTGCAAAGTTTCTGGATTTTTCCAGCGACGGTTTTAGGGGTTTGGTTTGTGCAATTGCCGATTGAATTGAAGGGAAAGGGTTGTGTTTGTGGTTGTACCGTGAGTAAGAAGAACATAGGATAGTATGAGAGCCTTTGGATTGGCAAATTGTAGAAACCTTTATTCCAATAAAGGTTCCACAATATTAATTTCCAATCTAATTTTTATTGAATGTAAAACATGAGTTTAAGTAGACAATAGACCAATTCTATCTTGTGCAAAAGATAGAGTTTTGGTTGATAAAGACAGATAAAATAATCCTAGGATAAATCAAACTAACTAAAGATAGATAAATAAAACTTGGTTGGTAAGGAATTTATCTAGATGAGATATTTTCCTTCCCACATTATTTTCCTAATAAGTAAATCTAATTTCATAACATAAATTCGAAATTAATTAAATAAATATGTGGAAATTCGTCCAAACAGGGACAACTGCAAAGATGATGAATTTCGGCCACTTTCGAGTTTGATTCTGGAAAACCCTTCAATAGCAAAGTTGTAGATCTTTTTGTCCTCGTTCAAACAAGGTATGGCATAAACCAATCCAATAAATATTGACTCCGAACGACCCATTTTACTAAGACGTCGAAAAGCTGTCAAAACACATGAACGAACCAAACGTGTGCCTAGGCTCCCATTTCATTGTTGGACCTTCTTCCATGGCGGAGCCTTCTTCTTCTTGAGGATGACACTCTTTTCCATCAATAGCCCTCGAATCGGTCTTGAGAGCTCGCCTGGATCAAGATCATTGTTTGACCCACAGAAGGCCATCTTAATCCGCATTAGTATCCTAGTTTGGAGCCTTCAAGGAGTTCAGGTAATGTAATCGCAAAGTTTTGCGAATTCAGATCAGGTTACCTTAAGTCTCTCAATGTCCTCTTGAGAGGGAGATTAGTGGTTTCAGACATCTTTGCCTAACCTTTGAAAGACTCGACAAAGACTGATTAGTAACCAAAGAGTGATCAACCAAGGTGATTCACACTAGAGATAGCAATACAAATAAACAAAAGTAATAAAGTAATTCTCCCCAACAATGGTGCTAAAATTTGGTGTGTGCGGAATGTCGTTAGGTTTCCACAACACCAAAAGTAATAGCCCTCGCTAACAACTAACTAGTAAGCTAGTAACTAGTATAGTGGGTAAGTAAAGGGTCGAACCCACACAGAGAATACCTTCCTTGTCTACAAAAATTGATACCAAAGGGAACGATATCAAAGTGTAATAGAATTAAAAGACAATTGAATATGGTGAAAGTAATAAAGGCAAATTTGTGATAGTGAATATTGATGAGATAGTTTCCCCTACAATTCATCAACAATGGTTAGATCATTGATCCTTGACTCTATTATATTATTCTTATTTGATTCATCTAATACTGAATTACTCCAACATTAAGCAATTAAACAATTTTAATAACATAAACAATCAAAGATAAAGGTACAACTCTCTACCCCTAATCAATGCAATTGATAAAGTATAATTGTCAATATCCCCTACACACTCAATCGATGCTTTCACGGGATCGATTGGCTATGTCTGCTACTTAGATTCTATCAAATTGCAAGAGATAATCAAATCTTAGCAAGAGAGCAAATTCCGTCAAGGAGGCCAATCAAGAAGAATACATGCAATCAATCAATTAGAGATCAAAGATATTGAATAAATCAAATATAGAATAGATAGAAATCAAGTCTCACAAATCATCTAACCATGTCTCTGAATTGCAGGCGAAACGAAAGAGATTTAGTTCCTCATAGAAGTTTTTCCTCTCAATCTATCCATTAGGTTTTCTCAAACTAGGTCTCCAAGAATGAACAATAACCTTGCCTAAAGTCGAAAAAAAACAAATATAACCTAAAACATAATAAGTTGTCCAAAGATAGAATTCAACAGATCCCGTGTCCGTGATGACCGTCGGGCGCCGTTATTTGAGAGGCGAGCGCCGCACCCAACAGTAACGTCTCCTTCCTCCATTTGCCTATGTATCAATGCTAAGCTCCTTACTACGACTGTTCTTGCCTTTGTAATGGTTTCCTCAAGTTCCTAGCTCCTCATGCTCTTCTTTAGCAAAGCCATAAATGCATCCTCCCAAACGTCAAAAGATAAATATGTGAATAAGCACGAAAAGAGCGTAGATTCCATACTTGCAAGATAAAATACTAGTAATGCAAATTACTCAATAAACATGTCATATATTCTCCTAAATGCAACAAAAACTACCTATAATGCCTATCTAAAATATGCATTATCAGGAGGCCTCATGACTTATGCTTTAAGCTCTTGGAGACACCAAGTCCTCATACTAGAGCTGGACCTTGAGTTCCATCTGCAGAGGTGTTGTAGGAGGAAATCGAGTTCAAAATATAATAATAAATCAAACCAGATTGTGCCCACGTAAATAATTACAAGACTTCCCCCCGCTGTAGCAAAAGGTAGTCAGGATCAATCCTCGAGAAAGCTGGTCAGCGGATCTCAGATACCCAACAAATCACGTTCAGAATTCGAGTCAGGAGTACTCGACCTCGACTAGATAGTAGTCGACAGGGGTCTCGTACAGTCGATTTCGAGCAGAAACAACGAATCTAGGCAACAGGAGTAGTCGACGTCGACTAGGTCTCCTCAATGTCGAGTAGGTGGTCGTAGTCGAGTAGTCTTGGTCGAAGTCGAGTACTTGCAAAAACACTAACGGCAACGATATCGCTTGATAGAGTGATTAGTGGTCGACGTCGACTAGGCTAGTCGAAGTCGAGTAAAACCACAGAAACGTAATGAAACCTAGGGTTTGCAGATTTGGAAATAAACAATATAAAAGAAATCTTCCAAGACCGGGGTTTGCAACAACGATAACCAAATTAACATGCATAAGGCAGGATAAAAAGAGATATAATCATGCAATCACATCAAAGGATCAAGCTTTCGCCTTTTCCAACAATTAGACAACTCTTTCGAGAAACCCTAATTGTATCTACCAATTTTATGTTTATAATCCAAGTGGTCAACCTGAATCTTTATTAATTAGGTAATAAACATAATAAAGATAGTGGATGATCAGAACATAATAAAAGTCGAATCTTTACCTTAAGCATGCATGACTATCGTCGGGCTCACCCCGACCCTAGAAGTGGGTGAACTACTCGTTCATCATCATAGGAAAACTCATTAATAATAAAAGAAAACTAACTTGCATTAATAAAATAAAACTTACAATCGATTGAAGCCAAATCCGCTCTCGCAGGACAAAACACCTTTTGGCCTAAGCTCTCTATCTCCTACTCTCTAACTCTTGTGTTCTCTCTGAATTGGAATGAATGAAAAACTAGCCCCATGGGCTTTATTTATAGGGCTTAATCTTTGCTAGTCAAGGAAAGCAAACTTTATCTATTCCTAAAGATATAAATTTGGATAAAATAAAGATAAATCTAAAAAGGTAACAAATAAATCTTCATATGGTAGATAATTCCTTCTCCAATGTGATAGATCTTGATAAAATCTGGATGGAACCAGTCTTGCTTCATGCCCAAGTAGTCCACACGTCATTGGATTGGCCCAATTGACTCGCGTCCCAAAAACAGTGTAGTCGATGTTGAGTAGACGTACTCGACGTTGAGTAGTCTGCTCAATCTCGGCTTCTCTTAACGGCTCCTCGAGTAGTCCTCTTCTCGTCAAAATCGGGTAGGGTTTCAGGTCTAGTCGACGTCGAGTAAAGTACTCAACGTCGAGTACTTCTCGTGCTCGAGTGGTGTGCGTCTTCAGTCCTCGACTTGGTTTTGCTCCCAGCTGTAGTCGACGTCGAGTGGACTTGTCGACTTCGAGTAGTATCCTGCTTTCATCTCCTCGACTTGGTTTCATCCCGGAATGGCTCCAAATTCTGCAAAATTCAACCAAAACTCGTGTACACCTCTATTTCTGACAAATAAGCTTATACTACACAAATTCAACATATTCCCAACCCGAAATATGCAATGTACTTAAAATAAGGAGCTAAAATGTTCATAAAAACATGGTTACTTTAGTGGACATCAAATCACTCCATACTTAAGCTTGCTTGTCCCCAAGCAATCACTTGAATGGTAATTTAGGGGAAACCTGCAAAAACTCTCAACATAATGGACTCATTGTTATATTATCCAACACTCAATTGTCGTCCTTGAAAAGGTACTTGGTGGCTTCAAATATGTGCTTGTGAATGAAAAGCAATTTCTCTGCACAAAAGGAGGTTATACAAAACAAATTTTATGTGACAAAGCCACAATAATCAAGAGAACTTTATTTTAAGGTAAAAAAGGAGTAGATAGGTAAAAGGCTAAAGGTGGGCAATTTTTTGCCATGTGGTGTTAAATCCGGGGAAATGGAGTATTTCCTAACTTTCTTTACCACATTCTTTCTTCATAAGATTCCTCACCTTTCACTCATTCGCTCAATGCTTTTTTCAATATTAATGCTTTTACCTCTCTAACCTCAGCACTGCCTTCTCGCGAGTCGCAAACATAGGTGTCGTGAATGGCCCCGAATACTTAGTGCTTCAGATTCCTCACCTTGGTGTCCCATCTCGCCGAACTAACATCTCAACGAGCAGGGTCGATCTACCTTTATCTCCTGAGGTGACCGAATTTTCTTTCACTCATTAAATTTTCCATAACTTGATTTTTTCCTGCCAAAATCCAATAATGGTATACATATAACAACACAAACACCATATAATATCTCCAAAAATGAATTCCATTCTCAACATAGTCCCCGGATAGGGAAATAAGGTAAAAATGGATAATATAAGGCATATGTGGAGCAATAATGATATAAATACAAGTAAGGCTCATCATATGGCTTTTGTGATGCAATTAGGCATAGGTATAGCTAGTAATAAGCATATATGGAAAATATAAAATCCCCCATCCTTTTATTGTGCAAAATGTCAAAAGCAACATCAATTTACCTCACTTTTGTGGTTTTACCTAAAAAAAATGCATGTCATTGAGAATTTCCCTTTTCTTGGCAATCTTGTGCAACATCTCTAACGAATCCACTCTTGCATCGTTGAGTCTTGCTTTAGCTTCCATGACAGTATTTCATTGAACAATTTACAAGCTTTGGGAGATGTCTCATAAAACAAACTTTGGGTTTAGCAATTAAGCATAAAATTTAAAAATTTACCCAAAATTCACCATGTAAAACCAAAATTAAGAATATAAAATAATGATAATGAGCTTTTTCCCCACACCATACTTAAAATATACAGTGTCCCCACTATATAAATCAATATAAAACAAAGGAAAAGGAAGGAGCTAACCGAATAATGCATCGAGGAGTCAAAACAGGGGCTGTCGAGTAGAATGGAGTTAGTCAACGTCGAGTAGAGTACTCGATGTCGAGTACAGTTTGCAGCGTCGAGTGGAAATTTGAAGTCGAGGATGCTCCTGGGTAGTCGACGTCGAGTGGCCTACTCGACGTCGAGTAGATCTGTGTGCTCGATCCACCTTGTAGTCGACATCGACTTGTCCTTAGTCGATTTCGACTGTTTTGTTAGGGACTCCGTCTTCCCCTCTTCACGATCCTTTACACTTCTCGACCTGAAAATTGTTAGTATTCGCACGAAGACAAAACTTCCCACATGAAGTATTCAAAACCAAAACCAAAACCAAAACCAAAAGTTATAAAGTCCTAAATTTTTTTAAATTTTTTATGTACATGCTCTAGATTTTAGAGTTGCTAGACCGACTTCTTCGTTGGTGCTTAGGAACCCTCAATGTGGGGCCCTCTTGTGCCTGGCCTTTCTCCTGGATTATCTAGGTCCTGATTGTAGTATGCAAGCTCCATTGATAAGTTGTTGTTCCCATAGAATCCTTTACCTTCCTTCTTCTTCTTTCCAGTCCTAATCCTGCGTAGGTTAGCTCGCCACGGGGCCTTGTCTCCTCTAAAAATCTTTTTATTTTTATTAATGGATGGAGGAGAGGTAGGGATTGTACCTGATCTTACCTTTTCGTGCCCAAAACAGCAATCTTCGGGCTGAGGGTTAGTCAATGTCGAGTACAGGTAGTTGACATCGAGTACAAGGACCCCATACTTAACTTTTTGCAGGTCTGGAGCTCGTCAGAGGAAGTCGACGTCGAGTAGAGTAGTCGACGTCGACCAGGTGTCCTCGACTTCAACTAGAATTTTGGTACCTTCCTCCATTGTTGTTTGCTCTTCCCCGTGGTTGCATATGCTCTTCACCTCCAGCCATGTAGTTTCCTCATTTGTAGGGCCAAAAGAGAAGTCTAAGACCTCGTTACCTACTGTGAAGGTGAGAAATCACTTCCTGACGCTGATGTTGGCATCTACCATAGCTAGAAAAGGTCTACCAAGAATAATAGGGCAAGCAAGATCTTCCGCCATATGTATAACAAGAAAATCTGCGAGAATATAGAACTTACCAACCTGGACAGGGACATTGTCAACCATACCTGTAGGGATTACCACCATATTGTTTTCCATGTATAGCTTGGCATCCACAGACTCTAGTGCTCCTATCTTCACATTTGATCAGATTGATAAGGCCAGGGCATGATGCTCACGCTTGCTCCTAGATCACACAGTGCCTCATATCTATGTTGTCTAAATCCCATAGTAATAGAGAACTTGCCATGGTCAGGTCTCTTCTCAAGGAAATCCATCCTTTTGCAGTCGTTGGCGATTTATGTGATTGTTCGCTTGTTACTAAGAATCTCCTTGAGGAACTTGACATATGCAGGCATTTCTTGAAGAACTTATGTAAAAGGAATTGAAACGTTTAGTTCTTGAAGCATCTTAACAAAGCGTTTAAACTTACCTGCAGTGGGATCTTTCAGCGCCTTGGAAGGAAACAAAAGTGTGTTCTTAGGATTTGGAGCCAGAATAGTTGTCGGAGGTGATCGGCGTCGGTTGCAGAGTCCTCGACATCGACTACATGAGTCGACGTCGAGTGCTGATGATGTGCAATCGATGATGTTCAGCGGTTGCGATTTGGATCTGAAGATTCTTATTTCCTATTATAATATTATTATATTTCCTAGGGTTCGCACGTTCTATTTAGGTTTTATTCTTCCAAAATAAGCCGTGTGTTGGCATTAGAGTTATCAATGAATGATTTTAGAGAGAAGAGAGGTTTTCGGCCTATGAGTAGCTAAACTCATAGTTTCGCCTGTGATTCGAAGACATGTTGAATGGATGATGAGGATTTGATTTCTATTAGTAATTTATGAGTATATTTATCATCTTATGTCTATTGATTGTATTTGTGTTCCTTTCTATGAATGATCACCATGTTAGGAATTGCATCCAAGCTATGAATTCGTTATTGTTTTCTTGATAGAAAACAAAGGTATTGAAGTAGTGATATTTCTATGTCTTTGTAGTAGTTGATTTCGATTGATCTATGTTGTTAGATGTTGATTGTGCTGATTAGGGTTGTTCTAATTGTGTCTTAATTGCATTGAGTCGATATGTCAATTGGTCTAAGAACTTGAGTGTTTAATGCTATTCTTTAGTGATATTGAATAAGATGATTGTATCCCTGTGAATCCTTCAACTTTAGTCAAGTCGACATATGCTTAGAAATAATTATTGAATCAATCCTAGGACCATGAACCTCAACCATTGTCAGAGAATTACAGGTGAAATATTTCCTCTATCTTATTATTAACACTTTGCAATCATATTTCTCTTTACTTTACTTTGTTATCAATTTGCTACAAACCATTGCTTTTTTCATAAGAGTCATTGATAGAAACATTGCATAGAAATCGTTCTTCTCTGTTGGTTCGAGTCCGGACTTCATTGCTATACTAGTTGTTGGTTTATCTATTCATTGATTTACTAATCTATTTATTTGAGCTTTGAGTTTTGATATTATTACTATTTGGCCAAGGGTGAAATTGCCAACGACGTTCACCCCGCACCAAATTCTTGGCGCAGATGCTGGGGAAGAAAAGAGTTTGCTCTTTTTATTTCTATAATTGATTACTTTTTATTTTTGTTTTTGTTTTTCTTTGAGTATTTTGTGTCCTTTTATGGTTCAAACTCGTTCTTTTTATTCACTACCTTTGTCTTTTGATCCCGAGATTGAAAGATCTCTTAGGTGAAAAAAGAGGCTAGAATTTGACAAACATAAGGGGATGGGAGACGAAGTTGATAATCCACCAAGAAGGACCTTGAGAAACCTAAAGGAACCTAATTTGAGTGCTCAACCACTTGCAATTAGACTTTCTAATCTCCCCGAGGGATCAAGATTTGAGTATAAGTCGAATTGGTCTACTATTTTAGCCTACTTTCATGGATTGTCTAGGGAGGAAACAAACAAACACCTTGCAATCTTTGTGAGTGAGTGTGATACACTTAGACCCCAAGGCCTTACCGATGACCAATTGATGTCGAGAGTGTTCCCCTTTACCTCACAAGATTCGGCTAGTGACTGGCTTTATTACCTACCCTTTGAAAGCATTATTACTTTGGTTGAATTCAAGAAAGCTTTCATTCAGAGGTAGCTTCCTGCTACTCGCCTCAACAAACTCAAGAAGGAGCTATCTAGTATTGAGCAATCACCTACGCAGAGTCTTTATGAGTGTGTTGAGCGGTTCAAGAAGCTTAAGGGTAGTTGTCAACAACATGGTATACTCGAGGATGGTCTAGTATTATATCTTTATGAGGGCTTGCTTGATACCAACAGGAGTTTCATCAATGCTACTAGTGGAGGAGATATTTTGGATAAGACACCTCAGGAAGCAATGCAGATTTTAGAAGGGTTAGCTAATGCATCGTAACAATATGGGAAACACCAAGGAGTAAGAGGAGTGCATAAGTTGGATAGTTCTAAAGATGGCCGCAAGAATGATTTAGATAGGCTTACTGAGCTAGTGAACAAGATGGTTGCGCAGATGAATCAACCTCAGCTGCCTAGACCTTGTGGTGTTTGTGGAGATCCAACTCATCTGAATGATAAGTTTCATTCGATTCAAGAGGATGTCGCTGATTTGAGTGCTATGGATTATGGACCTCGCTGCAACTTTGATAACGATGTCTACAATCAAGGCTACAATTCGAATTATCAAAGTGGATTCAACGACAAGGGTCAACAACAAGAAGTTCCTTATCAAGGAAGTGGACATTTTGATAATCGTCAGAGAAACACTCAGCAAGAGGATAGAGATGATACATTGAGGTTATTGCTGGACAAGATGAGTGTTCAAGAGAAATTGTTGAGTCAAATGGCTAAGGAGATTGGAGAATATAAAGTGAAAGATTCGGGAAAGTTGCCATCACATGTGGTAGTCAATCTGAAGGAGAATGTAAGTGCCAAGATCCTTAGGGAAGGAAAACAAGTGAATATACCCACTAGGAATGTTGAAGAAAGGCATAAGGAAGTGATTGATGTGGGTGATGAAAGCAACATTAACTCAGTGATACGGGGTAAGCCGTATGATGATCTGATCTTCGACAATCAAACAAGAACTTAAAGAAAGAAAGAAACAAGAATGATGCAAGACCCAACAAGAACTCAGCAAGACTAAATGAAATCGACCAAGAAGATCAAGAACATAGGAAGAACAACAAAGAAGACGCAAGAACACCAAGACCCAAGGGAACTCGATGTCGACTAAGACCCAGACGACACAAGACTCGATAAAGACTGAGCAAGACTCGAAATTTAACAAAGACACGACCGATAAGGAATGAGTCGATCTATGTAGAGCGAGATGAAGACCCCAGGCATCCGTAGAGGATAGGAACCAAGCACAACCCACTACACAACCCGTCTCTACAACCTTACACAACCAAGCGGTCAACTTGGAGGCACAAGGAGGGGGCTCGTGGATACCAAGATCACCAAGCTCTCGCGAGTTTGATGAACACAAGGCAAACCAAGCTGAGATCGATACCAATTTTCAATCGATGAGCCACGATTCGAATCGATTGACTTGCACTCAATTGTGTTTCACACAAAACTGAATTTTTCATAAAAAGTGACGTCTAATGTTTTACAATGGAGATCAGCCGCTACTTATAACCTAGGGCTGAGTTTCTAAGAATAAAATAATAAATAAAAGTGTAATTAAAATAACCCCTAAATTACCTAAAATAACTTAAGTAAAGAAGGTCTCTAAAAATAGTAACAAAAGAAAGTTTCAACACTTAGTTTATTCCCGTCTAACAGTGACAACTTGCAAAGATGGTGATTTTCGGCCAAGCTCTAGGTCGAATCTGAAAAACCCTTCAACAGAAAAGTTGTATATCTTTTCGTCCTCGTTCCAACAAGGTATAGCACGACCCGATCCGATAACTACAGACTTCGAACGACTTGTTTTACTGAGACGTCAAAAAACTGTAAAATATTCTGAACAAACCCAAAACGTCATAACCAAGCTTGCACCTTTGGACCCTCTCCCATAGTGGAGCCTTCTTCATCCTCTTGAGGATGACATCATTCTCACGAGCTTGAATCATATGTCTATTCCCAAGTATAGGTGTGTCTGGAGGTGTCTTGGATGGTCTCGCCTCAATCTCCCTTTCTTGAAAAGGATTCGTCCACGATTCCAAGGTCTCAGGCATGGCAAGATAGGTAATAAGATCCGCAATGTTGGATATTGCGCACACACCGTAGCCTCCAGGTTTGAATACCGCATGTCTATGGAAACTCCTCTCAAGCCGATTGTCATAGGGGTTGGCCACTCCTTGATGGCTTTGATCTTGGCTTCGTCAACTTGTAGACCATTAGAGCTCACTACAAAACCAAGAAAAAAGCTTGATTAGTGCATAATTCACATAACATATCATCTTCATAATGATCTGACTTAATATGCACTTTAGCTTGTTCATTTATCTTTATGTTTCCATCAAAGGCTAGCAAGTTTTCTTCCTTTTTCAAGGCTGGATTTTCAATCATCTCAAGGCTAGCACTATTAGAACAATTTTCACCATCAATGATCATATTAGAAACTTTGCCTTTTTCTAAGCATTTAGTATGAAACAAATCTTCTCTTTGATTATCATCACAAGGCATAGGTTGAACATTTAAAACTTTACTATCAATCAAAGAATCATCATGCTCATATTCAATGCAATCATCTTCAGAGGCAAGTAAACTAAGATCTTGATCATTATTAACATGCTCTTTATTCTCATCAACAAGCTGAATATCTATGCTAGAAGAAACATTATGTTGGCTAGCATCATTAGGAGGAATAAGATGAGCTTCTTACCTTTCCTTTGGTAATGCTTCATGTTTAGGTAGTACTCCTTGTCCGAGCATTGTGACAGAGCCAAAACGCTTAAGCTCTATTGCCGTCAAGCTTTTATCTGTTGCCGTCAAGCATTTATCCATCTTATTAATGTTTTCCATCATGGTTTTCAAAAGTTTCATCACCTCAGCTTTAGTAATCATGTTGTTGCCCTAGTTAGACATCACAAATAAACAAACAAAGAACTATGTGAAAGGGTTAGTAGAAAAATGTAAACAACTCACAAGTGTGTCACTCACACTCCCTCTCTAATTGGTATGTCATGCTTGTTGTTTCAATCTGCCTTGGGCAAATCAATACTCAAGCTAGGACTTAGCAATACTAGGTAAAGAATAGCAATAAATCAAGGGTTATATGAATGAAACAAGGCTGCACAAACTCGACACAGCAAGGTATCGACTCGATAGGACAAAGACAACTCGACAATTGCAAGAAGCAACTCGACACTTGCAAACAATACTCAACACAAATCAGTATGTGATGAGTAGTACTCGATTGTAACCCCCAAGTAAGGATGTTGTTGTTGCAAGGGTACGGTTTCAAGGTTGTGTTTAGGAGGTAATATGGATTGATCTAGGGCTGATTTCAACACCAATGTAGTCCCTTGATAATTCCTTGCAAAAGATGGACAAGAGCTCTAAAGAACACCAAACAAACAACTTTCTTTCTTCTTTTCTTTTGAATTTTCGGATCTGATTTTTTTTTTCAAAATCTATATACAGCATCTCTAAGTGCAAGAAATCAACTAAAAATATGAGGCAATTTCGAAATTAAAGGTGTGCAAAATTAAAATTCAGCCCTAGAGATAGATATAGGTGAGGTTTGGGCTAATTTAGGAAAATAGGTTTCTATCTTTTATCTTATGATCTAGGATAGATAGAATGTATTTTATCTCTTCTTTATCATGCAAATTCAGCAATAATAATGTATAGATGGAAGATAAAAGCTAAATAGATAGAAAGATCAAAGATAGAATAGATAGATCAAAAGATAGACAATTTAGGGTTAGCTTTCAAGGGGTGCCGAATGGACTAGGTGCAAAAATGGAGGGCTGCACAAGGTGATCAGCTCCAAGACTTGGTGTAGGTCACGACTGGCTTGTATTTAGGCTAGATCACAACCACAACAATCACAAACAAAAACGTTAGTAACAATCAAATTCAAGAAATTGAAGTAAAAGACCAAAAATTGATAAAGACTCTATTTTTGTGGGGTTTTTGTGTTTTTATGATGAACAAAAAGAAAAGACACAACTTTGATGTCGAAACCTAAGCTCTGATACCAATTTGATACGGGGTAAGCCGTAGGATGACCCGATCTTCGACAATCAAACAAGAACTTAAAGAAACAAACAAGAATGATGCAAGACCCAACAAGAACTCGGCAAGACTCAATGAAGTCGACCAAGGACGCAGCAAGAACAACAAAGAAGACGCAATAACACCAAGACCCAATGGAACTCGATGTCGACTAAGACCAAGATGACACAAGACTCTATAAAGACTTAGCAAGACTCAAAATTTAACAAAGACACGACCGATAAGGACTGAGTCGATCTATTTAGAATGAGATGAAAACCCCACGCCTCCGTAGAGGGTAGGAACCAAGCACCAACGACTACACAACCCGTCTCTACAACCTTAAACAACCAAGCGGTCAACTTGAAGGCACAAGGAGGGGGCTCTTGGAGACCAGGATCACCAAGCTCTCACGAGGTTGATGAACACAAGGCAAACCAAGCTGATATCAATACCAATTTGCAATTGAGGAGCCACGCTTCGAATCGATTGACTTGCACTCAATTGTGTTTCACACAAAACTGATTTTTCAATAAAAAGAGACGTCTAATGTTTTACAATGGAGATCAGCCGCTACTTATAACATAGGGCTGAGTTTCTAGGAATAAAATAATAAATAAAAGTGTAATTAAAATAACCCTTAAATTACCTACAATAACTTAAGTAAAGAAGGTCTCTAAAAATAGTAACAAAAGAAAGTTCCAACACATAATTTATTCTCGTCTAATAGTGACAGCTTGCAAAGATGGTGATTTTCGGCCAAGTTATAGGTCGAATCTGGAAAAACCTTCAACAGTAAAGTTGTAGATCTTTTCATCCTCATTCTGAGAAGCTATGGGACGACCCAATCCAATTATTACGAACTCCGAATGACTCATTTTACTGAGACGTCAAAAAACTGTAAAATATTCTGAACGAACCCAAAACGTCATAACCAAGCTTGCACCTTTGGACCCTCTCCCATGGTGGAGCCTTCTTCTTCCTCTTGTGGATGACATCATTCTCATGAGATCAAATCATAGGTCCATCCCCAAGTATAGGTGTGTCCGGAGGTGTCTTGGATGGTCCCGCATCACTCGAATCACCGTTTGTTGATTACGTCGCCCGCCGCCATATAGACCGGTGCCCGCCGTTCCCACCAGTGGCCGATCCGAATTTTGATGTTGAGAAATCCCTAAGGAAATCATCCAATGAGTGGTCTTCTAAGGTTCCAAGACCTGCACCACCCTTTCCTCGTGCATTAAGACCCGATCGTACGTGGGAAATGAACAAATCCTTTATGACACTTTTTTGCATTGTGAAGTAAATATTCCACTTTTTCAATTTGATTAAAATTGTGCCTCACTATGCGAAGTTTTTGAAAGAATTGTGCACTATGAAACACAAGCAAATGATGAGAAGGAAGAAAAAGGTAAGTTTGAATTGAAATGTTTAATGTTTTCTACATAAAAGATTGCCTGGAAAATGCAGAGATCCGGGAATGTTTACTATCCCATGTTTAATAGGTAATACTAGCTTCACAAAGGCTATGTTTGATTTGGGAGCTTCAATTAATGTGATGTCATATAATTTGTACATGTTTTTGGGTCTCAATGCTTTGTCTAAAACTGTTGTCACTATACAACTCGCTGATCGTTGTAGTATTAAGCCTAGAGGAGTTGTGAAGATGTTTTGGATAAGGTTAATGATTGGATATTTCTAGCTGATTTCTTTATATTGAATATGGAACAAGGTATGTCCGAAACCCCAATTATCTTGGGAAGGTCATTCTTGCGAATGGCCAAAACTAAGACTGATTTTTTTGAAGGTTCCCTAACCATGGAGTTTGACGGTAGAAAGATTGAATTTTCTATTGAGTCTATTACTCTTTCTCCTAATGATTCTGTTGATGTTCTTGACTCTAATGATATTGATTGTATAAATGAATCAAATAATTTCTTAGATGGTTCTATGGAGAATGAATCATTGCTTATTACGTCTTCTAAAGATGAGAAAATTGAATTAGGAAAAGATGAAATTGAAAGAAAAATTGAGAATTAATTTAAGCCACATGAGAATGTGTCTAAATCAGATGATTCTATTGGTCTTCCCTATGAGAAATTGATTCCTAACAATGTGTACGTTTTTGCAATTTCAGGGCAAACTCATTTCAATAAGGAATTGATTGGTGCAAAGGATGAATACATTGGAGAGATTCCTAAGGTTCCCCCTCTTATCAAGAAAAAGACAAGTGTGGAGGATCTTAATGGGATGACTTGATCAATAAATGCATCACGTCGAGGCAAAGATTTGAAACAACGACGCTTCTTGGGAGGCAACCCAAGTAGATTAGGTAATATTGTTTCAATTTCACATTTAGTTTTTCAATTCAATAAAGTAGGACAAGTCTATTTTGCTATACATTAGAGTTGTGGTGTGTTAGAACCTTTTTGGAGTCGAATTTTGCTTGATCGAATGACAGATTGGCGTTCTGCACATAACGGCGCCCGCCACCTGAACACCGACACAAGCCGCTGCTACTGTTCGCAGACGCTTTTCGGATTTTCGGTAACATTGGAAAGGAGTATTTTCTATCCTATTTTATCTATATTTTCATATTATTTTCGAGTTTTTTTAGGTTAGAATTGATTTGCTATCTTCATTAGGTTAGACATATTTCTATCTATTTATTTTAGGAGTAGATTTTATTTTATCTATCTTTAGGATTAGATTTTATTCTATATTAGGTTAGTTTTATCTATCTTATATCTATTCTATCTATCTTAGGTTAGTTTGCTTTTATCTTTATTATTTTCTATTTATCTTAGGATTAGGATTTTATCTTTATATCTATTTTTTATTTTTATTTTTATTATTTCTTATAGTTTTCTTTCTTTTTTGATAGATGATCAATTCATTTTCCAATCTACCATATAATCCTATTCCCTAATTTGATCATTCAAAGCCTTTGTCTTCAAGAAATCACACAAACCCTACATTCCTACTTGAGTCCATTCCAAATACCTAAGAGTCGTGTGTTTCAATCATGTTTTCTTACCCATCAAACACATCCATCACTACCTTCATCCATAAAATTCAATCTTTTCCATACCATTCTCATACCTACCACCAAAGAAATCCTTTGAAACCAAGTGTAGTCATCAATTTCGTGTTTGGAGGAGTTTAAACGTTGGTTTGTCAATGTTTTTTGCTTGGATTCGAGAGCTATGTACACCGGCGCCCGCCGCTCCAAAACCGGCGCCTGTCGTTGCATGCAGAGAGGACGTTTTTTGTCGTTTTGTGGTGTTCTTTCACGATCTTCCTGATCTTTTTCAATCATGAGTAGATATGCTAAGAAAGATGTGCCAGCTTGCTTCGACGATGTTGAGAAGAAGTGTTGGAAAGATCTTGGGAAGCGTGTTTATACGCCGATGAAGTTCTTTGATGAGGATGCTTTGAAGAGGTTGGGTTTGCTTGATTCAGTTATGACTTTGATGGCACATAGAGGTCTACGTAATTTTGTCTATAGAAAGGCTCCAACTTATCATTGCTTGGTCAAGGAATTTCTTACTACTTTAGAGGTGAATTTGCCTAAGGATGTTCGTTTTAAGTTGAGGGGAAGAGAGTGTTATGCGACGTATGCTTCGATTGGTTCTACCTTTGGTGTTTCCAGGAAGTATTCTAGGAAAAGAGAGTGTGCCGTGCTTGCTCTTGATTCATCAGAGAATTGGAAGAGTTTGATAGGGATGTCTCAGGATTTTGGGAGCTATAAGCCTGATAATATGATTACACACCATGCTCTTCGTCTCAGTTTGCGAATTTTGGGCTCTAATTCTATGACTCTAAGGATGCCACTATTGTTAATCTTTGCATGGTTTATTTTCTCTACTGTTTGACGCCTGAGTCTATGACTGTGCCAGATTTGGCACTTATGTTTCTGAGGATGTGTGAGAAGACCCGTGCTTATCGTTGTGGGAGTCTTCTCGCAATCATTCCTTTTCGGGCATGATCACACTTTTTCATATGCTTTTGAGAGATTTGGATTCGCTGCAGCCTGTGAGTTCTTCATATACGTGGGATGTTAATACACTTGTGTCTACACGGATGGTTGAGAAGCTACATTTGTCATATACTATTGAGAGATTTCGTTGGTTCTTTGGACCTCATCAGGTTCACCATCAGTATCTACCGACTACTTCACCTGTGGGTGCTACTTTGGCCGATTTCCGTCGGAGCCATATCGCGTCTGACATTGATTTTCGGAAGTCGGATGATCCTATGACCCCTACGAGTGACATTGATGAGATGCAGATTGAGATGTCACTACCTGTGGTTCATGATAGCTCACGCATCACATGTCTCGAAAAGAGATCGACAGATTTTGAGACGCAGCAGGTAGCTGGCCTGAAGGAATTAGCTAAGTCTCATGAGATCCTAGCTTGAAAGATTGATCAACTTCAACACATTTGTTTGAGTCTGCTGGATAATATCCACCTTCACAGTAATTGGTTAATTGATTTGCTTCCTTCAACCATCTATTTAATATTTTCTTTTTTCATTTTGTATTTGTTTATGCATTGACAATACAACGTTTAAGTGTGTGTGTGGGGGGGGGGGGAATGAATTGAATTGTTAGGTTAGTTCATGTTTATTTTTTGTTTCATGTTTAGATTTTTTATTTTATTTTATTTCAAAAGTATGTATTGTAATTCATGCATCATGTTTAGTTTATTTGTTATATAAAATGTCGAAAATGATGGGGAAAAAAGAGTTGCATGCATTACATATTTGTGTTATCAAAGATACCCATCTAATTTGAGTTTGTCCTATTGACTTTATTCCAGCATGATCTTATATATCCCATGGAATTCTGGAATGATTTGATCTTGTCTTTAAAATTGGGTTTTAAGTGAAATATGATTTGGCATAGGTAATTGAGCATGTATGATCTAAGTTTCTGAGCATGCTTGAAATTCGAAAAAAATTTGTCCTTGTGAGATATTTTTGGCCTTATAAGGGATACATCTATATTCCTTTTTCTTTTATTGTGTGATTTACACTTCCTATGCATTTATCTTTGAGTTTTGCCATGGTTATCTATTTTCAAGACCGATTATATGCATGATCATTGCTTGATAAGTTCAAATGATAGATGCACTTTTTAGCCACATTTTATCCATGTCTACCTTATGTTATATCTTGCTTTGAAACCAATTTGAGCCTTTCGACTATTTTATTTGTAAGCTCCACAAAATTGCATTTTTCCTAGCCTATGATAAGCCTTACCCTTTTCCGGGGAATTTAAGATTTTGAGTGGGTATGGAGATCTATTTTGTAGTTGATGGAGGAAAGAAGCTAAAGTGTGTAATGTTATGTGCTTAATTTTCCCTCATTTTTATGCATTATTATTCATGTATTTTCGGCTCAAGTAAAAAAAGAAATCAGTTCAGAAAAATAAAAGGAAAAAAAGGAAAAAAAAAATAAAGAACCAAGTTTATTCATTTTTTGCATAATGAGGAAGAATGGATTTATGTTGGGTGAAAGAAAGATTGGTTGGGTGTTGTATACACATATGTGTGCATGAGTATGAGATTATGATGATGAGATGATTGAGAGTTATGAGATTGATGATTTTATTGATATATTTTGAGAGTTGAGATTATGAGGATTTTGGGATTTATTGCTATATTATTGAGATGTTGTGTTATTGAGAGCTTGATGTTAGGGTTGCTCGAAATCAGGCCCGGCCCGAAATACGAACCGAAAAAATCGATTTCGGGCCGGCCCGATGTTTTTTGGTTCGGGCTTCGGTTCTTGAAAAATGAAAATTCGGTTTCAGGCCAAAAACCGCAACCGGACCGAAATTTTCGGTTTTGGCCAGAAAATCGATTTTAAAAAAAAACCTAAGTCACTACCTCACTGTCTTTCTTTCTTTCATTCTCTCTCACTTCACGCGTCCATTTCTTTCTTTTCTTTCAAACCCAACAGCCGCTGGGCCGCCACCGCCACTCTCCAGACCTTCTCCCGTGGCCGGCCGGACACGCTAACCCTAGAGTCGCCATCTCCCATCGCAGTTGTAGCCAGCCACTAGCCCGTGCCCAGTCCACTACCCAGTAGCAATAGTGTTCGCGGGATGGATGAGGCTAAAGTATCCTCATGTTGCGGTTGGGGCGCTGGCTTCTTCTGCTCCAATCCTAGAATTTGAGGACAGTGTGCCTGTTGAGACTTTCTATGATCTAGTTTCATACGATTTCAATTTTCAAGGTTCAATTGAAGCTCCCCTTCCGTTCTGTGTGTGTGTATATATATATATTCAAACATATCCTTTTTGTGGCAATTTAAAATTTATAAAATAGGTGTATTCTTTGTAGGATGAAAGTGACAATTTCTTCAACACAGTAAAGCGTTCATGGGATGAGCTAACTGCCGTGGCTAATAAATCTAATGGTTACTTTGATTGAACTGACAAAAACATTCGGATTTTTCAGTTTTTTCGGGCCGAAAACCGAAAAAACCGTAACCGAAAATTCGATTCTAGGTTCGGGCTTCGGGCCATACCTCCAAAAAGTTCGGGTCGTCGGTTTCGGCCCGACCCGTTTGAGTCGGTTCGGTTCGGGCCGGTTTGGACCGTTTGCCCCACCCTACTTGATGTATTATTGAGTTGCTTTGTGTTATGTTAGGAGTTTTTGGAATCTTATTTTCCCGGAATCAATAGCGCCACATAAACAAATACAATTCATTGCCCTTATGTTTCTTACCAAGATCCATTACAACCCCCAGGGCCGTCCAATCAATTTTGGAGCCTCGGGTCATAATTTTATAATTTATAAATTTTATATGTAATTTTAATTTTTTTATATCTTAAGGATGAGTATGTTAAAAAACATTAGATTATTTTGTGTTGATAATTAAGGAAAATTATAGAAAACTCTTTAAAATAAATTTTTTTAAGAAAATCACCGGTAAAATTTATATTAAAAATTTTATACAAAATGTTTTAATCCATATTATAGGTTACGTACGCAAGCTACATTTATCAATCTTTTTCTATATAAAATTTATAGTTATATGTTGTGAGCCTAATTTGCCATGTTTCACACTTACGTACTTTTATATCGATTTCTGCATACATTGCATGCATTTGGGTTAGAATAATACAGAATCTGTGTAGTTTACACTTATTTGCAATATATGGAGGTCTACACAAGTTTTGGTTATATTTCGCAGAAATCGGACGCACTTTGGAGCTTAAAGGAAACTCATGGAGAAGCTAAGAATGGTGCATCTGGAGAAAAGACCATTTTTCACCATTCGTCGTTCTGAATCAAGCTTTGATGTCTTCATGAGAGTTGTAGCCCTCGGAAATCGCTTTCCAACGCATGGTCATATGCGTCAATTCGATGAACGAGGACTCGGGAAAGTGCGTTTTAAGAACAGAGCAGAAGCTGAGAGATTTACTCGATATCGAGTACCTTTACTCGAGATCGGCCAAAAATGTCCATGGAGTGCCTGGTCGAGGAGGAGCTGATCGAGAAGCCGAAGACGAAGACATGCTGGGTTACACTCTACTCGAGATCGAGTAAACCTACTCGAGATCGAGGAACCCAGAAGCCGGCACCCGAGCCATGTCGAAGAGAGGTTGCTCGACAACACCAGAAGACCTAGTCGACGAGCCACCTTTACTCGAGATCGAGTAAGGTCCTCGAGATCGACCAAGCCTAGGAGCCATGTCCGAGCCATGTCGAGCAGAGCTACCCGACCAAGCCAGCCAGCCATACTCGACGACCACCTTACTCGATGTCGAGGAGCCTTAGTCGAGATCGAGGAGAGCCGTGTCCGAAACCGCGTTACGCGGTGAGCTGTCCGTGTCGAGTTGGGAGTCCTTGGAGCCGAAGGAATCCAAGATTGCCGAGATACATCAAATTCTATCTTTGGAAGACAAGATCTATCAACAAGAAGATATTTTACCTATTTAGATTTAATTCCCCTTTTTTAGATTTAATTTCTTTATAGCTTTTATTTATCATTAAGCCTTTTAGATATAGTTTTAGATATAGATAGATGTTTCTATCCTTGAGTAGCAAGGTTTAGAAGCCTATAAATAAAGCCCATGGGGCTGAGTTTTATTCCTTCAATCACACAGCAATTAGTAGGAGTAGTAGAGAGAAAGAGAGAGTGAGTGGCCAAGAGGAGTTGGTGAAGCGAGAGCGGAATTGGCTTCCTTTGGTTGTAAGCTCTATTTTACTTTATTAATGCAAATTTATTTCCTTTTATTATTGATGTCTTTAATTATGATGAAGCGCGAGTAGTCCACCCACTTCTAGGGTTGGGGCGAGCCCAACGATAGCCCTGCATGTTTGAGGTAAAGATCCGACTTTTATCAAGTTTTGAGCATCTACTACTTGTTATGTGTTTATTACCCATCTAATGGAGGTTCATGCTAACAACTTGGATTGTAAACATAAAATCAGTAGAGACAATTAGGGTTTCTTGAAAGAGTTGTCTAATTGTTGGAAAAGGCGAAAGCTTAGTCCTTTGATGCGATTCACTTGATTATCTGTTTACTTCTGCCTTATGCATGCTTGGTTATCGTTATTGCGAACCCCAATCTTGGAAGTCCTTTTTATACAGTTTAGTTCAAAATCCCAAAGCCTTTGCATTTATTTTCTTTCGTTTTTATTCTCTGTCTTCCTCGAGATCGAATAGCACAACTTGATCTCGACTACTGATCTTCGACCCAGGTCGCTGTAGCTTCTGTGTGCAGGTGCTCGACAAGACCCAAGCCGACGTCGACCAAGACCTTACTCGATCTCGAGTAGCCTCTGGTCGAGATCGACTACACCTAGTGCTTGTGCTTGCTGCTGCGTTGTGTTCGACTGTTCGATCTTCTGTCGAGTTGCTGTACTCGAGATCTAGGACCCCTGTTGTCGACTTCTGTCCGTGAGATTTCTCCGTTGCCTAGGATCCGCTGACATGCTTCCTCGTGGATCGATCCTGACTTCCCACTTCTACATCGGGAGGAAGTCTTGTAATTATTTACAAGGGACGGAATCTGGTTTGCTGTGATTTATTTATATTTTATTATTGCAAGTCTCGATTTCCTCCTTACAACATTATACAATATTAAAAATAATTTATATACTGCACATTTAAATTTGTGTCATTTGTTTTTTAACACAAAATCCTAGTGTTTTTCTATATATATATATATATATATATATATATATATATATATATATATATATATATATATATATATATATATATATATATATATATATATATATATATATATATATATATATATGTATATATATATATTCTAAAACACCTTGAAACATGTTATTTCATTCAATTCAATTAATATAAATATAGATATGACCATGAAGCTTTAATTTTTTTCTTGAATTTGAATTAATAATTTAATACTATATGACTTGATGATATTTATTGAGGCCTCGGAATTAGTTATATAAATGAAGAGAAAGAGGTGGGGTGGCCTAACCAATAGGAAAAAAAAGGTTAGAATGTTGAGAGTTGTGCTAAATCTGGGATACGAACCCGTGACTGTAAGAAAACATGCATGCCCCATAGCAATTCAACAACCACCACGCCAACAGACACTTTCGTTAATTTCTAAAATGTTTTATTATAAATATTACAATTAGTAAAAAAATGAGGCCCCGTAAAATCGGAGGCCCATGGCAGTCGCCCGCCTTGCCCTCCCCAAGGGCCGGGCCTGACAACCCCGCCGAATGGAATCTTCTATGAAGGTTTCCATTGAGCGAAATTCCTCTTGATGTTCTTATCTTTGCTTTGATGTATCTGGTGGAATCTTCAACTTTAGTCAAATCGACATATGCTTAGAAATAATTATTGAATCAATCCTAGGACCACGAACCTCAACCATTGTCAGAGAATTACAGGTGAAATATTTCCTCTATCTTATTATCAACACTTTGCAATCATATTTCTCTTTACTTTACTTTGTTATCAATTTGCTACAAATCATTGCTTTTGTCATAAGAATCATTTTTAGAAACATTGCATAGAAACTGTTCTTCTCTGTTGGTTCAACACCGGACTTCATCGCAATACTAGATGTTGGTGATACGTTTGGGATACCCGATCCTTTGCATGTGGGTGCAGGATCAAGAACCACGATGTATATTTGCCCGATCTTGCAATGCTCTTTTGATATCTCATGATTGAAAAAATTAATCAACTTAATTAATAAACTAATTAAAGAGACGGAATAAGCTTAATTAAACTAATCACAAATATCAACAGAAGAGAGGAAAGGGAAGCGAGGGTGCCGCGCGCGCGAGGCCTGGATGCACGGAGTCTGTGCGTGAGGACGTCCGGCCACTGGTTACTGGGAGCGAAGCCGAATCCGCGGGTGATGGTGCATGCAAGGGAGTGCCGATGTGAGAGCGAGAGCGAGAGAGCACGCGAGCGCTAGAGCGCCCGAGCGCTTGGCGCCGAGGACCCCGGAACAGGTGCCGAGTCCAAGCGCCGAGGGTTCCCTCTTCCTTAATGCGACATTTTCCGGGTATGTGTTTGGTTTAGCGTTGATCGATGTGTTTGGATGGTGAATGGGTGATGATGCTGATGGGAACCAAGAACATCAAGAGCACTTGCAGCTTTGGGATTGATAATCGAATAACCCTTTTAATCCTAAAAAGGGTTCCTCAATTCTATTTCAACCTAATTAATTCAATGGGAACTACAATGTTTAAATAGAAAAACTATGAACCAATTCCACGTTGCAAGAGTGGAGGTTTGGTTTGCTTAAAGATAGAATTTAAATCCAAAAGATAAAATAAATATAACTAGGATATAAATTCAAAACTTAGTGGACAAGACTTTTATCTAGAGTAGATATAATCTTCCACATTATTAATCTAAGTTACATAAAATAATGAAACTAATTAATTAAATTAATTCGGCCCAAACACAAGAGGAGTATTCGACATGGGCTTGTGGTCCATTCGTCATGGCTTGTGGCCCACTCGACATGGCACTCGACATAGGTAGGTCTCGAGTGGTCCATTGTTATGCCGAGTGTAAACTTGTCATGGTGGATGTAGACGAGTCTTCAAGAGCTCCGTGTGTGGACGCAAGCTCAAATCTTGTGTTGGTGGTGTAGTCTTGAGCAAAGTGATCTAGAGTGGCCTAAACCCTTGCTCCATAGTTCCTTGGTAACGGACAAGAAGGGATTTAGTTGCATCTTGTATTCTCTTGGCCCTTGCACGTACGAGTGATAGGACCATCGAATGTAACCTTCTTATTGTCCCCAATGTCACCAGGAGTGATCGACATTTGCACTGCATCAGTTGGTTTATCAATTCATTGATTTACTAATCTATTGGTTTGAGCTTTGACTTAGGATATTATTACTATTTGGCAAAGTTCGAAATTGCCAGCGACGTTCGCCCTGCACCAGGCATGTTCAAGAATATGAACTTATTCGCATATTTACCGCACCCACTGCCATACTAAGCAAGTTAGTTTTCCTTTTCACACACCTATCTTTTATCGTTTAATTTTGTTGTCTTTAATGTTTCGTTAAGGGAAATGAAAGGTTTGTGTGTAGGGGAGGGATGTAGTGCATTTAGTTGACCATGTTTCGATTCTCTATGCATTGCATGTTTATTTTAAGAACTTTTTTATTTTAAGTACTTTTTCACTTTATTATGCATTAGAAAATAAAAGAATAAATTAGAAAAAATGTCAAAAATACAGAAATATCATGCATTGCATTTAAGTCTTATTAAAAATACTCATCTTGCCTTAGTTTGTCCTCTGAATCATTTTTATGAGCTTTAACGCATATATCTCATGGTTCGACGGAATTGCTTAAGTTTGTCACATATTTAAAATGATTTTCATCGGAACACATTTATTGTGTTAATTTACTCGTCTTATGCAATTACCTCTTAGTATTGAATGCTTATCTATTCTTGAGGCCAATTATATACATGTTAATTGCTTATAACTTTCATACGATAGAGGCACATTTTAGCAATCTTTATCTATATCCACCTTAAGTTATACCTTTGCTTGAAGCGAATTGTGAGCCTTAGCCTTTTCTTTGAAAGCCCCACAAAATATGATATCCCTAGTCGATGATATGCCTGACCCATCCGGGAATTAGGATTTAGAGTTGGTATTGGATTTATCATTTGAGTAGAGAAGAAAAGCTAGTAGCTTATGAAAGGAATATCGAGTTCTTCAAGAAAGATGTAATGGTATGTACATGCTTATTTGATCACACTTTGTACTTCATATGTTGCTCTAAATATAAAGAAAAGAGAAAAAATTAGAAGAAAGAAATCAAAAAATAAATAAAAAGAAAAAGAAAATAATATAGCAAGAGGCATATCCAAAAATAAGGTAACCCATCTTGCAATAAAGAGCCTTAGTTTCATTTTCTATATGTGATGGATGGATTAAAAACACAAAATGGCCAAATATACTCCGTGAATTTATATTCATATCAAGCCCTATTACAACCCCGTCGAATGGAGTCTTCTTTTAAGTCTTCCATTGAGTGAAAGATTTATTGATGTTGCTTATATGCTTTGACATATCTGGTGGAGAATTTGTGATATAAATGTCAATTCTTATGTAGATTTTCCTATAATGAATGAGTTGAGAGTCGTTCTTAAAAGCCTAAACACATAAGAGCGATAGAAACACATTTTCCATGTAAGGTTGGATGGATAAGCATGCGGGCTACTTGATCACTCATATACTTGCTAGGATGTTTGTTCTCTTATTTATGGCTCCTACTTTGAGATGTTGCTTTTGATGGAAATATGTCATGAAGATCTTATTTGTGAGATGATTAATTATGTTTGGTTTTCATTTCTTGAGGACAAGCAAGTGGTAAGTGTGGGGGTATTGATAATGCATAGTTTATATACACAATAAACTAATCTTAGGCGTATTTGCATTGCATGATGGCCCCAATATTAGTTAATTACATAGTTCATGATTAGTGTTGAAAGAGTCAGAAACTATGCCATTTGAGTGTCTTATGCATATCCGAAGATTCGATGTGGTGGAAAGACAAGACACGGAAGTGGAGAGATGAGCTAAGGAAGGAAATATTGAAGAAGAAGCAAAGCAAATAACAAGAGAGCAATGCGAGGAAAAAAGAAGAAGAGAGCTCGGAGCCGCGACTATTAGTAGGCTCCCACAACTTGACCGTGACCAGCGGGCTCATCCGCCATCGTCTGTCCGAGCAACCTGGTCCGTGATCACCAAATAGCTTATATCTGCTGCTAGGGGATCCCAATGGATGACAACAGATACTACGATTGCAGCAGTTCCTCGGTCAAATCTAGGGTTTTGACAGCCCATCCTAGCACTATAAATTGACCTCTAGACCTACGATTTATCATTCATTCATTCATACAATCATTTTCTTCTCTCTTTGAGAGGGATCGGTCTTCCTCGCGAAGTAGGTATGACCTCTATGAGGTTTGTTAATCCGTCCAAAGATAACCCACATTTAATAAGCTAGTATAGCTAGTAGGTCCACATGTCGGTCCGGGGGAAGTGTAACCTCATTTTTATGTATTTCTCTTGTCAAAAAGTAACGAAAGCATATGGTTGTGAAAGCAATGGTGAATTGAATAATAGAAATAAGAAAATATAATAAAAGTGGGTTGTATATGATTGAGAATGAATCAGTTTCTTACAAATTCATAACAATGGTTGGCACGACGATTATCGAATTAGTCACAATTACTGTTAACTCTATTAATTATTCTATCAGATTGGTTTATGTATGCAAAGAATCTGTCTTACTCTAACATGGGGGATGAGCAACATTAATTACCTAATCTTCTTAGCACTTCAATGATATAATTCATACTCCCTTCGTTAATTATAACTTGACATTTTACTATTCACGTCTGCTTTTTTAGATGTTAAAAACTATATAAAATATTAACTTTTAAAATAATTTTTTACATAATTTCACATTTATTACAACTAAGTATGAATTTATAAAAATAGTTTACAAAAATATTAATATTTTATATAGTTTTCATCATTATAAAAGAAGCGTTCATGAATAGTAATTTGGCTATGGAATACAAGGATGAGTTTCAGGCTTCAGTGCTTGTCTTAGTAGGCTAATATGACTAATATCTACCTTAATGAACATTCTTTTTGTTCTTATTTTCTTGTTGTTTTGAATTCGTGATATAATTTATAGTTAATATCAAGGTGTCACCTAGTTGTCAACCTAGCTCTTGCCAATTACCATTAATAATATTATTCAAGTGTTGATTTCCTTACACTATTTGGAATCATAACCTGTTCATCCAGACGTGTTTGCTACTATAGGTTTGACCCTGCTTAGTGGATGTAGTCAAAACCCTAGCAATATGCCATTATATCTATGTCGTGAAGCTAAACATAATCACAATACAAGAAATCAAGTATAAATGAAATGGAAATAATCATAATAGAAGTAACTTGAAATATAATCCTCACAGACCAACCATGACTAGAATATGTAAGAAACTAAAAAGAGTCTTAAGTACTCATAACGTACCTAAAAACATCAAAGTTGGAAAATCCATAAGAACTGTAAAGTAAAAACGCTAAAGAGGTCACTTTTGTATCGAACACGCCTCCGAAAAGGCGGAACAGGGGTGAAGGGTGAGAGAGGAGAGGAGAGGTGTGTGTTGAGATGTGTGGAGAATGGAAAGAGAAGAAGAATCATGTCACGGCTGCTGAGGAGGATGATACAACTAGTAGCCAGAACCCATTGCTCCGTCAGATGGTAGAAATCAACCAGGATCTAACCGAGCGCAACCAGAATATAATGGAGCGGCTGCATGAAGTGGAAGAACACAACTGGTGTCTAACGGAGAGCAACCGGGAGCTAGCTGAGACCAACCGGTATCTAACCGAACACAACCGTTAGATGGGAGAACTCCTTCTTGCATTTGTGAAGAAGTAGGCATGGCCTCCACCTTATGTAATCGTGTCTTAATTCATGTAATGTTTTCATTCTCGTCGTCGGATTCGGTAAAAAGGCAACTAGACTATTCTAACTTAAGACTTTTGTATCGTATTGTAGGGACTGTGTCGGTTTCTTGAACATAACATTTCGGATATCGGTTTGTTGAACTTAGCATCAAGTAAAGTAGGTTTTGTATCATATGATTCATATCTAATTGTTGCTTGAAGGGTGTTATATTTGACCTAAAAAATACAATGGGTTGTTACATTTGTAAAGATCAATCACATAGATCCAGCCCAATTCAACAAACCCAAGTTTAAGCAGTTGACCAGATGTTGACCTCATTCAAGGGATGAACAAATATTTATTCGTCCCTTGAATTCAACTTTTTCAACCACCGCATTAATGAATGTGTACTTGTTACCTTAAATGTTTAAGGTTGTTGTGTTGGGTATACAGGAGCAGTAGAGTGTCGAGCTTGCTCTTCTTCTTCATCCTCTCTTTCATGGTGGATCTTAAAAAAAAATGCACAAATTCTCCCCACATTTGTTACATTTGAAGAAGGATTGGTTACATTTGAGGTTAGTGTTGTGATACATTTTTAAATCATTTGTGTATTGTGATTATATATATAATATATAGCAAATATGTGCTTATGTTGTGCTAGGGTTGAAATTGTAGAATTTTTGGTATATTTGAAAAAGAATGAAAATTGGAGCAAGGGTTGACATATGTGTGTTTGTGTTGATTCAAATATGTAATATATAGTATATATGTGTGTTTGTGTTGATAGAAACTTTAATTTGTGAAATTGGGGAGAATGAAATTTAGATATATATGAGATGTTTGACTAGTTTTTGACAAGAATGAAATTTGTATGCAATGATGATATTTTTTGTTGGTGAAAATAAATTTGGTTTGATCAGTTCCAAGTGAATTACAACACCATTAAAGAAAAATGGAACATTAAGGAGTTAACGACCATGCTCGTACAGGAGGAAAGGAGATTAAAGCAAAAGATGACAGAACAATCAGTTCATCTCATGGGTCATAATGGTGCTAGCAGCAGTAAAGGAAAGCCAAGTAGGAAGGACAAGGCTTCGCTGAAAGTAAGTGATGGTCATGTTCAGAAAGAAGTGAAGTGTTTCTTTTGAAAGAAATTGGGACACTTCAAGAAGGATTGTCCGAAAAGAAAGGCATGGTTCGAAAAGAAACGTATTCATTATTGTTCTGTTTGCTTTGAATCAAACCTTATGGAAGTGCCTAATAATACTTGGTGGATAGATTCAGGTGCTACTACTCATGTTTCTCATATTGAACAGGGATTCAGTACAATCCAACCCATAAAAGGAAGTGCACAGTACTTGTTCATGGGGAACAGGATGAAGGCACGTATTGAAGGCATTGGGACGTATAGATTGATCATGGACACTGGTTGTCACATAGATCTTAAGAGTTGTCTCTATGTACCTGATTGTGCTAGAAATCTTGTTTCTGTTAGTAGACTGGACGATTTAGGTTTTGATGTTAAGTTTGGACATGCTGGTTTTTCGTTGTACCGGAATGATTACTTTTATGGTAGTGGTACTTTGATTGATTCACTTTACAGGTTCAATCTTGATATTAAATTTTCTGAATCCATTATGTATGTTGAAAGTAATGTGGGAATTAAGCGTAGTGCCTCTAATGAAAGTTCTGCTTACTTGTGGCATCAAAGATTAGGTCACATTTCCAAGGAAAGGTTAATGAGGTTGACGAAGAGTGAAATTCTTCCTCATTTGGATTTTAGTGATCTTGATGTGTGTGTAGACTGCATTAAGGGAAAGCAGACTAAGCACACTACAAAGAAACCAGCCACAAGAAGCACTCAGCTTCTTGAGTTAATTCACACCGATATTTGTGGTCCATTTGACGTTCCTTCTTGGAACGGAGAAAGGTACTTCATCACTTTCATTGATGATTACTCACGGTACGGTTACATATATCTATTGCATGAAAAGGTTCAGTCTGTGAATGTCCTAAAAGTGTTCATTGACGAACTGGAAAGGCAATTAGATAGAAAAGTAAAGATAGTGAGATCTAATCGAGGTGGTGAGTTTTATGGAAAATACAATGAGAGTGGACAATGTCCAGGTCCATTCGCAAAGTTCCTCGAAAGTAGAGGTATTTGTGCGCAATACACAATGCCTGGTACACCTCAGCAGAATGGTGTTGCTGAAAGGCGGAATCGTACATTAATTGAAATGGTTAGGAGTATGTTAAGCAATTCCACCTTACCTCTTGCATTGTGGACACACGCATTGATGACTGCGACATACCTGCTTAACCGGGTTCCTAGTAAGGCAGTTCCTAAGACCCCTTATGAACTGTGGATAGGAAGGAAACCCAGTTCCTAAGAAGCTTGATCCGCGGACAGTCAGTGGTTTCTTCATTGGCTATCCTGAAAAGTCCAAGGGGTATAGGTTTTATTGCCCTAACCATAGTACAAGAATAGTTGAGACGGGCAATGCTAGGTTCATCGAGAATGGTCAAACTAGTGGGAGTGGTGAACCACGAAAGGTGGACATTCAAGAAATTCGGGTTGAAGTTCCTTCACCTGTTCACCTGTCATTTCTTCTAAGGTTGTTGTGCTAGTTGTCGTATCACAGCTTGATGACATAATGGAACAACAAGATGATGTCCAAACCCCACATCATGAGAATATAAATGATGAGCCAGTCACAGTACAGGAAGAGATAAGTGTGCCACATAAACCACTAAGGCGATCTGTAAGGGAAAGAAGATCAACCATTTCAGATGATTATATGGTGTATGCTCTTGAAGATGAATGTGACTTAAGCATTGATGAAGATCCAGTCTCATTCAAGAAAGCCATGGAAAGTAACAATTCTGATTTGTGGTTAAATGCCATGAAGGAAGAAATTCAGTCGATGGGTGACAACAAAGTCTGGGATTTGGTTGAGTTGCCTGAAGGTTCCAGGACAGTTGGGTCAAAGTGGGTCTTTAAGACCAAACGAGACTCGAAGGAGAACATTGAAAGGTATAAGGCTAGACTTGTTGCTAAAGGTTTCACCCAGAAGGACGACGTTGACTACAAGGAGACCTTCGCTCTAGTTTCAAAGAAGGACTCTTTGAGAATTGTTTTGGCTTTGGTGGCTCATTATGATCTCGAGCTTCACCAAATGGATGTGAAAACCGCCTTTCTCAATTGTGAACTAGAGGAGGAAGTTTACATGGACCAACCTGAAGGGTTTCTGGCCACAGGAAAGGAAAACTTGGTGTGTAAGCTAAGAAAGTCAATATATGGACTAAAACAAGCTTCCCGACAGTGGTACTTAAAGTTTGATGATACTATCACGTCATATGGTTTTGTAGAGATTGTCGTTGATCGATGTATCTACATGAAGATTAGTGGGAGCAAGTTTGTTGTTTTAGTTCTGTATGTTGATGACATTCTGCTAGCTGCAAATGATAATGGCTTGTTACATGATGTAAAGAAGTATCTCTCCGAGAACTTTGAAATGAAGGATTTGGGTGAGGCATCCTTTGTGATTGGGATACAGATATTCTGTAATAGAACACAATGATTGTTGGGATTATCTCAGAAGAGTTATATTCAAAAGATCTTAGAGAGATACAAAATGGATAAATGCTCTGCAGGGGTAGTTCCAATACAGAAAGGGGACAAGTTCAGTAAAATGCAATGTCCTAGAAATGAGTTGGAAAGAAAGGAAATGGAGAATATTCCCTATGCATCAGTGGTGGGGAGTTTGAACTATGTTCGGACTTGTACTCGACCCAATATCAGCTTTGCTGTAGGAATGCTGGGTCGATATCAAAGTAACCCTGGATTGGACCACTAGAAAGCTGCTAAGAAGGTTCTTAGGTACTTGCAAGGCACCAAGGAGCACATGCTTACATATAGGAGATCCGATCATCTTGAGGTCATTGAATATTTAGATTCAGATTTTGCCGGATGCGTTGATAGTAGGAAATCGACGTTTGGCTACTTGTTCATACTAGCTGGTGGGGCAGTATCATGGAAGAGCGGAAAGCAGTCTGTCATTGCTACTTCCACTATGGAGGCTGAATTTGTGGCATGCTTTGAGGCCACAATTCATGCATTGTGGATGCGGAACTTTATCTCAGGGCTTGGGATTGTCGACAGTATAGCCAGGCCGCTGAGAATTTATTGTGATAACACCGCAACCGTCTTCTTCTCAAAGAACGACAAGTACTCGAGGGGTGCTAAGCACATGGAGTTGAAGTTCTTGTCGGTGAAGAAGGAAGTACAAAAACGTAGAGTGTCTTTTGAGCACATCAGGACGGATCTCATGATCGCAGATCCGCTGACTAAGGGTTTGCCGCCCAAGGCGTTCACTGGCCATGTAGAGCGTATGGGCATTATTGATAGAGCCTTGCTATTATGATTTTAGCTCATTATGGTTATGACACTTTTTGTATACAATTATGGTTATGTTTCTGCATTATCAGACATGTTATCATTATGGTGTTTATGCATACTTATAGTTTCTTGATGACATGTTGTTTGAGGCTTACAGCTATCCTCATATTTAAAGAACAACTGAATTTAGATTGTTCCGTGATACATGGAAGGAATCATGTCGCTCAATGACTTGTGACGGCCATGATCCGATCAATTGTAATTCTGTAAAGGTTATATTCACTTTATGGACCTTATATATTATAGTTGTACATTTAAAGTTTCAATTAAGCCATCAAGTCATCACACGAGCCAAGTGGGAGAATGTTAGAATGTTTATAAACATTTTATGTGGCTCATGTGATTAGATTTAATTGAGTATTTGGTCCATGTATATTATGTTATTGGATTTAATATAAGAGTCGAAACCGTGATGGATCGGTCTCGATTAAAGAATTAAATCCGGGGGTAATTATATACTCCCTCATCCCTTGCCTATAACATTTTATAGTTTGCCTTTCTCATAAAATTAATATAATGGGATTTATTAGAAAGAAAAAAAGGAAAAGAAAATAAAATAAAAGAAGAGGACGGTTATTCTTCTTCCCTTTTATTTTGTACGGTTCTTCTTCCTTTCCCTGGTATGTAACGTCTCTTCCCTGAAGTGAAAGAAAAAGGCAGTAGAGGTCTCTTCCATCTGAGACAAAGTAAAGAGAAGGCTAAGGGGCGAGAAGTCGATTCACGATTCCGCTACGAAGACGCTATGGACCAAGGTTAGTCTTCGGTATAGAATTAGGGTTTGAATTGAATTGAAATCTAGATCCTGGTTTGATTGATTTCATGACACGAATAACAGTTGGTATGATGATTCTCCATTCTGTCTGGCAACCACGGCAAAGCAAGTGTTCTATGTTGATGACCCAAAGGTGGGCGATGGATGGAAGGTGGTCAATGTAATGTCACATAGGAACATCTATGATGCTAAAACCTTGGCGACAATCGAAGGTGATATCATTCCAAGCGAAGATGAAGCCTATCAAGAGGACGCCCCTGCCATTACTGGGCATTTTGACCTTGTCGTTGATCTCCATCTATTCAACCATGTAGAAGAGAGCGACGATGAAGAAGAGAGCGAAGATACCGAAGCTGAGGAAGACTACAAGGACGAAACTGAAGAAGAAGCCTCCGAAGAGGATGGGATTGAAACAGAAGGCGAGGACGGTGAAGACGTCGAGGATGGGGAAGACGTCGAGGATGAAGAATGAAGCAAAACATATGATCAAGGCCGAGATTTCTAAATTTTATTTTAGATGAAGACGTATGAATTTCTAATTTCTGTTTGAGATGAAGCTTTGAGAGGTCGTTTCAAATTAAGATACGTACATTGGTTTTATTTTTATATCATATATTCCTTCTAATTTTATAGATGATCGGTTTAACCAAATACTAGAATTTCATATTTAAATATATAAGTGGTATAAAACTAAAAAAATCTTACAAATATTAAATATATGAATTTATATTTATACGAGTTCATATTTTTTATACCTAATGTTATATTTATAAAAGTTATATTTTTTTATATAACCTTTATAAAAGTTATTATCAACACCTTCAAAGTTACAAACATATAAATACCATATACACATAAATAAATTGATGTATTTAACGGGATAATATTCGACCCAAATTTTCAGTGAAATTTTTTAACTCTAGATTATTCAAGGGACAAACATAACCTCCGTTCGTGTCTTGAATGAATTTCAATTAGGCGGGATTCCCCCCCCCCCCCCCCCCCCCAATATTTTCACTGTGTTGAGGACGTGTCGTTCGGATGGCCACACAATCCCTCTCATTACTCAAGACCCTCTTCAAACCCTATCTCTCTCTCTCATTCTGAAACCCCAAACCCTCTTCTGTCTCTCTCTCTCAGCCGATTCCTATTCAAACCCCAAACCCTCACCACTGATTCCTCTTCACTCTCACCATCACCACCTCCGATTTTGCCCTCCTCATCTCTCATTTCTCTCGCCATCAAACTCCAAACCCTCTTCACACTCACCACCGCCGAGCCCGGCCTCCATCATGCCATCAAAAAAAGGCAAAGAAGGTCCATGTTCGCCAAAGGGTTACTCCACCACCGCCGAGCCCGGCCACCACTCGACAATCGGCCACCAGTCCACAACAGGCCACCACTTCACAACCGGCCACTACTCCTCGGAGGTCACCTCGGGTGCCAACTCAGCCCGCGTCACCACCACCTCCGATGCCAACTCAACCCGCGTCACCACCACCTCCGAGGCCAACTCAGCCCGCGTCACCACTACTTCGGAGGAGCCCTTGGAAGCCACAAGCTCCTCGGAAGCCACCACCCCTGAAGAGACGACTGGTACGGGGCGACTCTTCCTTACCGGCAACCATGGCCTCCTCTCCAACACCGACGGACACCGCCCAACAAGCAGATCCCTCTCTTTCAGTGGTTGCAGCGGAAGATGAGACCACCACCCCTCTGGACTCCCCTCCGTTTGTCGGTGGTGCACGGGCTCGGTTAACCACCCCTGCGGCCTCCTCTCACTCAATCAGTGCCTCACGGGCTCCGTCGACCTCCCCTCCACCCCCTCCTCTGTCCGTCGGTGTAGAACAGGCTGAGGAAGAACCCCAGGAAGTCTATCTACCAATCAGAGGTTGGTTTTTTTATAATTTAAGAGGTTTTAGGGTTATTTGATTCCCCAATTTTTAAAGGGTTTATCTTTGTTTAATGATTTCAGAGAGAATATGGATTTTTAAGGTTTATCTTTGTTTTAGGGTTTTCTGATTCCCCAAATTGTAGGCTTCTTTGCTTATCTAATCGTTGTCTTCATCATTTGTAGGGAAAGGAAGAACTGTGGTAAGTAACAAGACTATGCAGATAGTGAGGGTCACTGGAAAGATAAAAATTTCGTGGTTGGAGTTCCATGGAAACCTCGAGCTCAACCAATACAGTTTGCTGATCATGGATATAGGGACTGTTGTGAAGACACATGTGCCAATGCTAGCCTCCTCCTTCGAGCAGCTTGAGAAGAAGCACAAGGATACGCTTGCCGCTTACTTGGATGTAAGCAAGTGTTCTCTTCCCTTGTACTATTTTTTCTGCTAGTTTACAAGTTGTTGTCAATAAATTGAGGTGTTTATTTTGTTGGATTGTATAATGTGTTATGAGATTGGTATTTGCTGAATTTTGATAATGTTTTAGGAGTTTTGGGCGTGTGGTAGTTGTTGTTAGTTTTAGGAGTTTCATAGTGGCTTTTAGTTTTGTATTTGCTATTAGTTAGTTGTCAATTTCTTAGGAGTTAATGTTAAAAGTGGAGCTATACTATGCAAAGTTAGTTAAAGAGTTTGTTATAATTCAATGGATGAGATCTCTTGTACTGTCACGTGTGTAATTGTATATAAATACATAAACTCTCTCCACTGTCAATTCATTCAGTTCACTTGTAACAAACTATGAGGAAATACAGAATGGTTTTCCCTCTTTCATTTTCTTCATTTTCAGTTCTTCATTTCACCTTCATCTGAGATTGATCTTGAATATTTCACAATCTCAATTCGTCATTAGTTAAATGATAGTTAGTTGTTCACTTTGCATTCTCACTGAATGGTAGTTAGTTGTTCACTTGCATTCTCATACTTAGTTGTTTTGTGTTCACTTTGCTGATAATGAATGATAGTTAGTTGTTCACTCAATGATAGTTAGTTGTTTACTTTGCTTTCTTCACTTGCATTCTCATGGTCTGATAATGATATATGATAATTTCATTTTCACTGAATGCAATAAACTGTTTTCTTCACTTGCATTCTGATAGTTAGTTGTTATGTGTTCTGAATGCAACAAACTGTTTTCTTCACTTGCATCTGTTCATTTTCACTTTGCATTGCATATATCTCATGTTATGTGTTCTTCACTGGTAATTGATATATATAATTGCATTCTTATTTATGTAGGCTATGTACGTTGTATCTACTGATGATGAAAAATTAAAGAAGTATATTGAGACTCAGGCAGCATCAAGATACCGCAGTTGGAAGTACAAGTGTCATTCCCACTTCTTGAAGCATGGTCTACCCATACCTCTTTAGTTCCAACTCCGTCCTGAGCAATGGCGCTACCTTGTGGAGAAGGAGCTCATCGCCCCTGACAAACTGGTTAGCTTTTTCTTGTGTATTTTTCATTCAACTGTTTCCATAGGTTTACTATTGTTCTCTGATGTTTATATGTTCTTGTGTCTTTGGAGGAAATAAGCAACCGCAACAAGCTCAACAGAACTAAGAATCCCAAGCCTATCAAGCACCACTCAGGGCCTAGACCTGTGTGCTACCAGGCAGAGCAGTTGTACAAGGACGGACACTTGGCCCCTTTTGTGCAAGCTTCAAAAGACGAATACCTCCAGGACGATGAAGACGAGTCGACTGTGGTGAGTGTGTACTGACGGTTTAGCTATCTCTAACTTCTAGGATGTCATTGCTGAGTTCCTTGGATGATTTTATTGTGTAGGATGCTAATGTTTTCTTTGTGATTTCGCAACCAGAGGAGGAAGACCATAATGTCCTACCAGTAGCTACTTAGTGTGAGATAATCGTCAAGGGCTTTGGAGAGAGGAGGGGCACTTCTGTACGAGGTAAACCAAGTTAGGATAAGACTTTAAAATAAGTTTAATAATTGATCAGTTATATATATAACTTGATGATTATATATATATACATATATATATATATATTATCATTACTATAAGTTATATATAAAACTATATAAGGCTTTAAAGAGAGTTCAATTATATATAATTTCATTCATCTCAAACTGAGTTAGGAACTTTACGATTCGATTTTCATAACTTTACATCATTTAAGAGCTACATGACACCATGAATTCCAACTGAATAAAAGCATGAAATCCATTTGATTTTAGGAATTTTACCATCATATTTTAGGAACCAACACTAGTACAAATATAAGGGGTGGAGCACGGTATTTTCGGTATTGTTTTTGACAAGCGTGCTTATTTTTTTATTTCAAGCACGGTTTTATATTAAAAGTGTGTTCCCAACCCCAAATTCAACTAAAAGCAACACACTTTTCCATAAAACCGTTCTCGTTTATTTCTAAAAAAAATATTTAGACCGGTTTTCGTGTAAAGCATGCTTAAAAAAAAACTTAAAACGAGCACAGTTTAATTTTCAAAGTGTATTCCCAAAACCAGATTTGACGAAAATAAACATGCTTTGCTATAAAACCATTCTCGTTTATTTCAGAAAAAATATTTAGACCGGTTTTCGTGTAAAGCGTGCTTTAAAAAAACTTAAAATGAACACGGTCTAATTTTCAAAGCGTGTTTCCAAAACCAGATTTGAGTAAAATAAACACGCTTTGCTATAAAACCGTTCTCGTTTATTTCTAAAAAAAATATTTAGACCGATTTTCATTTAAAGCGTGCTTAAAAAACTTAAAAGGAACACGATTTAGTTTTCAAAGTTTGCTCCCAAAACTAGATTTGACGAAAATAAACACGCTTTGTAAAAAATTACAACGAACACGGTTTAATTCGCAAAACCATATTTCGTTTAAACCGTTCTCGTTTATTTGGAAAAAAAATATTTAACCCGGTTTTCGTTTAAAGTGTGCTTAAAAAAATTACAACGAACACGGTTTAATTCTCAAAGTGTGTTCCCAAAACCAAATTTAACTAAAACAAACACGTTTTCTTATAAAACCGTTCTCATTTATTTCTAAAAACTATCAAGCCCGGTTTTTGTGTGAAGCGTGCTTAAAAATAAATTGAAACGAACACGGTTTCATTTTACAAGTGTGTTCCCAAAACCAACTTTAAATAAAATCAACACGCTTTTCTATAGAACCGTTCTCGTTTGTTTCTACAGGAATAATTAGCTCGGTTTTCATGTAAAACGTGCTTAAAAAAATTAAAACGAACACATTTTTATAAGAAAAGTGTCTTCCCAAGAGCTGGAAGACAAAGCTAGGGAGGCTAATGAGCGAGCAAGGAAGGATGAGGAGGATGCCAAGCTAGCCAATGAAAAATATGATCAGATGAAGACAAAATGGAGCACTTTGAGAGGCTGATGGCTCAACACTTCCCTACCAAAGTGCAGGTTTGACCACTTGGCAATCTAGGTAGGTGACGATTAACCAGAACTTGGTTGCAGCTTGCACAACTTTTTTGCTTCACTTTTGGGTTAGTTTGTGCAACTTTTGGGTCACGATTTTAGACTTTAAGTGCAGTTTGTGTTTGAACATGGTGTTTCTAAACTTTATGTCCATTTGTGTTTCAACTCAAGTACATTGGTAGGTTGTTTTGCTGACATGGGTGTTTGGGTTGGTTGATGAAAAACATAGCATGGTATTGTAGGTTTTAATGTATGAACAATGTGTTTGGTTTGTATGGAATATGTAGTGTTGGTTACATTTGGTTTGTATGTAGGCTTTTATGTATGAAATTGCAGGTTTTGATGTATGAAATGGGTGTTGGTGCACTCTATTTTGTATGCAGTGTTGTTTATTTGTGGGTTACATTTGGTTTCGGACAGGGAGCATCACAAAATGTAGCGTATATGCTGTTAGTTTTTATTAAACTCAAGCCACAAACCTAAAACGACTAAACTCCTATTAACTGAAGCCACAAACATTTTGAACCCAAAGTTGATCCCCAAAACTCTCAAGGCACCACAAACGATGTCCGTTGAATGGTCTGAAGGAGGTTCAATAACCAAATGTTCATCACGTAAAACTGTGAGAGACAATATGACTAACCAAATGTTCGTCACCTAAACACTTTGAGGGACAACATGAATAACCAGATGTTCGTCAAGACACAACATTAGTTCACCTTATGTTCGCCCCCTCGGTTATCAAGACACAAACTTTAGTGGTGGCCTCAACAATATCATGTCTGACAATGGCCTCGTGGGCCGGTGACTTGGATGTCAAACATGAAAAAGCTCGAATCTAAAAGGTCACCATTTTTAGTGGGACCCGGGAATCTACCTGGTGAGGTGTTCTATATTCCCAACGGACTTACCTGACCCGCATCGAGATAATCGACACAGCCCAACCTGTGCCGCGGGAAGAAATCTAATGGAGAGTCCGAAACATTATTCCCTTATCGAGTTTTTCTTGGACAATTCGAGAAATTGGTCTGCTTACCTGTTGTCGTTGATTATCTTGAGGACTAACAACAATAGACTCTTAACTCTAGTAAAAAGTTTTACTAAGGATGAACAAGGTCTATATCCGCGGAGCAAGTCCAGTGAAAGGCTTCGATTTTACTATGGGATAGATTCTTTGGTGACGCTTATAGCTTCCTCTCCTATTTCTCCTTGCTTTCAGTTTCTTTCTTAAGTTCACTTGGCCTTGATCCGCTCCTTCCTCTCCTTTTTTCCCGAAAAGTCCCCCTTCTCTTAATGATGTTTCTCCCTTTTATAGGTCTTGGACAGTCTCGAGTGTTGTGCCACGTGGTGTTCGCCATTCGACACGTGTTCTACTCGTGGGATGTGGGCATGGCTGCCACGTGCTTACTCTTTTACATCCGCAGATGACCGTGCTTGAGTTAGTTTTTGGACATTTGTCCGCGGACGATATTTAGGATAACATGATTATCTTGTTTTTTTGCTAATCGGTTGGTGTTCTTCACTTTATTATTTTTATATTCTTACAGATGTTTCTAATATTGGTTTAGTCACAGCTCCTCGGGCCGTGTTGATTTCAACTAGGGATTGACGCGGATCGATAAAGATTTTTAAGAGTAAACATCTGTAGTTTCGTTACTGCTATAGTTCTGATTTAGGGTCGGTGGGCCTTCTCTTTTCGAGTTTTGGCCCAATTTGGGCCCATCAGGCCCATTTATGCTCGGAAGTATAAACGTCAGTAATTTCCTATAAGTTACCCCGTCCCGTTTTCTTTTCTTTTTCACTCCACACTTATCTTCTTCTGCTTTTCCAGAAATTTAATCCTTATCCACATCTTGGTTTTCCGGCGGCGGTTTTCTAGGGTTCCGGTTGTTTGCTCGAAGTTTCCGGTGGTTTTCTTCAACTCTTCAAGGTATTTTTTCTTATTCTAAGCTGTTCTTGATTTTTCTCTGTTAAGTTTTTTAAATTCTTGACGTTTAGATCGTAAACTTGGGTGCGAATTTGTCTCTGAATGTGTTTTTGGATGAGATTTTGCTTTGTGTAAGTAAAACTTCATACGATTTTCTTCTAGTTTCTTTAGAAATGGCTAGTCTCAACGAGGAGCGTGATTTGTTGGAAGATTTTGAGAGAGGTGAAGGATGGAGAAGCGGTGTTGCTTCATCCTCTCAGACGCGTTCGGCCCCATAAACTCTTTCTTCCTCTTCTGGGATTTCTTCTTCTAGCTCTAATTATTCTTCGTCGGAGTCATCTTCTTCCACATCCGCGTCTACTCCAGATCGGGTTGGTCCTACTGGTAGTCCTATTAAGGTGAGAAGGCACCGGAAGCGTTCTGACCCTGATTACTATTCTTCTCCTTACACAGTTTCTTCTTCTTCGAAGGGATGCGCGGGAGATGAAAGTCCAAGGGACGTGAATGAGTCAGGTGCTAGTTCTTCGGTGGACGCGGGGCCTTCATCTATTTCCCAGTCTGCGTATCAAGAGGCGGAGGATGTTTGGATTCCTTATGAGCTTCCCCCTATTGGTTTAGCAGAAAATCCGAATAAGATCCGTTCTAAAGAGAATTTGACCGATTTAGACACCCCTGTGTATGATTTAAAGGATCTAGATACTTGCCTTTTCCTAGGGGATTTTAAACCTCTTCCGCCTCCATCCAGTCGTCCACCAGTTGTGACCGATAGGGTTCATCTGTGGAGGTCTCCTGTGAGTAAGTTGAGGGGTTGCACTACTCTGTTGAAGTTGGAGGATCTTGATGCTCTTTCGCAAGTCTTTCCCTGGCCAGCAGGTGTAGAATTCTGTCTTCCTGAGGAAGGAGGTGGTTGCCTAGACGCTTATGAAGATTGTTTGGTTGTGTATGCAGCTAGCTTGTCTCAAGGCTTCCGACTTCCCTTGCATCCTTTTTTCTCGAAGTTCTTGGATGAGTATAATTTGAGTCCTGCTCAGATCGTTCCTAATGGTTGGATGTTTTTTACCAGTTTTATCATGAGGTGTAAGGAAATTGGTGTCGCTCCTTCTTTGAAGTTAATGTTCAGTATCTTTTCTTTAAAGAAGGGGACTCAGGATTCAAGGTTTTACCAGTGCAACTCAAGTTGTGGGTATATGGAAAGGTTGTCTAGCAAACCGAATTGGAAGTACAACTGGTTTTTGGTCCGCGATAGATCTGGGCAAGGCTTTAATTGTCGAACTGTTCCGGGGCTTTTTTGCTCTGTGATGAAACCAAAAATTTCCAATCTTTCTCAGTTCAAGCTATCGTTTTCTCATACCCCTAGATTTCCGTGGGATAAAATGCTATCCGCGTTTCGTCTTGAGATGGCTGGCTTGAGTTTGCCTCATCTGCGACTAGGTGGCCCTTCTGTTTTATTGTTTTTCTTGGTGTATAAATTTATGTCTTCATGTTTTGTCTTTCTTTGGCGGATGACTTATCGTGGAATATTTTTGTGTTTTTAGTTAAAATGGATTTGGAATCACTTTTGAAGCGACACAAAGCCAGGTCCGAAAAGAAGAAAAAGACAAACTTGGCGGTTAATGACCCTCCTGCTCTTCCTCCAGCTCTGGAAGTGGCACCATCCGTTGAGATGAGTGTCGCGGAGGAGACAGATGTTTTGGTAGGGTCCTCTTCACAGGTTCCTGCGTCCAGGGAAAAGCGCGTCCATTCTCCTGCCCCTAAAGCCTCTAAATCGAAGAAAAGGAATGTTTGTGTCGCTATTGGGCCTTCGCACGCGGATGAAAGGGGACTCTTTTTAGAAGGGGAAGTGACTCTCCGTGAATTTCCCATTCCTGGTTTCAACTTGATTGATCTGCAAGGTCTGGCCTTTCCGGCTAAAAAACGTTGTCTTCCGGAGCAGGGGTATATTAGTCGTCTGGATCCTGTTACCCTTTCGACCAATTTTGATCGTATTATTCAGTGGGTAAGTTCATTTCGTCAACTGCTTTTTGCTTTTTCCTTTTGTGGTGCTTCGACGCGGTATAATTTCTGATTTTATTGTTCTTGATTCAGCTGAGGGTGATCCAACCGGACGTTGAAAAGCGTTTGGTGTGTGGCGAAGAGAGTCTCAAAAAGAAGGATGAGGAAATTAAGAAGTTGATCCATCAACTGCGGATTATGGGGAATACCGTTGGCGACCCAGCCTCGGTGGAGAAGTTCTGAAAGAGGTCTGTGGATCTTCATGAGGAGGTGCAGTCACAGAAGGAGGCTATGGCAGTTTTACAGAAAAAACATGATGGTTTGAAAGCTTCTCTGGATGCTGCTACCTCACGCGTCAAAGAGCTCGAAACAATGGATAAGAGTTCTCAAGAACTTCTCTTGGCTAGGCAAGTCAGCATCGACAAGCTGGAAGAGGAATTATCTATCCTTCGCGAAGAAGCATCTATGACTAAACAAGAACTTGATCTTCTTAAAGCGCGTTCAGGTCAAGAAGTGGCTCTTCAATGGCTTCAGAGTCCGGAGGGTTTGGCCCATCTGTCCTCTGAGTGGATAAAGACCAAAGCTGGCGCATCTTTCATGTCCTCTATTGCCAAAGCTTGTCTCCAGACTCCGAAAGGTTCCAGTATCTTAAAGGACAGGTGTTTCAGCTACTTCCGGAAGGGAATGTCCGCCAGGATCAACCAGAGTGTCGTGCGATCAGCTTTGAACCCTGGTGTTCCCCTAGAGAAGTTCGAGCCTAGTATGGTTAGCGCTGACTGGGGGCTTTCAAAGGAGGAGATGGCCGCGGAGGATTCATACTCTGAAGACGAAGATGCTGAAGACGCGGAAGAAGAAATTGAGAAGGCGGCTGATGCCCCTTAATCTTTTGATTTTTCAGTTTTTGTGGTGAAACTTTTGGGGACTTGCCTTTGGTTCCCTGTTTTTGGTGTTCCATCGAGATACTTGTTTTGTTTTGAAGACTTGGGTTTGAGATCTCCTGGGATAAGGAATTAGTATTGCCTGTATATTTTGCCCGTAGTAAATATTTATCTGTTTATGTTCTGACTTTTCCAAGTGTTGGAAAGGTTGGTCTGAATTAACAAAGTCTTTTTCCACTTGTTTTTATGCTTTAAGTTGGTTTTCCCCCTTTTTAAAGCCTTAACTTTTTCGTCTTCTTAGTCACTTCTTATGTTCTAATAACCTACCGCCCCATTGCATGCATCATGCCATCAGGAAATTTCAACCCTTGGGCATTTTTTCAAAAGATTGAGAATGTGGAGCAACTTTCTCGGCTAGTGAGTTTTTTCACTTTTTATTTTAAAAGAGCTTAGGTTATCTACTTCGAGTTTCAATTTTGCCCGCGTGCAGGTTATGCCTCCTCAGTTTGAAGCTGAATATGGGCCTCTTCCGCCTCGGTGGGCTTTTCTTTCATCGTATCTCGTTCGTGATTTTCCGGTGGCAGTATCTTGGAGTGAGAATGGTCTTTTTCAAATTGACAGCGGATGGGATGAGTTTCTCATACTTCACCACTTGGGGATAGGAAGTGCCATGATGTTCTTTCATAAGGGTAATGTTTTCTTCCAAGTCTGTCCGCGTCGTGAAATTGGGGGTGACCACGAGGCTACTTTAAGCTCGGTTTCTTCATCATGTAGTTCTAAATGAGCTGTTTCCGCGACATGCCTTGGGAGTTTGTAAATCGGTCTTTCGATTAAGTTTTCGTGAATAAAGAAAAAAGGGGAACTCATGTTTTTCGTTTACTATTTATTGTGTTTTGGTGATTTAAGAAATAAACATAGAGGGAGAGATCTCTTATTATTCATAATACGAAGCAGCGTACAGAAACCTTTCTAGAGGTTGGATCCTTTTAAACTTGATTCATCGTTTTTAGAGATATTGACGCGTAGGATACGGTAGGAACCTAAGGACGTCCTACCTCTCCGTTTTCCTCGCTGTCAGGGCTGACAACGTCGACTTCAAAGATGGAGTCCCCCATGTAGGTGAAAATCAGGGCCGATCCGATATTGACTCGATTTGCTTTTGTGAAGTCGCGCCATCCTTGAGTCAACCAAAATAGGCCATCTTCATCTCTTTCCACCTTCACTTCGTATTCCTGGTTGGAGTGGGACCAGAGTCTAGCTTGAGTGTGAGCATCCTCGCCGATTAGAACGTACATGAGGGGGAGCCGAAGTGTTTGAAGTTGTTCCTCCCTCATAATGACTCTATAAAAAGCCCTTGGCGGCAAATTTGGATCCATCTTGTTTTGGGATGTTCATCACTTTAAAACACCCTAGTGTGTTTTATACTAGCTGTGCGATGTTTTCCTACCCTTGGTTTTATCGCCTTTTATTGAAAAGTAATTTTTCTTTCTTGTAATTCGCTTTTGCTGGTTTTTGAGAAAAGACTTGTCTCTGATTGTCTTTGTTTTTAAAGAATAGGAGACGCGTGCCCTTGGTGGTTGTGTCACCTGTTGCGTGTTATGCATGCAATTCTTCTTTTTCCTTTTTGATTGTTCCCTCGTGAATGATGATACAAATATGAGGGTTTTCACTGTTTCCCTTTAATTCCATCGAGATGCGGGGATCCATCATAATCCCTCCTTTATCGTTTAGGGCAGATGGGGTTTTTGGGCCAGAACCACGATGGGCCTTTTTCCAAGCGATTGATTACCCCGAACAGTTTTTACAATTGGTGAGATACTTATACTTAATTTCTAATTTTCTTAGAAAACTTCTTTTTTAGCTTACACTCCTCTTCTATTTTTTAGTTGCTACCACTTAGGTTTGAGGAGGTGTATGAGGATGCCATTCCTAGCCGGGTTTTTCTCTCCTCTTACCTGCTACGCAATTTCCCGGTTTGTATAGAGCGACACTTCGGTGGTCTTCTCTACCTTGGCCGCGGATGGAAAGATTTTGTGGAATCGCATGGTTTTGAAAGAGGGGTTTCCATGATTTTCACTCATATGGGTGAGGCCTGTTTCGAGGTTCGTGTGGTGAATTCACGCGGAGGTGGTCAAGAGGTTCGTCACGATGATCCTTATCCTCGCGACGTAACTTCGAACGGATCTTAAACTGTACTTTTATGACGAAATAAAGCCTTACACTTGTTTTTTAGCTTTATTGGATGTGTTTTGAGATTCTGGCATGACATGCCTTCTATCCTTTGTCTTGGTTTAATGGATGCGAGTAACCTTCTCCTTGGTGGAAGTTTTCGAAAGACTGGCTATAATTTTGTTTGTTGCGAAGTCTTTAATAATTGCTCCCGGGAGATTTTAAAGTCATGCATGTCACCAGTATGACTGGTTTTAGTCTTTCGAGGCTAATTCGTCATGATATGTTACTCACGAGACCCTTGAGTGGTTCAGTAACAGTGTTTACTGTTTATTTCATGCATGGCGCGCTAGTGGTTTTTAGCTCAACGATTTGACCTTTCGGACTTATTTGCCCCGTATACCTGTTTACGACATGTGTCCGGTATTGTTCATGTGCTTTATAAAGAGGGAGTATGTGGGAAGGACACTCGTGCTTGTAATGTGCTTGAGTCATGCCTTCCCCCTGTTAGTCCACCTTGGTCCTTTTTTGAGAGGATTAGTTTTCCTGAGCAACTTCTTCGCCTGGTTAGTTTCTATATTGCTGAATTTTTCTTTTATCAGGTGGGTTTTTTTCCCTTTAATGCTCTTTAATATTTGTCTTTTGTTATTCTTTGCCACTATGTTTCGAGGATAGACTCGGGCCAGATCTTCCTAGGTGTGTTCTTTTGTCAACCAGGATCCTTTGAGAGTTCTCGGTGGAAGTTATACGCGGAGATTACGGGGTTCCTTTTTTGAGGCGTGGTTGGAATGACTTTGCCGACTCTCATAGCATTAATATTGGTTCCTCTTTAACCTTTATCTATAAAGGGGGAAATCGTTTCGACGTCCAGATCTTAGATGTTGTGGGAGATGAGGTAGATGCGGAGTGGGCCTCTCCGGAGTCAGAAGGTCCTCCTTCTAATGGATTTCGCCTGAGTCAAGGCAGGACTCGTCTCATCTCGGGTCGGGTTCGGCGGTTATGAGCTGATAAGGGCATGTTTTTCATTCTAGACTGTCAACTCTTTGAATGTGTTAACGTATTTCATCTCTAGTTGTTTTTATTTTATGTTGAATGGTGGATCTTTAGCCACAGTTTCCTTTGAAAACTAGGAAGCTTTGGGTGCTCAAGAAAGGTTGATGAAAACCATATCTTTTCATTTCTAAATTGTTCTGAACAGAGATCTAACGTGGGGTTTAGATCGTAAAGTATTAGATTTGATCGGAGGTCTGACGCGGAGCCAAGCTCCAGCGTCCTAGGACTTTTTGTAAAATATCATCTCTGAGAATGCGGATTCGATCAGAGGCCTGACGCGGAGCCAAGCTCTAGCGTCCTAGGACTTTTTTGTAAAATATCATCTCTGAGAATGCGGATTCGATCAGAGGCCTAACGCGGAGCCAAGCTCTAGCGTCCTAGGACTTTTTGTAAAATATCATCTCTGAGAATGCGGATTCGATCAGAGGCCTGACGCGGAGCCAAGCTCCAGCGTCCTAGGACTTTTTTGTAAAATATCATCTCTGAGAATGCGGATTCGATCAGAGGCCTGACACGGAGCCAAGCTCCAGCGTCTTAGGACTTATTGCAAAATATCATCTCTGAGAATGCAGATTCGATCAGAGGCCTGACGCGGAGCCAAGCTCCAGCGTCCTAGGACTTATTGCAAAATATCATCTCTGAGAATGCAGATTCGATCAGAGGCCTGACGCGGAGCCAAGCTCTAGCGTCCTAGGACTTATTGCAAAATATCATCTCTGAGAATGCAGATTCGATCAGAGGCCTGACGCGGAACCAAGCTCCAGCGTCCTAGGACTTTTTTGTAAAATATCATCTCTAAGAATGCGGATTCGATCAGAGGCCTGACGCGGAGCCAAGCTCCAGCGTCCTAGGACTTATTGCAAAATATCATCTCTGAGAATGCAGATTCGATCAGAGGCCTGACGCGGAGCCAAGCTCCAGCGTCCTAGGACTTATTGTAAGAAATTTTCAAAGGGATGAATATAATAAAAGCGCCCTCTAACCGCTTTATTTAATTTTCACGGGGGCGACTAAGCTTTTTGTTTTATAAAACTACTTGGTAATCATACATAGTACTTTTTTAAATTATTAGCATTCCAAGTTTTGTTCAAAACGATCACATAAGGCCCTTCCCAGTTGGGGTCCAGTTTCCCTCCCGAGGTAGTTTGGCGGAGCACCAAGTCTCCTTCCTTGAGATGTCGCGGGTGAATTCGCCTATCCCGATATTTAGATAGCCTCCTCTTGTACTCTTGCTCCTTCAAGGCTGCTGTCATCCTGCGCTCCTCTATGAGATGGAGTTCGAGTTCTAATGCTTCATCGTTGGTTTCTTGGTTGTATGCCATTATTCGTGCTGAAGGAACCAATCTTTCAACTGGGATGACCGCGTCCATACCAAAGACTAAAGAAAATGGGGTTTCTCCAGTCGGAGTCTTTGCTGACGTGCGGTAGGACCAGAGCACTAAAGGTAGAAGTTCTGCCCATCGCCCCTTTGCAATGTTCCCGAGTTTCTTTTGTATCCCATATAGTAATTGTCGATTGGTAGTTTCTGCCTGCCCGTTCGTCTGCGGGTGAGCCACAGACGAAATTTTGAGGTTGATGCCTAAACCGACGCAGAAATCTCTAATCGTTTCGCAATCAAATTGAGGTCCATGATCTGTAATTATCGAGTCGGGTACTCCGAAACGGCAGACAATATTCTTCCATAGGAATCTCCTCACCTTTTCCGCGGTGATTAATCACATTGCTTCGGCCTCTGCCCACTTTGTGAAATAATCAACCAAGACTAAAACATATTTTAACTGACCGGGGGCAGTAGGAAATGGACCTAGAATGTCCATTCCCCAGACAGAAAAAGGGCAAGCCCCAGGTATACTTTTCAGTACTTCAGAAGGGTGGTGGATCAAATTTCCAAACCTCTGACACGCGTCGCATTTTTGGATATAATCCTGAACATCCCGCTTCATAGTTGACCAATAATATCCTAGCCAGGTTGCTTTGGCCACAACAGCCCTCCATCATTGGTGGTGCGCACAAACTCCATCATGTAACTCTTCTACAACGAGACTTCCCTCCTTTGTTGAAATGCACAACAGATCTGGGAGGCAGTAGCCTCTCTTGTATAGCTTCCCCTCCCTGATGGTGAATCGAGAGGATTTTGCAACTACCTTCTTAGCAGCATCTCTTTCTTTGGGTAAGACGCCCTTGCCCAGATAGTCCGCGATTGGCGCTCTCCAATCTTCCATTTCAATTTCCTACACTTGGTAGACTTCCTGGATAAGTCTTCGACTGTTCATCATTTCGAGGATCACTTCTTTTCCTACTTCCTCAGGCATAACAGCTCCCAACCGAGCTAACGCGTCTGCCTGCTGATTGTCACCTCTGGGAACAGCTATTAGGCAAAAACTTAAGAAAGCTTTTGACAACGCTCGTGCCTTTCTCTGATAATCAGGCATTAAACCAGTTTTTGCTTCATATTCTTCTGTGATCTGCCGCGTCACTACTTCCGAATCGGTGTAGACTGATACCTGTCGGGCACCTTTGACCAAAGCTACTTCTAGTCCTGCGAGCAGGGCTTCGTATTCAGCCTCATTATTTGTAGCTTGGAAGTCCAATTTATAAGCGTAGTTGTACTGCCGTTCATCAGGTGCTGTGAGTGTAACCCCTGCTCCGCACCCATCTTTGTTGGCCGCACCATCTACCCTGAGCGTCCACTCACTTTTCTCTGTTTGAGCATTTAATTCAAAACTTGTTTCACCAATAAAATCGGCTAAAACCTGAGCCAGAGCTGCTTTCCGCGGGGTATATTCTATTTCAAATTCTGTCAATTCGACCGCCCACTTCATCATTCTCCCTGACAGGCATGGTGAGTGGAGGATTTGACGCATCGGTAAATCCGTCATTACTCGGATAAGGTGATCCTGGAAGTATGGCCTCAACCTCCTTGCCGCGAATGTTAGACACAAAATCATTTTCTCCACTGGTTCATACCGTGTTTCAGCATCTTGCAGCACACAACTGATGTAATAAACTGGGTATTTCTCTTCTCGCGTCAAGACTGCACTGATAGTGACGCTCTTTACCGACAGGTATAGATGTAGGACTTCTTGTCTCTCGGGTTGATGAATAGTGGGGAGTGATGACAGGAAAACTTTCAAACTTCCGAATGCTTTCTGTAACTCGGGAGTCCATTGTATCGGTCCCTTTTTCTTGAGCAGAGCAAAGAAAGGTAATGACTTGTCTGCCAGGCAGGAGCAAAAACGGCTTAAATAATTTACTGCTCCATTTAAAGACTGTAACTGTTTGATCGTCCGCGGTGGTTGAAGATTTTGAATTGCCGTGACTTTTTTGGGATTTACATCGATTCCTCAATGGCTAACCATGAAACCAAGGAATTTTCCAGAATCAACCCCAAAGACACACTTTTCCGCGTTTAAGTTCAAACCTCCTCTTCGAAGAGAATCAAAAGTCTCCTGCAGATCTGCCGCGTGATCCTCTGCTCTCTCGCTCTTGACCACGATATCGTCCACATAAATCGATACATTCCTACCAATCTGATTACGAAAGATCCGGTCAACCGCTCTCTGAAATGTAGCTCCAGCATTCCTGAGTCCGAAAGGCATGACGCGGTAGCCAAACATCCCCTGGTTGGTGATGAAAGTAGTAGCTTTCTTGTCTGAAGGGTTTAAGTTTATCTGATTGTATCCAGAGTAAGCATCAATAAAACTAAGGACCTTGTTACCCGCGGTTCCATCGACGAGTTCATTTATGGATGGTAATGGGTAACTATCCTTGGGGCAGGATTTGTTAAGGTCAGTAAAGTCGATGCACATTCTCCATTTCCCATTAGAATTCTTCACTAAAACCAAGTTCGAGAGCCAATCTGAGTCCTCTACTTCCTCTATGAACCCTGCTTCTAAAAGTTTATCAGTTTCTTCTTTTGTCGCGGCAGCTTTCTCAAGAGCCATCTTCCTTTTCTTCTGTACTATGGGCTTTGTTGTTGGGCGAGTTCTTAAAGTGTGCAAAGCGATCGTGGGCGGGACTCCTAGCAGGTCTCGCGGAGTCCATGCAAAAATGTCTCTTGACTTCGTTATGATTTCCAGGACCCGAACTCTTTCTACTATCTCCAGCGCCTGTCCTAGATAGACTTTCTCCTCAGGGTTCGGGAAGGGTGTGTATGTAATTCTTTCGTCCGCGGTTGATATTTTTGCTTCAGTCGGTCTCACCTCTAGTTCAGCCTCTGAAAGTTCTGTTGAATTGTTGTCTCCGACTACGGATTCACATTTTTCACTGATACACATCACTTCTCTGCTCTTCTTGATAGAAGTCAGGTAACAGCTTCTACTTTCTGGTTGTTGTCCGCGAACCTCACCGATTCCTCCTCCTAGCAAAGGGAATTTTCCAACAAAGTGGTAGATTGATACTACCATCTGGAATTTATAAAGCGAGACGCGACCCAGTAAAGCATTGTATACAGTTGGAATTTTCACTACTGTGAATACAATGCTTTCTATGCGTCTACTTGGTGTCGTTCCCAATACTACTGAAAGTTCGATTGTGCCTGCCACCTGTACCTCTCCTCGTGAGAACGTGATTAAAGTTCCTGAATACGGTTTCAACGATGCTGCGGATATTCCCATTTGAGAGAAAGCCTCCCACGATAAGATGTCAACTGATGAACCAGTGTCAATAAAAACTCTTTTGACTGTTTTGGCAGCTATCTGAGCGTGGATGACTAAAGGATCTGAGTGCGGCATCCTTACTTCCTCAGCGTGTTTCGGGGAAAAGGAAATGTTTTCATGCTGTGCAAAGGAGATTCTTCTACTTGACGCGGACGGAGGTTGTCTTCCTTCTCTTTCGTAATTTCTCTTTTCCTGTCTACTGGATCCCGCCATGGAAAAGCCTCCTGCGAGGGTATTGATGAAACCCTCAGGTTCTGGTATCTGGCATGTTTATGGTTTTCGAGCTTCTCTCTGATTGACAGATCTTTGGACTGCGAAGGTATTGATGAAACCCTCAGGTTCTGGTATCCGCGTCCTCTTCTTCCCCTCCCCGTTCCTCGGTTATGAAAAGGGGGATCTCTACGCTGATCCTGTTGCCCTAAATACCGGTCCTGTTGATCACGAGAGTCATCAAACCTAGGATGTCGATCTTCCCAATCTGGCCTCTGGTTATGTCGATTCTCCCTTCTTGGTGGAAATCTCATTTCATGGTTTCCATAGCGGTTATCTCTCGGATGATAGGAACGCGGGTGATCTTCCCTATGACGAGATCCTTGCCCTCTTTCTGAATTCATGTGGACTTCATCGCGGTGGGGACGAAAATCTATAGCTTCTGAATGATGTCGGGGCGGCATAGCTTTTTCTTTCCTGAATTTCCCAGTAAGTTTACCAAAAAGACCTGGATTTCCTGTATTTGCTTTAGAACTGGACGCGGCTGCTTCTTCCGCCTCAATCTGCCTTGACACCCGCTCTCTTAAGTCATCGTAACTAGTTGGTTTTTTCTGAAACAAATACGTCTTGAAGTCTCCTTCCACCAAATTACCCATGAGTATGATGATTGCCGATTCATGATTAAAGTTGGGGATTTGTACTACCATGCTGGTAAAACGAGTGAAGAAGTGTCCCAAGGATTCCCCAGCCCCTTGTCTAATAGAATTCAGGTCGAGCATGGTCTTCTTCCTTGATCGCACACTTCCGAAATGGGAAGTGAAGATGTGGGACATCTGGGCAAAATTGGCTACAGAACCTCTTGGAAGGTTTGTGAACCAAGTGAGTGCGATCTTTGTCAAGGTTGAAGGGAACGTTCTACACAACATGGCATCATTATATTCGTTTATTCCCATTGCTGTCGTGAAGTGGTAAAGATGATCTTCAGGGTCAGTCGTCCCATCATATTTCATGAGGTTCACATCTCTCCACCGTTTTGGTACTGTCACGGAACAAATTTCCGGGGTAAATACTGATGGAAAAACTGCCGGAGCATTTTCGTTTCTCTTTTCCGTTGAGTCGGATTTTGTAGAGGTGGAAACGTCTGTTGACCTCTCTCCGCGTCGATGTTTATTCTCTCGGTGCCACTGATCATTTTGCCATGTCCGGCACGGTATTTCCTGATTCTGAAAGCCATAGTTCCAGTTTCTGGGATTATCGTACGCAGTGTTATATCTATCAAAACTTCCATACTGCTCCTCTTGTCCAGAATTCCCCTGTTGACGCGGATTCTGCCCCCATTGATCGTAATAAAAGTATTGAGACTGCTCTTGCTGAAGGGGGTTAGGTTGCTCGCGACGTGCCTCATAGTACCAAAAGAGTTGTGGTACGTATCCTCCTTCCAGTCCATGCTGATTGCTATGATGATGCGGAGGGGTGCTGAGGTACTGTCCTCCCATTTCGTCATCCGGATTTGGTGGTGGTGTTAATGAGATGTACATGCTCGAGGCCTCCTGATCCTGGTGAATCCCTGGGCTCATATCCTGAGTTGGATTGTTTTAGCTATCACTCATCTTCTTAGTGTTGCGAATCTGTTGTCATCGAAAGGTTTAGTTTTGCAAGCAAAAATTTTATAATTCTAAGTTCAGACGCGGACCCTAACTTTTTCAAGGGTCCGAGGGTCCTTGTCTGACATTATCGAAAAGAACTTTTTTAAGAGAACCCCTTAGTGTGAGGGGGTTCCCACAGACGGCGCTAGTGAAAAAGCTCGAATCTAAAAGGTCACCATTTTTAGTGGGACCCGGGAATCTACCTGGTGAGGTGTTCTATATTCCCAACGGACTTACCTGACCCGCATCGAGATAATCGACGCGGCCCAACCTGTGCCGCGGGAAGAAATCTAATGGCGAGTCCGAAATAATATCCCTTATCGAGTTTTTCTTGGACAATTCGAGAAATTGGTCTGCTTACCTGTTGTCGTTGATTATCTTGAGGACTAACAACAACAGACTCTTAATTCTAGTGAAAATTTTTATTAAGGATGAACAAGGTCTATATCCGCGGAGCAAGTCCAGTGAAAGGCTTCGATTTTACTATGGGATAGATTCTTTGGTGACGCTTATAGCTTCCTCTCCTATTTCTCCTTGCTTTCAGTTTCTTTCTTAAGTTCACTTGGCCTTGATCCGCTCCTTCCTCTCCTTTTTTCCCGAAAAGTCCCCCTTCTCTTAATGAAGTTTCTCCCTTTTATAGGTCTTGGACAGTCTCGAGTGTTGTGCCACGTGGTGTTCGCCATTCGACACGTGTTCTACTCGTGGGATGTGGGCATGGCTGCCATGCTTACTCTTTTACATCCGCGGATGACCGTGCTTGAGTTAGTTTTTGGACATTTGTCCGCGGACGATATTTATGATAACATGATTATCTTTTTTTTTGCTAATCGGTTGGTGTTCTTCACTTTATTATTTTTATATTCTTACAGATGTTTCTAATATTGGTTTAGTCAAAACAAGGGACGGAGGTTCAATTGGTCCGTCTTTTAAGTGCTCTATGTGCGCTCTGCAAGGGACAAACCTCAGAGAACGAATGTACGTGCCTAGAGTTATTAGGCGTCCAAAACCCTCTTCATGAGACGAAATTTGCCCATGTCTAGAACGTCAAATTGGCCTAGTGACATTAATTACCTAATCTTCTTAGTACTACAATGATATAATCTATACTCCCTCCGTTAATTAAAACTTGAAGTTTTATTATTCATGCATGCTTTTTTAGGTGTTAAAAACTATATAAAATATTAACTTTTAAAATAATTTTTTACATAATTTCACGCTTATTACAACTAAGTATGAATTTATAAAAATAAATTTAAAAAATATTAATATTTATATAGTTTTCATCATTCTAAACCGTACATTAATATAATTTGGCTATGGAATACGAGGATGAGTTTATGCCCTTGTCTTAGTAGGCTAATATGGCTGATATCTACCTTAATGAACATTCTTTTTGTACTAATTCTTTTGCTATTGGGAAATTTACAGAAAACCAGTAAACCACCCATTATATATGACCCTTTACACTTAACCACCCACTAAAAACGAAATTACATAAAACCACCCATTAAATGGTTTTGTTTTCAAATCACCACCCACCAAATAATTCCATTAGAATTCCATTAAATATAGTATATTTTAATATTTTATACTTAAAATTTAAAGTTTATACTTGAATATATTTAAATTATATTTATTTTAGGGGTAAACACTTATATTAATATATTAGCGGAAAAAGCGTGTAAAAATATTATTTAATTTTATTTAAAAAGTCAAACAAATTTTAATAAAGATACTTTTAATAAAAATACTTTTGAGAAAAATATTATTTAAACAATATTTAGATATTTTTTTCATATTTAGTATATAGTGGATTAGTGTAGGTGTTTACAAATATGAAAGAAAATGAGAAATTAATTATTAGTATCAAAATAACTGTTAAATTTAAACAATGCTAATGAATTATAAACTTATTTTAATTTAGTTAAAAAGAAGTCTATAAAATTTATAACCATTAATTTTAGGAATAAAATAGAACAAATTTTTTCATATATACATCAAGTTTTTAAAAAATATTTTAAAAAAATTTAATCAAATATATTTTTATATGTATTTGAGATTTTAAATTAAATATAAAACTTAAAATAATGTAATATCATATATATTTGACAAAAACCTAATCAAAATAGACAACGGGTGGTGACTTGAAAACAAAACCTATTTAATGGGTGGTTTTCTGTAATTATTTGTTTAACGGGTGGTTAAGTATAAGAGGCTATATATAGCGGGTGGTTTACTGTAAATTTCCCTTTGCTATTTGTAGCGTTTTCACTTTTTTGATATTTGCACATAAATCAAATTGCTATTCAACAGGTGTAAATATTTTGACCTAGGAGTATAGTTCCAATGCATTGAAATGAGGTAAGTTTCTCTCGATTTTAAAAAACGAAATTGATGATCATGTATACGATAAGAATTTTTTTTTTATTTTTTGTAAAATATCCTAATAAATACTCCCTCCATCTCACAATAGTTGTCTTTAGACTATTTTTGCACGCTTTTTAATGAGCTAAAAACTATATAAAATATCAATTTTTTAGTTAATTTTTAAAATAATTCTATACTTATTAGTAATATGTATGATCATTTAAAAATATTTAATAAAATGTTGACATTTTATATAGTTTTTAGCTTTTTAAAAAAATGTGCATAAATAGTAAAAGACATCTATTGTGAGACGGAAGGAGTAAAAGCTGAACACTAAATGCTGAACACTAAATGAAGCAAAAATGGAAAACACAAAGACTTATGATAAGTCCTAATCAAACGGATACTTACGAGTAGTTTAGGACTATCATTTCATTTCAATGAGCTGACCACGATAGAGACAGATGATTAAACGGCCCACTCATGACAACTATATTGATCTGACTCTTATAATCCACCTAAAACCGTCTTATCATACACCTAAATCCATCAATTATCCAAAACAATCACTTCCAACTATATCCGCGATTCTTGGCAAGTACTCGGGGAGAAAATTAACTTAATTTGACGTCTATTGATATTTTTCTACTTAGGGAGAAAATTAACTATGCTAGCAAAAAATATAGTAGTTGGTATTCAATATACCGAAAAATCTGCCCATTTGTAAAAATGTCACCCTCCATATAAATTATGATAAATGTCAAAAGTGAATTTTTTTTTTAAAAACTAACATGTCACCTTGACCTTGTATTGTAGGTTTGGACGGGCTTTTGAAAATTTGGAGATCTTTGGGCGGGATTTACCAGATTAGGAAATTAGAGAGATAGTTCACATCTTCACAAAATCAAAACTGCAATCTGGCGACTGAGAGAGAGAGAGTAGTGGTGAAGTTGGAGGAAAGAAGCGTTCTGTTGAGCAATCTGGGGACTGAGAAGTGTAGCGGCGGCGTTTGAGAAAAGGAGGCGGCGACTTCCGGTGAGAGAAGAATGTGGAGGTGGCGTCTGAGAAGCGAAGGCGGAAGTGAAGGGATCCGACGAGAATCTGTCTACCATTTCGAAACAAATAAGCAAACCCTAACTAAATCCCAACAAAAATTGGTCTGCACATGTTTGTTTTTCGAATGAGGATTTTGGTGTGAAATCCTAATGTAGCGAGAATTTTGGTCTAACAACAATCAAGAAGAAGCGAAAGATTCAATTTCAAATGGAGATAACTCGAGCTCAATTTCAATTGCGAACAATGTACTTCAGGTGTTCGTGGAGAGAGAAGATGAAGAAACATAGGATCAAGGTTGTGTAATTCGTCGATCATCTTCCAAATTCAGCATTGGAAGCAGTTTTGGGTGACTATTCAGCGGAGAAAGACGAACGCATCTCTGCGGCTCCGCCCATCTGCTACTCAACACCCCCCCCCCCCCCTGCCCCCCACCATTCATTTTTGTGCATATGCTTCTATTGATTTCTTCTAAATTCTAACCAATTTCGTATTATTGTCTTTATTATTTTGTTTCTGGACTCTTCACTAATCACTAGAGGTCTACCCTCATCTCAAATTGAAATTGGATGTCAAAAGTAGTGCAGAAATCAATGCATAAATTCTATAGAACGGAGTCTTTTTTTTCCGTTTGGTTTTTAGTTAAATTGCTTTTATCTTACAAGAAGAAATAAGAGGCATCGAGAGAGGAAGAATCAGGCGAAGTTCCTGAGGTAGACGAGATCCTGCAGGGGGTTTGATAATGCATATTTCATATAGGCATTATAGATGTTTCTTATTGCAATTAGGTAGTGGTTTTGCTATTGTTTGAGTCTAGTTCCGTTTATTACTTGTGAAGCATTCGAGTTCGGAATCTATGCGTTTTTAGTGTTTATTCTGCAGATATACATTCTGACCTTGGATGGACTTTGGGAAGAGCTTATGAAGCATGTGTTGGGAGCATATGGAGGCTAAGGAGGAGCTAAAGAGGAGCAAGGAGAGACGATATTGGAATCTATTGAAGGAAATTGAGGAACGTCGGACACTGCAGAAACGGCGCCCGTCGTGGCCTAGTTTTCCGAATACGCGGTTTTGGATCCGAAGACCATTAGTTATATTATTTTATTATATTTCCTACTAGGGTTTTGCCGACCTTAGAGAGACTTAATTAGGTTATTTTTAGTTTGTTCTAAAGAGAAGAGAAGAGGATTGCGGTGAGACTATGAACACAATTAGAGAGAGAGAGATAATTGGCCTATGAGTTGCTAAACTCATAGTTTCGTCTGTGATTCGAAGACATGATTGTTTGGATTTGTGAGGATTTGATTCTATTTGATTATTCATGTTCTTAGTTATCATCTTGTGGTTAATTTATATTTGTGTTCCTTTCTATGCCTGATCAACATGTTAGGAATTGCATCTTAACTATAAATTCGTCGTTGTTTTCTCGATAGCAAACAAATGTATTGATGATAGTGATGTCTCTTTGTCTTTGTAGTGGGTGATTTCAATTGATCTATATTGAGGATATTTGATTAAGGCTGAGTTCGGTATGTGCCTATTAATCTTAAGTATGTTGAGTCGATGTGCCTATTGGTCTTGATTGATTGAGTTCTTAATGCCATTCTTTAGTGATATTAAATAAGATGAGTGAATCTATGCGGATCTCTCAACTTTAGTTAAGTAGACCTAGGAATATGAATAATTAATAGATCAATCCGAGGACCATGAATTCCAACCATTGTCAGAGAATTGCAGGTGAAATGTTCTTTTTACTTTGATATTAATTCGCTTTGCGATCATAAATCTGGTTACTTTTACATATTTGCTATTTGTTACGAATCATTGCTTTGCCATTAAAGTCTTTGCTTCGAGTTATTGAATAGGAAACCGCTTCTCCCTATGGGTTCGACACCGGACTTCATCGCTATATTAGTAGTTATTTGGGTTATCAAGTAATTGGTTGTCTAATCTATGGGTTTGTGTTTAAGTTTGGATATTATTACTACTTGGCAAAGGGCAAAAGTACCAACGACGTTCGTCCCGTACCAAGTTCTTGGCGCCGTTGTCGGGGAGAAGAAAAGAGTTTGCTTTTCTATATCTCTTTCAATTATACTTTACTTTGAGACTTTTGCGTCCTTACATGGTTCAAATTCGATCTTCTAATTCATTGCCTTTATCTTTTGATCCTGAGATTTAAAGATCTCTTAGGTTGAAGAGGAAGCTTGCATTTGAGACAGACGAGGAGATTGCAGAAGACGGTGTTGTTGATCCGCCAAGAAGAACCCGGAGAAACTTAAAAGAACCTAATTTGAGTGCTCAACCACCTGCAATTAGTCTTCCTGATCTCCCTGAGGGTTCAAGATTTGAGGATAAGTCGATTTGGTCTTCTATTTTGCCCTACTTTCATGGATTGCATAGGGAGGAACCGAACAAGCACCTTGCTACCTTTGTGAGTGTGTGTGATAGAATGAGACCCCAAGGCCTGTCTGACGACCAATTGATGTTGAGAGTGTTCCCCTTTAATTTGAAAGATGCTGCAAGCGATTGGCTTTACTACCTACCCTCATAAAGCATTACTACTTGGGTGCAATTGAAGAAAGCTTTCCTGCAAAAGTACTTTCCTGTGACTTGCCTCAACAACCTTAAGAAGGAGTTGTCCAGTATTGAGCAATCACCTACGGAGAGTGTTTATGAATATGTTGAGCGATTCAAGAAGCTTAAGGGTAGTTGTTCGCAACATGGTATACCCGAGGATGATCTAGTGTTGTATCTTTATGAAGGCTTGCTTGACACTGATAGGAGTTTTATCAATGCTACTAGCGGAGGAGATATTTTGGATAAAACACCTCAGGAAGTAATGTAGATTTTTGAAGGGTTGGCTAATGCATCGCAACAATATGGGAGACATCAAGGAGTTAGAGGAGTTCATAAGTTGGATAGTTCGAGAGATGGACACAAGGATGATATCGATAGGCTTATGGAGATCGTGAACAAGATGGCTATGCAAATAAATCAACCCCATCAGGCTAGACCTTGTGGTGTTTGTGGAGATCCAACTCATCCGAATGATAAGTGTCCCTTGATTCAAGAGGGGGCAGCTAAAGTGAATACTATGGATTATGGACCTCGCTGCAACTTTAGTAAAAACTACAATCAGGGCCACAATTCAAACTACCAAAGTGGATTCAACGGAAGATAGAGATGAGACATTGAGGTTGTTACTGGACAAGATGAGTGTTCAAAAAAAGTTGCTGAGTCAAATGGCTAAGGAGATTGGTGAATTGAAAGTGAAATATTCGGGTAAGTTGCCATCGCAAGTGGTAGTGAATCCAAAGGAGAATGTTAGCGCCATGATCCTTAGATGAGGTAAACAAGTGAATATGCCCACTAGGAATGTTGAAGAGAGGCCTAGGGAAGAAGTTGATTTGGGAAATAAGGAGGAAGAGACAGAATTAGAGACGCATTGCATAGACGGCACCTGCCGCCCCTCACCACGGCACCCGCCACCTCCTCTAGTGACGAATCCGACTTCCGACGTTGTTCAATCCCCGAAGAAAGCTTCTAAAGAGTGGTCTTCTGAGGTTTCAAGACCTGCACCGCCCTTTCCTCATGCCTTAAGATCTGTTCGTAAGGGGGAAGATGAACAAATTCTTTATGAGACCTTTGCTCATTGTGAGGTAAATATTCCCCTCTTCAATTTGATTAAAATTGTGCCTCGCTATGCAAAATTCTTCAAAGAGCTGTGCACGATGAAGTGCAAGGAAATGATGCAAAAGAAAGAAAAGGTAAGTTTATGTGAGAATGTTTCTGCTTTGCTTCAGAAACGATTGCCTGAAAAGTGCGGAGATCCAGGTATGTTTACTATACCATGTGCAATAGGTAATGCTAGCTTCACCAAATCTATGTTAGACCTAGGTGCTTCAATCAATGTTATGTCTTATAACTTGTACATGTTTTTGGGTCTCAATTCATTGTCTGAAACTGGTGTTATTATACAACTCACTGATGATTCTAGTATTAAGCCTAGAGGAGTTGTTGAAGATGTTTTGGTTAAGGTAAATGATTTGATATTTTCAGCTGATTTCTTCATCCTAAACATGGAACAAGGTACGCCTGAAACCCCGATTATCTTGGGAAGGCCATTCTTGCGAACGACTAAGACTAAGATTGATTGTTTTGAAGGTTCACTAACTATGGAATTTGATGGTAGAAAGATTGAGTTTTCTATATTTGAGCCTATTGTTTCTTCTGCCAATAATTATGTAGATGTTCTTGACTCTAATGAAAGTGATCACAAGAATGAATCAAATGGTTTGTTAGATGCTTCTGTTAAAACTGAATCTATGAATCTTGAGTTTTTCAACAAAGATGAAATTGGATTAGGGAAAGATGACATTGAGAGAAAAATTGAGAATTTGTTTAAGTCGCATGAAAGTGTGTCTCATCCAAATGATTCTATTTCTATTCCATATGAGAAATTGATTCCTAACAATGTCGAGGTTTTTGCAATTACAAAACAACCTCCCTAAATAACTCATTTCAAGAAGGAATCGATAGATGCAATTGATGGATATGTCGGAGAAGTCCCTAAAGTTTCACCTCTTGTTTTGAAAAAGACAAGTGTACGTGGGGGATCTTGGTGGAATAACTTGATCAAAGAAATGCATCACGACAAACCAAAGACGTGAAACAAAGACGCTTATGGGGAGGCAATCCAAGGTAGTCAGGTAAGTATTTCTATTTTTGCATTAGTTTTCAATTCAATAAAGTAGGATCAATCGTGTCGCCGAATTTCGGAAGTTACGGTAAGTGAAACCTATGTTGGGATTGAGTTTGGTTTGATTTGGAAGAACGGAGCTACGTTCTGTGTACACGGCGCACGCCGCCTGTTTGTTCGCTTGACGGAGTCCGAATTTTGGTAAAATTGGAAAGGAAAGTTTCTATCTTTTTATTTTTGGTCATTTTTCGTTTTAGGATTAGATTTTTTTTCCTTTTTTGCTCTAGGATTAGATTATTTTATATCTTTTTAGTATTAGATTATTTTCTATTTATCTTAGGATTAGATTTTTCTTTTTAGGATTAGTTTCCTTATTTCCTAGGATTAGTGGTTCTATATTTGTTTTATCTAGTCTAATATTTTTCCTTTTGTCTTTTTTATAGATATTCCATCCAACTCACCATATATTGTTCTCCCTATTTTGGATCAATCAAGCTTGCTCAAGAGGAATCTACAAAACCCCAAAAGCCTACTGGAATCCATTCAAACTACCTAAAGCCTTGCGTTTCAATCGATTCTGTCCACCAAAACACTTTTCGCCATTACCTTACATCCACAAAATTCAATCTTTTCTCATTCCATTCCCCTACCTATCACCAAAGAACCCTTTGAAATTAAGTTATTCGTGAAAGTTTTGAGTTTGGAGGAGTTGACGTCGGTTTTCCAACGTTTTCACTCGGATTCGTGGTTCTGCTTACACGGCGCTCGCCTCCCCATCCACGACGCTCGCCGCCGCTTACTGGAATCCATTCAAACTACCTAAAGCCTTGCGTTTCAATCGATTCTGTCCACCAAAACACTTTTCGCCATTACCTTACATCCACAAAATTCAATCTTATAAATCCCATGAAATTCTGGAATGATTATACCAAAATTTGTCCCCAAAACACTTTGTCCCAGTGAGATATTTTTGGCCTTATAAGGGATACATCTTTATTCCTTTTGCTTTCTTGTGTGATTTACTCTTCCTATGCATTTATCATTGAGTATTGCCGTGGTTATCTATTTTCAAGGCCGATTATATACATGTTCATTGCTTGATAAGTTCAAATGATAGAGGCAACATTTTAGCCACATATTTATCCATGTACCTTATGTTATATCTTCCATTAAGGGGGAGATTGAAGACTCCACCTTGATTGGCAAGATCTTGAGAACTAACTTGCAGGTTATTTCTAATGGTGATGAAAGACAAAACAGAATGCTGAGTTTCAAGGTCTTGAAACCCAGAATAAAATGTTTGGTCGAATGTTAGTTCGTCTATGTGTTGACTTGTTTAAATGCAGGAAGTAATTCAAGGCCAATCCTTTTGGCCCAAGTATTGTCATGGGCCTTTTGTTGGGCCATTACAATGGATCGATCATATTTCCATATACATGTCTCCTAACCTTCATTATGTTGGAAGATATATCTTTATATGATATTTCAAGAAAGATATATAAGGACTCAAAGAGATTATGGCCTCATCAGATCCTTCCTTGAAGAACACGATCATGGAGAAGATTTCATGTGCAGAATTGGAAAGAGTAATTAAATTCAGAAAGAGTTCAAACTCTCTTGGAAAGAATTCAAAATTCAAACAGTCCTCCCTCCATGGTCCTTGAAGATGTTCGGTTATAAAAAGACGAAGTGTTGGAAGACTGAAGACACCTGAGCAAGCATTTAAGCGATCAAATCACCCGAAAAGCATTTGTCATCTCAGTTTCTCTCGTGCATTTTCATAAAGTCTAGTGTTGTTTATTTTTTATAGTTGACAGAAACACAAACACTTATTGTACAGGTCATTCATTTTATTTCACTTGTAAGGTTGAGAGCTAGATTAGAAGCGGTGAGGGTTTTTATGGAAGAAGGGTAGTTTTCCTAGGAAGTTTTCTAGGCTCAAGGAAAGTGAAATAAGAAGTGTTTGAATCCTATGGGTTGGATAACCCTAGGCGGGGACGTAGACCAAGTTCGTGCCGAACCTCGTTAATAATTCGTGTGTTTATCTTTTACATTCCGCATTTATTTACTCTTGTTCATTCTTTTCTTTGTGGAAATTTGATAGCAATATCAAGGTCTTGACAAGTCTTTTTGCAAATCCTCTAAAAGTTTTGTTTTGCAAAAATCGAGAATACTATATTCACCCCCCTCTTCTATAGTATTATTCATCGTCTTGTAGACTCTTCAGTAACTTTATAGGAAGTATACACAATTAGGAACAAATTTCCCCTGAAAGTCGAAGGGACCTTTTGTTAAGAGCCAACAAAATATAGTGCAAGATTGAAAAGTGAAACAATGGGACACGCCGATTAATATTTAAATGAGTTGAGGGGTAATTTGGACCAAATAAAAACCAATATGTATATCTATATCTATATGTTTAGATATATATTATTATTATAACATATAAAAGAAGCTTTTTGCCCACTTAATGCTCTAACACTATGCCTAATTAATTCTTACAATTTACAATGTCAAATAATACCAAAAGTTTTTTTTTTATAGAAAAACTAATACCAAAAGTAAATTTTTTTAACTTCACCATTTGTATTTATTTGAATCCCAAAAATTATATGAAGAACCCTTACAATAATAATAATAATAATGATTATATATATATATATATATATATAATAATAAAACATATAAAAGAGGCTTTTTTGCCCATTTAATGCACAATTGAAAGCCAAACCACCTTCGCTAAAAAAAGATAAACCACCTAATTTATTAAATAATAATAATAGTAGTAGTAGTAATAATAATAATAATAATAATAATGTAATTATAATTATAATAATTATAATAATTTATTTTTATTAATTTTTAATATTTTTGTCATAATTAAGGATATTATTTATTTTTTACGTAGTGATAAGTTTAGAATCTGTCATAATAAGACTAGATGATAATATAAAAAAAACAATAACAAAATATTTAGGATTAAAAATAATTAAAATACATTTATTTAGAATAACCCTTTTAAATAAAAATAATATTATAAATCATAATATTTCATATAAATTTGCATAAACATCGATAATTTATTTTATTAAAAAATCTTAAATTGTAAGAATTAACTTATAAAAGAGTTTTTTTCCCTAATAAATTTATTAACTAAATGTCTCCTCAACAACTAGAAAAAACTTTTAGATTAACAAAAGCGACAACTACAAATCTATTTAGATTAACCATTTCAAAAATAAAATATAGCACACAACATAATATATCATATAATTTACAATTTCGCATAAACATTGTCTTTCTTTACTTAAAAAATCAATTTCATAAATTTTAAGAATGAATCGAAACAAGTAAAATGTTAAATTGTATAATGTTTGTGATATTAAATATAATGAGTATAAAGTCTGAAAAACTATATATTTGATAATAATTTAGCGGTTGATGTTAACTATAAAAAAAATCTTAACATATTTGTATAAAAGCTTTTCAATGGTAATATACTATAAAAATAAATTATATAATATGAAATATTATTGTAATATATATGTATAATCACTATGCCATTTTGCAACTTGGGTGACGGACATAAATGGTCACCTGAAAGTTGAATTGGGTCACCTGAGAATTCAGGTGACGAATAGTCGTCACCTGAAGGGTCGTCACCTGACCGTCGTCCCCTGAGTTAATAGGTGACGACTCTATCAAAGTTGGTCGCTGAAAGTGATTCAGCACATAGAAGTCAAAGCCCGACAAAAGCCCGACCCGGACAGTTCAGGTGACCAAGTTTTCGTCGCCTAAAAGATAGCAAACATTGTCAGAGAGGGCACTCAGGGGACCAAATATGTTCGTCGTTTGAACATTCAAGTGACCAAAATGTTTGTTGTTTGACCAATCAAGTGACGTAAGTGTTTATCACTTGAGATTGGGAAAGGACTAGTATGTTCATCACCAAGTTATTCAGGTGACCAATATTATTCTCAATATTCGTCCCCAAAGTAAATTTTATAATAAAACAATATATATGTTTACAATATTGTTGATGCCCCTGTTTTTTACATACCAAACGCACAAAACTTCAACCAAAATACCATTCATACTATACAAAAACTAGCTCACAAATACAACACTAGGCAACATCATGGCTTGATCTTTGTCTCCATTCCGATCTTCATTGTGCTGCTGCTGCTCTTCCTTGGTCTGATATGCTTTAGTCTGCAATTCCACCCACTGCTTCCTAATCAAACATCAAACTTATTTCAGAAAAAGATCCCATTTCAATTAGTGTTTGTGTTAGCTTCCTTCTGTTTTACATCTCCTAGGCAAACCTGGAATCTCCATTTGTAGAAAGTAACTATTTTGTTTTAATACTAGAAGATATAGAGCATTTCCTTCCACAACAATAAACAAACATATGCCATTAATAAGAACTTGCTAATTGTTGCAATGGAATAAGAAATAACCATTTCCTATCCAAATTAAAGCAAAAATAATTACAAAAGCTTGCAAAACAGTTTAACGGATAGTGTTCAAGGGTCAAGTAACCTGATAGCTTCTTTGTGACTTGTCAAACTTGTTCATGAGCATCTCCAATGCCGCAGTACAAACCTATATAGAGAAGAGAAGAGAGAATTAAATGACACACAAATTATAGATACATATAGAGCTAGATTTAAATGAAACAAAAGTCAGCCAAATCAGAATAAAGTTGAAGTAGCTTCCCACTGATTGTAATCCTACCACCCAGGCATCGATTTGCACAAAACCATCAGCATTTGTATTCACATTCACAATAGGAGAAAGAACAATAGAACATTTGCGAATTATCATCGACATTGAACTCCAAACAGACATATATACATACAAGAAATACAAGGATAGAGGATTAAGATCAAGCTAGTTTTAATTTCACAACCAAGGTAAGGAGATAGCTTATAAATCACTGAGATCCCCTAATATGTTCTTCTGATTGTTCTTCTAAACTACAAACATAAAATATTTTCTATATATATAAAAAGATTAACAAGTAATCATAAAAGAAGGTAATCAGTTCCTACTTTGAGTTGTAAGGGTACAAGAAAACAAGTCCTAAATCACTGAGATCCCTTAATATGTTCTTCTGATTGTTCTTCTAAACTACAAACATAAAATATTTTCTATATATATCAAAAGATTAACAAGTAATCATAAAAGAAGGTAACCAGTTCCTACTTTGAGTTGTAAGGGTACAAGAAAACAAGTTCTAAACTACTTATAGTGTCTCACATTCACCGTGAATCTGATATTTGAAATCTTGCAAAATGCTTGAACTTTGAGTCTGAATCTACTGTGGATTTACCCAAAACTTCAATTCCAAGGCTAGATAAATTAAATCCAAGTGCACCTACAAAGATGAAACATCAAGAACAAGTTTAATTTGATATTAATTATATCCCCAATGTTGATTTTCACAAGCTGTTAGTTGCATCAGCTCTACATTAGAGACAAGAGTCATAAGAGACTATCAATTTGAAAAATGAAATCCTAACTAGGTGTTAAGGTGGCATAGGACTAAGAAACCCTAGACAATTAGAAATCGAACAATTGATAGAAGATATCAAATGTTGGAAAGAAAAAGCAATCGATCAAACCTTTTGTTGAGGTAGGGTGTGGACGAGTTTTGATTGAAGCTTGACGAAAGGGAAAATCTAGTTTATCAACCAGGCGAAGAGCGCTCTTCCGATGAACGACAGAGGAGGCGCTGGCAGGGCGAGTGGAGGATTCCTATTCCAGTGCCTGCGGAGGCGGAAGCGCTTGAGGAGTTGAAGCCTGCAACGGAGCACCACCTACAAAGGCCGAACCCACCATGGCGCTGGAGGAGGCAGGAGCTTCGCACCGGGAAGCCTTTGGGGGCACGATTAAAGGCGATTCCGGAAGGAAATTTGGGGATTTGGTTTGAGTTGTGAGGAATTAGGGTTGAAATCGGGAGGAATCGGTAGTTTTAACATTTGAGGAATTAGGGTTTGGAAGTAGACAAACCAGGATAAAAATAAGTGGGAAGAGGAACTGGGCGGCCGACCGGACTCTGGAGGAGGCAGGTGCTGTATTTGTGCATCGGCCGGACTGGGGCTGCTCGGAGGAGAGCGTCGAGAGGCGCCGACATAAGGTGGCCGAAGAGGGTGCTCGGGAGGCGGCCGGACTGGGTGCTGCACTGCTGCTTGGAGGAGAGCGGCGATGGGTTTCAGAGGAAGAAAGAGATGAAGAGAGAGGCGATGGTTCTAGGGTTGTGGAAATTATACAGCCCAAATTTCACAAAGCGGGAATTATACCGCCCAAATTTCACAAACAGGCTGGGATTATTTATTAATACATTAAAAAAAAAATTTATGTAATATATTTAAGTATAAAATTTTATATATTTTAAAAAATAATTTATTTAATTACTATAAACTTATTTGTATGAACTTTTAAAATTTTTATAGCACTATTAATATTCAAATATAAAAAAAATATTTTATAAATCGATTATCTATAAAAATTAGAAAAAATATATTTTATAAAATTCGAACCAGTACATCTTGATTTGAATCTCAATCTCAAATCTCCATTCTCATTCTTATTCTTAATCTCAACCTTTAACTCAATCTCAAATATCAATTTGATCTTAATCTCAATATCAAATCTTGATCTTGATTTCAATCTGAAACCTCGATCTTAACTTGATTTTATATCAATCTCAAATCTCGACCTCGATCTCAATCTTCAATCTTAAATCTCAAATATCAAATTTCCATATTGGTCTGAATCTCAAATCTCGATATTGATCTCAATCTTAATCTCAATCTCAACTATCAAATCTCAATCTCAAATATCGATCTTGATCTTTAACTTGATTTAAATCTCATTTCTCAAATATCAAATCTCGATCTCAATCTCAAGCACAAATTGAAAATTCATATTTAACTTATATCACACAAAATCTATATATAACAACAAAAATCTAAATCTCAATGTTTATCTCGATATCAAATCTCAGTATTTGTCTCAATCTCAAACCTTAATCTCAAATCTCAATCTCAAACCACAACATCCTGCAATTTAATGTAGGCCTACCGACTCTCACTCAGGTGACGACTCTACATACGTTCGTCGCCTAAATTTACTCAAGCGACGAACAAATGATAACTTCGTCGCCTGAGCTTCGATCTCCTTTGACTTTCCTTGGATTCGACTCAGGTGACGAACACATATACGGTACGTCGCCTGAATGCTTCTCAAGTGACGAACCCATAAATGTACGTCACCTAACTTGCAAAATGACGTAGTGAATTAGTCTCATGTGTATCACGGGCTAAAACCCTAGTATAGCTATATAATTAAGGATTAACTATTAGACAATTCAATTAGCCAATTATGGTTTAAAATATGAACTGTCCACCTAATTTTCTCTAAAATAATAAAAAAGTATGTAAATGAAGTGTACGTATTTTATAATAAAATATAATAAATTAAGAAAATGCGCAAGAGCGCGGTAACAAATATTATTACATACATAAGGGAGAAGCTGCACTGCAAGTAAATAACATTAACATCTTCAAGAACTGTATATATATAAATATAAGTATAAACAAAGCAGATATTGAACAGCTGCATGCAATGAATCTGGCTCAACCGATCCATCAATCTCCTGGTGAGATTCATATGGTTATTTGTGCATGTTTGTTTGAATTGGTGCTTTAGGTTAGCCTGCCTTGCTCTCCATAGTACTGCATGGACCAGAAGGGATCCGGATCCATGCCCCAGGTGAAGTGATCGGTGGGTTCGGCGCCCATTGGATGGGACGGAAGGGCAGAATTATGAGGATGAGACTGGGGAGGGAGCATGAGGTACCCAGCATTGCTGCCACCGCCACCGCCACCACCACCATTAACCGACAACTGGAAGGACGTGTCCATGGGCTCGGCGTAGGAGGAAGCTGAGTAGTGGTCATGATGGCTCAAGGCCGCTGAACCGGAGGTGGAGAGCTGGCTGGTGCTCTGACCAGGCTGCTCGTAGCTTTGGCCGGAACTGTTCTGGTCGTTGGCACCGCCTTGCTTGAGCTGCTTCTGGATTCTTGTCCTCCAGAAATTCTTTATCTCATTGTCAGTCCTTCCTGGGAGATGCTTTGCTATTTTTGACCACCTTTTATTTTATATATGTAAATCATTCACTTAATTAATTATTTCTTCTCAATATCAATAAATTAAAGATATATACGTACACACTTTACTTTTTGTTAATATAATATGTAAATCATTCACTTAATTATTATTTTTGATTCTGTATATATAAAACTTCTTTAACCCATGCCCAATTGTCCAAGTATACGTTTAGACAAGTGCACGTGGAAGTATGTGGTTGTACGGACAATGAAGACAGAAAGATGATAATTGCACGGCCAATCAAACAACAGTCCATTATACTCCCGTATAAATCATCTAAGCCATAAATCTAGACTATTTGCAATAATGAAAACATAAGTTCTATATATGAAATAATTATATATATATATATATATATATATATATATATATATATATATATATATATATAATTTTTTCCCGTTATATCAATTTATTAAACAGTTCCAAAAAATATTTCTAGCTTTCAAATTCAGTTATTTTTTTTATTATAATAATAATAATAATTATTATAATAGTGAAAACATCTTACACAAAGTTGGTTAGAAATCTCGTAACAAATTGAGCTCTAATGACATGTTTATGCTGTTTATTATTATTATTATTATTATTATTATTATTATTATTATTATTATTATATATATTATCCAATTACTATTTATAAGAAATTAGTGGGTAGCCGAGATATTATTATTATTATTATTATTATTATTATTATTATTATTATTATTATTTCAAAGACATGTTTATGCTCTTTTTAAATTTGAAAAACCATGATTATACGGTTTATTAACTAGGGCAAAATTAATTGTTTTTTAAAATATTTATAACGATCGTTCTAATTGATAGAAGAAATATATTTAAAACCATGCATATATAATTCCTTAATTGTTCATTCCTTAATTGTTTTTTGAAATGAGAAGAAGACAAATCCATTAAAAGAAGCGCATAAAATCGGTAAGAGTTTGTGAAAAATACTTGGCATTATAATGTATATATAATAATAAAATATGACAACCAGCTGGATATATAAAATTCAAATTTTAAGAAATATTTTATCTTCTTCTTTTAAGTATTATAATATTATTTTTTTACATAAAAAATTCAGTTGAAATAAATTCTCGATTCAATAAATACTTTAGTTTATTCTTTTAGAAGGAAGTTGAATTTTGTTATGACTAAATTATGTTGCATTCAATAAAAAAAAAAGATAATTAAACTTATAAAACAGATAAGAAAGTAGCTAAATAAAGTATATGTATATTAAGATAACCTAGAACTAATTACTATAATTAAGATGATGAATCTTGTTTTATTAATCTTAAAATGTCTATTTGAAGGGAAGGGAAGTTCGTATATGAAAAAAGCCAAACATTAAGTTAGATGTCTAAATCAACAGCACACAATTGTGTGCTTAATAATTTTCATTTTTTCCCTATTCATAAAGAAATCAAGTGATATAACATGTGACCTATTTGAATTGGGAGTTTCTGTAATATGGACACTCAATTGAATTATTACCAACTATATATTAAAATCACCCAAAAATAATAATGAAAAAGTACTACAAATTCAACAGTGTAGAAACTAATATTAATATCTATAAATTTACAAATTGGATGACTGCCAAAATTAATTAGGCGATTATATATATATAATTCAGAAATGTCCACATCTATATTGATTCTTATTTGGGATAATTAGGTGATTAAAGGACAATAACTTATGTACCTTGTTGCTTTTTTTAGTAATTCTGAAAGACAACTCCTAATTACCATTAATTAATTAGGCCGCTTTATAATAAAATTGATTTCATATCCATAATTATTTTCTTCCTTAATTTTCTATTATTGAGAATTAAAGAGTACGGAGTATGTTTTAAGTTTTAAGAAAACAATAAAACCAAAAAAAACGTACAATCTCCTTCAACTGCAAACATGCTTTTTCCCTAAGTAAATTTGTTCCAATACAATATAACAGCTAGTAAATTAATTATAATAATAATATAAAAATCAATTGGTTAAAAATTGTTATATTTGACAAAAATCTCAGTTTTTTAAAAAAGATTTTTTTTGATGAAACTATGTATAAAGGTTAAATTTAATGCCCTTTTGGACATGACTGGGGCCCTTGCACTCGATCAAAACAGAGATGGTGTCCTTCAAGTAAAAAATATATATATGCATACGTTGTGGTTGTGCAGAGGTAAAGGGTAAAAACGTGTTCTTTCTATTTATTTCAAGGATCGAATAGATATATTTAAACGTGTGGCTGATTTTTTGTCCTTGTTGAAATTCAAGCTAGCTTCGAAAACACACCCTGAAAATTGCATTTTGGGGAGGGAAATTCCATACCCACATGTTTTACTACTTGATACCCACGTGATGAAATTCAATTCTTATATAATATATAGACTTATGCTACTTTTTTTTTTCCTTTTTCTTTTTAAAATCGTTGTACATACCATTGGATCCTCAAAATGAAGATAGAAACTACTGTAGTGGCTTGCTTACCAAATTAATTAATCTTGGTGGTTTTGGTTAAAAAAGAAAAGATGTTATAATAATAGAGTTAATTAACTATATATGTATCATATGATATGTAGAAGATTGATTATATTAGGGTTACCTATTTCCCCATTTAGCATGTAAATCCATGATCAAGACCTGTTCCTCCGGTGAGATGTTACCTCTTCTCACGTCCGGCCTCAGATAATTCAACCAACGTAGTCGACAACTCTTTCCGGTTCGTTTAAGACCTATAGTGAAAAATCGATTATGTCACATATATGTACCGATTCAAGGAGATAATATATAGAGAAGTCTAGAAACAAGACAAATAACAAAAGGCACAAAGAAAAGATTGAGTTATATATATATATATATATATATAACAAAAGAGGTCCATATGTATATATAGAGGGTATGTCGACTAAAGGTTTCGTACCGGCAGCTTTGGCTAAGGAGTTCCAAACGCCTTCGCCATGAGTAGCTATGTAGTTTATTAGAATCAAGTCTTCCTCCATGGTCCAAGGGCCTTTCCTTATCTCCACATCTTCAGATCTGTTACAACTTTGCTTTCTACTATCCATTTTCTTCGAACCTTGATTGATTGATGTTTTGGGTGATCTTATGTTTGGTTGGTGTGACTTTGAAATGAAGAGAGGTTGAAGGGAAAGATGTAAAGAGATGGAGGTGGAACATGGAGTTGTAGAAGAAAGATATTTTGAGGGTTTAGGAAGGTAGCTAGCTAGCTATTTATAGAGGTCGTCTAAGATGTCATTACAAACGAATTAAACCCTCTAAACCACATACTTAACTTTTTCTTTTTCATTTTTTTTGAGAGAGAGAGAGAGAGAGAGAGAGAGAGAGAGAGAGAGAGATGATAATTATAACGTTAATGAAACAAGCTAGCTAGCTAGACAGTCTTCGTTACACATGCGGTACTTGATTAGTTGATACATAGGTGCGCAAGACTCCTATACCATCTTTTATTGGATCATATTTCAACATAGGATGTAGATGTGTTGGAGGATCGTCAGTACCTCCTTTTTTTTTTTTTGTCAAGAACAAACAAATATTAATATTAGATTTAATGGGCTTGTGAGTATTTCTTCATGAACTTTTGCACATCATATATAGATTAGATGAAAGTCGGATGGTTACAAGACTCACTAGGTATTGAGGGTAACAGGACTCTAGACAGAAAGGAAATTAAGAGGATCGACTATTGGATAAGATTAAGCACGCGCTGAAAATCTTGAAAGATGATCGAAGATATTGACACCAAATAAGAAGATCGCTTGGAGCATATTTTAGAGTTGTTTTGGATAAAATATGTGTATATATTTTATCTTTTTTTTTGGTGAATTGTATATATTTTATCTAATGAAGAGAAAATACTTGATTTCCATATATATCTAGGAAATTATTTTGAGAGTTTATATACTCGACCTAGGTAAGTTTTTTAGTTGTCGAGTTGAAGTAGAAGAAGTATTTGATGTGAGTAAAAATTAGTTTCATTGTATGTAATAGGTGTACTTGTGGCTTTTGTTTGTTTTAGCGATCAGTAGTTAGTGCTACAGGTTGTAATAGTGTACAGTAAAAAGGGTATACCTATTTAAAATTCTTCCCGAGGCAAAGGGTGGTAGTGATTTTCATCCCCCACTACCTACTTGTAGTTTGAGCGTTTCCACAATAACCAATTTGTCATCTTGTGTATTTACATCTGTGTAACTTGGTTATAAACACTGATGCACCCTAATTAAGGGTCCTTACAATCAATATTAGAGCTAACCTTGACTGCTTTAGACTATGTGCGTTTTTTGGTAGGTTAAAAAGTAAAAATGGGCTACAAGGAGTAAATCCCTAAACTCGGTGTTTCGAGCAACAAGCGAAGCCACCGCCACTGAAGGCTAGGCGGTGCGAGGGGTGGAGCCACCAAATAATGTTTTGGATAATGACTCAAGACATTTCATGTTGGTATATTATCCAAGTACAAGTCACCCCCCAACTCAGCGAAGCATAAAGAAGGGGCGAGTATGATCATTTGGAGGGATCTCACAACTGAGGATTTGAAAATACAAGGAAAAAATGCTAACTCTAATAAGTGCTCTATCCCAAGATAATGTCATGAAGGTAGTTGACTTGAAGACTGGAAAGAAGATTGAGACGTACTCAAGTACCTAAATGAGGGCTCCAATGACCCAAGGAACACATAGGTCTATGTGCTCCAAAACGAGTTAAGGGAGCTCAAGACGAAGTCTAATGAGACGATTGATCAATTATACTCCAAGGTCACAACAATTCTTGACTAAAGCATGAACCTTTCCATTCTCATAGGTCTTTCTTCTAGATATCAATCAATAGCCACATCCCTAAAGTTGGCCAAGAGTCATGAAATAATGACCATTCAGATGTTCATGTTTTTTTTGCGGCGGGGGGGGGGGGGGGGGGGGGTGGGGGTGTTAGTATGTTTGAGGGTCGAGGCCCTTGGGATTCTGAGTCTTGGTGAACTTCCTCATGTCGCTGAATTACGGAAGCTACGGTAAGTTAAAACATTTGTTGGGTCGAGTTTTGATTGATTTGGAAAGCGGCGTCACATTCTGTGGAAACGACGCCTGCCGTCCTCTATCCGCCTGACGAGTTCGAATTTTGGTAAACTTAGAAGGGAAGTTTCTATCTTTGTTATTTTTGGTTATTTTTGTTTTCGTTAGTTTTATTTATTTTATATCTTTATAGGATTAGATTTATTTCCTTCTTATTTTGTTTCAGGATTAGATTATTTCTATCTATCTTAGGTTAGTCTATTTAATCTTTAATTTATCTATTTTCCTTCTATCTTAGGATTATATTTTTTTTTAGGGTTAGTTTCCTTATTTCTTAGGATTAGAGGTTCTATCTTTTCTATTTCTATTTTATCTAGTTCTAATATTTTCTATTTTTTCTTTTAGATAGATATTCCTTCCAACTCATCATATATTGCTACTCCCTATTTGAATCAACCAAGCTTGCTCAAGGAATCTACAAAACTCAAAAGCCTACTGGAATCCATTCTAAATACATAAAGCCTTGTGTTCCAATCGATTCTATCCACCAAAACACTTTCTAGCGTTACCCTACATCCACAAAATAAAACTTTTCCTATACCATTCGCCTACCTATCACCAAAGAACCCTTTGAAAACAAGTTGTTCGTGAAAGTTTCAAGTTTGGAGGAGTGATAGCATGCATTTAGGTAGGCATAATAGGTTGCATTTAGCTTAGTTAAGATGCATTTCATTGATGGATTAAGCACGATTTGCATATTAGTTCTCTATGTTGTCGGAGTCGGAATCTACACGCTTTTATTGATTATTTCAGGTAATGGTGGATCCGAGGAGGAGACATGAGTTGATAACGCATTGGATGAGAATGTCTAGTTGATCGAAGGAGCTTACATGAAAATCTCAAGAGGTCCTGAGAAGAAGAAGCGAGCCTAAACGAAGAACAAGTCTGCAGAAGTTGTCGCCAGACATGCTGAACTTGTTTTGCACTTTCTGGAGGCCTCGGTTGTCCGATTGACTATTATGACCATGCGTTGGAAAGCTCTTTCAGAGAGCTACAACTTTCATGTTGACAACAAGAGCAAATTCGGGATAGATTTTTCGTGAAAGGCCCCTGACTGCGGCCGCAGCAACCCTTGCGGCGCCCGCCGCCAGGGCCGATGCAAGAGGAAAGGCTGATGCGGCGGCCGCCGCATTTGCCGTCAGCGCCAATACGCTGCGTTTTGATTACTAAAAACCCTAGATGCTTTTGTTTTGGTTCATGGCCGACTTTGGATCTTTTATAAGGCCAATTTTAGTTTATTTTCCAACACTTCTATTCTTACGTTCATCAGACACTTTAGAGATTTGGGCGATGTCTTCCATGAGGAACTAAACTCATCTATTCTGCCTGCAATTTGAAGCTTTATTTGGATTGATTGTGAGTTTCTAATTCTCGTTCCTTGTTTCCTATATTTGAATGCTTCAACTTCTTTGTGCTTGATTGTTTATTGTTTTGTTCTATTTTGTCTGGCCAACTTGTTAGATCAATTCAATTGCTAAGGTTTTGTAGATTTCTGATTGTGAACCTTAACCTAAGTAGCAAACTTGTTCCTTTAGGGCCGATTGAACTAATTGAATAAGTAGGAAGTTGGATGTGTTGTTAAATCCCTCTTTAGGGACTGCAAATACCTTGGCTAATCTCTGGACTTAAAGCTATCAATTGGGTTAAATCCTTCTTTAGGGACTGTTCGATTGATAAGGGTTGCCAGGACTGATTGGACTAGTAACTATATTAGGTCGGGACAAGGGCATTCATAGGAAACTTAATAGGACGAGAAGTAGTTACAAGGATCGCTTCAACCAAATAACGTGGAAAATTGTAGGTAGAATTGCTTCTCCTAATTGTCTGAAATACAATTATTTACTTTTGTTTGCTTCAATCCGCTTTGATAAAAGGCGGAACTTTCACACACAAAAACCCCCCTCTTTGGTAACTTAATTGGCATCTAAATCACATTTGAATAGTAATTTCCCTGTGGGATCGACCTCTTGCTTATTGCTATACTAGTTATAGGTTTGAGTTTACTTTGATGGGATCAACGACAGGTTTCCCCTCCGTCAAATTTGGCGCCGTTGCCGGGGAATTTTTATTAATTCTTGTGTGTTTTTGGTGTTGATTTTGGTGTGGACCATCTTATAGGGTCCATACCTGTGCTACTAATTCTTCTTTGTAGAAAGCATTGCAGAGATGGCGAATGACGCAAATCGTACTCTAAAGGAGCTTACTGCTCCTGATCTGGCACAACAACCCTTAGCAAATCCAATTCCCTGCGTTGGGGGAAGGTGTCAACTTTGAGCTTAAGTTTGGGGTAATTCATCTTCTACCCAAGTTCCATGGGTTGACTGGGGAGGACCCCCACAAGCATCTGTCTGAGTTCAATACTGTGGTAGTTGGGATGAAACCTGAGAACGTCACTGCAGAGCAAATCAAACTGAGAGCTTTTCCCTTCTCTTTGAAGGATGATGCGAATGAGTGGTTCTTCTATCTATCACCTGGATCTATTACTACTTGGGCTGAGATGAAGAGAGTCTTCCTAGAGATGTACTTCCCTGCAACAAAGCTAAATGCCTTGAAAAGGTCAATCAGCCGCATTGAGCAGTACGCGACGGAGTCTATTCATGAGTACTTTGAGCGTTTCAAGAAACTCTGCGCTAGCTGCCCATGCCATGGGTACTCTCAGAAAGATCTGGTTCTCTTCTTGTTCAATGGGCTTACTGATGGAGAGCGCAAAACGGTGAATTCCTGTTGTGGGGGAAACGGTGAACTCCTAGTGTTGAGTTGAATGCAATTGGGAATTTTGCTCCACAAAGGCCTAGGCAAGACAACTTTGGTAATCATGGGTACTTCAACAATAATAACTACAATGGAGGCTATCAGCAGGGTAATGGTTATGGCAACTACCAAAAATATTTCAATCAGCAAGAGGGGCAACAGGCAAGGCCCCACCAACAATTTGAACCTCGACAGGGAGGCCAACCACACTCCAATGAGGCTATTGAGGATCCAATACAGAAATTGTCACGGTTGGTCTTGAAGGTTGAGAAACAACAATCAGACCGGATCACAAATTTGGAGAATCAACTGAGTCAGCTCATTCAGGTCTTAAGTGTGAAGGAGGCAAACGATTCAGGGAAGCTTCCATCGCAAACGGTTGAGAATCCTACGGAGAATGTCAGTGCAATAACGCTTAGGAGTGGCAAGGAACTGATTGTCACACCTCAAAAAGAGGATGAAGAAACCATGGATGACGAAATAGAGGTAAGAGATGAAGAGGACGGACGCTGCACAGTGCGGCGGCCGCAGCAACCATGCGGCGCCCGCGGCATAACAATGGAGCTGCGCCCGCAGCAATTTGCAGCGCCCGCCGCCAGTGCCCCCATCGACCTATCGGTGCCAGGCACGTTTTTTTCATCTTTTTCCCCTTCTTCTCCTTCTTCCCCTCTTCCTCCTCCTTCTTTTTCTCCTTCTTCTTCTTCCTTACCTATGGAGACTCCAAAGCCGGTTCCACCTTTTCCGGAAGCCCTAAAGGATACATGAAGGTATGAGAACGATAGGGAGATCTTTGAGACGTTCAGCAAATGCGAGGTAAATATTCCTTTACTCAAATTAATTAAGAGCATTCCTAGATATGCTAAATTTTTGAAGGAATTGTGCACCATCAAGAAGAAGCAAAGACTGAAAAAGAAGGAAAAGGTAAGCTTGAATGAAAATGTCTCTGCTATGTTGCAAAGGAAATTGCCTGAAAAATGCGGAGATCCAAGTATGTTTACAATTCCATGTGCAATTGGGAATATTAGATTCAAACAAGCCATGCTAGATCTAGGAGCCTCAATTAATGTTATTTCCTATAACATGTACATGTCTTTGGGTTTGGGTGCTCTGACTGAGACTGGGTTACAGTGCAACTTGCTGATCGATCACAAATCAGGCCAAGAGGCGTTGTTGAAGATGTTTTGGTTATGGTGGATGATTTGTTTTTCCCTGTTGATTTCTTTGTTTTAGATATAGAGCAGGGAGCCCCTGAAACACCCATTATACTAGGAAGACCATTCCTGAAAACTGCGAAAACGAAAATTGATTGTTGTGAGGGTCTATTGACTATGGAGTTTGATGGAAGAAAGATAGAATTCTCTCTCTTTAATCATGCTAAGCTTTCTCCTGAAAATTCTTTAGATATGCCTATTGCTGACAATATTGATCGCACCAATAATTTTCGTGATTTGTTAGAGACACCTAAGGAACATAGTTTATTGAAATTTGAACCTCCTAACAAATTGAAACCTTTTGTGATTCCAGGACAACCCCCAGGCATAGCTCAAGGAGAGAAGCTGAGGGTCATGGATGACTGCTTGGACAGAAAGCTACACCTTTCAAGGGTGCTCGCATTTGTCAATGAGATGACAGGTGTTGGTGACCCTGGTGGAGGAACCTAGGCCAATCAAGGGCCAGTACGTCGAGCCAAAGACTTGAAACAAAGGCGCTTCTCGGGAGGCAACCCGATGTAAGTGTTTCTTTCTTTTTCCTTTTTCTTTTCCTTCACCCTGAGTATATTTGATTTAATTTTGTTGTCTTTACTATTTCATTGAGGACAATTAAAACTTTAAGTGTGGGGGAGAGCAATTCTGTATATATAGATGCATATAGGAGATCATATTTAATTTTCTGCATCATGTTTAAGTTTCTGTAATTTCTGTTTAGTTTGGTTAATTTTTAATTTTCAATTTTCGTATATAAACAAAAATTGAAAATTTCAAAAATAGAGCATGCATTGCATACATATGTGTTATTCAAATACCCATCTGGCTTAGGTTGTCCTCTATTTTAAATTTCAAGCATGATTCATAAAAATCCTATGGAGTTCTAGATGTTTTGATTATTGTCTTTATTTGATTTTTGTGGAACATGAGCTAGCAAATATTATTGAGCATGTATGATTGAGCTAAGGTATGATTGAAGTCCTAAAAACATGACCCTGTGAGAATGTTTTGCCTTATTTGAATTCTTTTGCTCAGTTGTGTGAATTACTCGCCTAGTGTTGCTACCTCTTGGCATTGACTGCAGTATCTATTTTTAAAGACCGATGCACATGTTTGATTGCTTGCGGAGTTTATGTTTATATTTTGAGTCTTTTGTTGAATTTGTGAATATTTAGTGAATAAGGTGGCAATGGTTGATGCACTTAGTAACCGGATCTATGCATGACACCCATGGGTATGATTCGCGCAAAAAGGAGTTGAAAACTATCCACTAGGAAAGAAAGCTTGATCATTGAGTAACCAGGTTCATTCATGACACCCATGTTTGCAACTTGCGTCAAAAGATGTTCAAGTGGACTTCATATTAGCAGGTTGAGGTGTTGATAGACCGGGGCCATTCATGACACCCATGTTTGCGCTTCGTGTAAGGAAAGCACCAAGACAAGAAAAAAAACAAGAAAAAAAAAGAAGAGGAAAAAGGACAAAAAAAAAGAAAAAAAAAAGAGTGTCACATTTTATTTAGTTGTCTTTATTGTGTCCCGCAAGTAATGACATTTCGGTAGATATTTGGTGATATGGTGGTCAATATCTATGAGCTTAGTGCATTTTGGATTGAGTTGAGAGTTGTACCTTAAAGCCTAAACACATGAGTGAAACACATATTTCTCGTGAGGTTGGATGATGTCTAGTTCTAAGCTTTGATCACTGAAATACATGCTATGACGTTTGTTTTCCTGGTTTATGTTTTCACCTACTATGATGTTGCTTTGTGATGAGGTTGAAACTTAAAGGGATTTCCTGTGGGATGCGTTGATTCATGTTCATTATATCATTGCTTGAGGACAAGCAAAGGTTAAGTGTGGGAGGGTTTGATAGCATGCATTTAGGTAGGCATAATAGATTGCATTTAGCTTAGTTAAGATGCATTTCATTGATGGATTAAGCACGATTTGCATATTAGTTCTCTATGTTGTCGGAGTCGGAATCTACACGCTTTTATTGATTATTTCAGGTAATGGTGGATCCGAGGAGGAGACATGAGTTGATAACGCATTGGATGAGAATGTCTAGTTGATCGAAGGAGCTTACATGAAAATCTCAAGAGGTCTTGAGAAGAAGAAGCGAGCCTAAACGAAGAACAAGTCTGCAGAAGTTGTCGCCAGACATGCTGAACTTGTTTTGCACTTTCTGGAGGCCTCGGTTGTCCGATTGACTATTATGACCATGCGTTGGAAAGCTCTTTCAGAGAGCTACAACTTTCATGTTGACAACAAGAGCAAATTCGGGATAGATTTTTCGTGAAAGGCCCCTGACTGCGGCCGCAGCAACCCTTGCGGCGCCCGCCGCCAGGGCCGATGCAAGAGGAAAGGCTGATGCGGCGGCCGCCGCATTTGCCGTCAGCGCCAATACGCTGCGTTTTGATTACTAAAAACCCTAGATGCTTTTGTTTTGGTTCATGGCCGACTTTGGATCTTTTATAAGGCCAATTTTAGTTTATTTTCCAACACTTCTATTCTTACGTTCATCAGACACTTTAGAGATTTGAGCGATGTCTTCCATGAGGAACTAAACTCATCTATTCTACCTGCAATTTGAAGCTTTATTTGGATTGATTGTGAGTTTCTAATTCTCGTTCCTTATTTCCTATATTTGAATGCTTCAACTTCTTTGTGCTTGATTGTTTATTGTTTTGTTCTATCTTGTCTGGCCAACTTGTTAGATCAATTCAATTGCTAAGGTTTTGTAGATTTCTGATTGTGAACCTTAACCTAAGTAGCAAACTTATTCCTTTAGGGCCGATTGAACTAATTGAATAAGTAGAAAGTTGGATGTGTTGTTAAATCCCTCTTTAGGGACTGTAAATACCTTGGCTAATCTCTGGACTTAAAGCTATCAATTGGGTTAAATCCTTCTTTAGGGACTGTTCGATTGATAAGGGTTGCCAGGACTGATTGGACTAGTAACTATATTAGGTCGGGACAAGGGCATTTATAGGAAACTTAATAGGACGAGAAGTAGTTACAAGGATCGCTTCAACCAAATAAAGTGGAAAATTGTAGGTAGAATTGCTTCTCCTAATTGTCTGAAATACAATTATTTACTTTTGTTTGCTTCAATCCGCTTTGATAAAAGGCGAAACTTTCACACTCAAAAACCCCCTCTTTGGTTACTTAATTGGCATCTAAATCACACTTGAATAGTAATTTCCCTGTGGGATCGACCTCTTGCTTATTGCTATACTAGTTATAGGTTTGAGTTTACTTTGACGGGATCAACGACAGGTTTCCCCTCCGTCAAGGAGTGTAGATGTCGGTCTTCCAACGTTTTCACCCGGATTCGTGGTTCTGAATACATGGAGGCCGCCGCCCCAAACACGGCGCCCGCCGTCCATAAAGTGAGCCCTTCTTTTGGTCGTTTTTGTGGTTTTTCTTCGGTTTTCCCTCGAGTTGCATCATGTCTAGTTCTCTTAAGATGGATACTCCCGCCTATTTGTCTGAAGTTAAACAGGAACGCTGGTTCCAACTAAGAGATGTGAGTTACCAGTCGACTCGGTTCTTTCAGCTAAGAGATGTGAAGTTGAACAGGAACGCTGGTTTCAGCTAAGAGATGTAAGTTACCAGTATTTCTACTGCTGGATAAGGGAGGTCAAGCTAGCTTCATATCGATGAGCGCACCGACTTATCTTGCGTTGGTGCGTGAGTTCCTGTCAACTATGGATGTGCGGTCTGATATGGACATCCGTTTCATATTATTGGGTATTGAATGCTCAAATCAGAAAAGGTTCATGTCCCATGCATTGGGAATGCATATACCTTGGTCTAATCCTTGGCGTCGGATCTTGTCTGCTACTACACCTGCTGAGACTTCGGCTATAGTGTCAGGCCATGCTGGAGGGACTGAGAACTTTCATGATTATCTGATTACGTATCCTGCCTTTAGGCTATGCCACAGGGTGTTGACCCATGCCTTCTATGGTTCTGTTAATCCGACGATTATCCCCAAGATCGGAGGATGTGGATGTGGTTATATTGTTTGACGCTGGAGGTCGAGTGTGTACCAGATTGGATAGAGTTGCTTCTAGTTGCTTGTGCCGACGCATTTCGTAGGAGAGATGATATGATTGACTATATTGTTACTTTTGGTGGATTGATTACCCTTATATTACGCTATATGGGTATGGATTTGAGCTCCCTGCAACCCCTGCCATCGCCTTTCTATTATGACGTTTCATCCCTACTGAACGCTCGTCTTATTGAAATGGTCATCCACCCTAACAATAGTGAGTGTTTCCGTTGGTTATCTAGCGTAAAGGGTAAGCACCACCAGTATCTTCCTGTGCATTTACTTGTTGGCCTGGCTTTAGCTATTTTCGGTATTCGTCATGTTCCAGTACCTGCTGGGATGGTTATGGACTCGCCCTCTTCAAACGGATTTCTTCTGGGAGATGAGGCCGATGATGATCTTGATATTCCCACTGAGAGCAGTTTTTTGTTTGAGCTTATGGAGATTCTTGACAGTAGCCTAACGAGAATGGAAGATCGGCATCTGAGAAGTTTTCGTAGACTACATGAGCATCAGTTAAGTCTAAAGAAGAAGATAGACAAGATACAAGCATGTCTTCTGAATCCGGCTTTTGGTTATCATGGAAAAGTCTTAGTGGAGTGAAGAAGAGGAAGAAAATAAGAGAAACAAAGCATTGGAAAGCAAAGGCCAAGAAGAGAAGAGCAAGAACACAAAGTTCTGCGATGAGTTGCGGCCGCGAGTCACTAGTCGCCGCCACGAGTCCACCTGTTCCACCATGAAGGCAACCCGCGAGAAGGGTTAGCTGAAGTCCACCACTGGCATCCGCGAGTCCCCAATTCGCGCCCGCGAGGTCACCCAGTTCACCATGGAGATATGTCTGCGAGAGGGTATACTGAATCCCTGAGTCGCGACCGCGAGATCCTTGTCGCGGCAGCGAGGTCGTCTAGAGAACATCAGTTCGAGATCCAAATTTTATCTTTTCGGTGGGAGATTCGATCCAATCTTTTGAAGACTTATTCCTTAGTGTTCACGGAAGATATTTTGAGACTGATTTATTATTATTTTCAGTTTTAATATTTTTAAGATATTTTATACTCCCTCTGTTAATTAAAACATGTCGTTTACTATTCATTCACGCTTTTTTAGAAAGATAAAAACTATATAAAATATTAACTTTTTCTAAATTTTGTTTTTATAAATTCAAAATTAATAGTAATAAGTATGAAACTGTTTTAAAATATTATTAAAAAATTTAATCTTTTATATAGTTTTTAAGACCTAAAAAAGCGTGCGTGAATAGTAAAACGTCAAGTTTTAATTAACGTGTAAGGGATTAATTGTGCTCTTTGTGCTTTAATCTATTCAAACTAAGATGGGAAGAATGTAAGTTAAAGGAATCAAACAACTTGAGTTTATGTCTAGGACCAAGTAAGCCAACCAATGTCGATGAATGCGCAGGTGGAACTATTTTCTCCATTAATTTGTTATCAAAACCATCATTCTTATGCTTTGTTACTTCAATTGCAATCTTGATCTTTAGTTCTATTTCCCATATTTACTTGTTTATTTCCCACTTTTTGGTACAGTAGCTTTTAGATTGAGTCTTAGATTTCCCCGTGGGATCGACCCTGCACTTATCGCTATACTTAGTTATTTGTGTGGGAATTTCTTTGGCGAGGTTTACACACGATGGTTTACCCTCGACCACTATGATGTTTATTCAATTGGTCTTGTGTTCATTTAAAATTGATGTTGCTTTTGATTTGGGCTAATGCATGAAGAAGGAAAGCGTAGGTATATATAGGTTGCTTTTATGTTGTTCGCTTGAGGACTAGTGAAGCTTAAGTGCGGGAGAGTTTGATAGCACGGATTTAGGTAGTCATAATAGGGTGCAGTTAGCTTAGTAAAGATGCATATATATCATGCATGATTTAAGTACAACTTGCATATTTGCTCTTTAATTATGTTGGTGGAGTCAAAATCTACACACTTTTATTGATTATTTAGGTAATTGTGGACCCGGAGAGGAGACATGGGTTAATAACACTTTGGATAAAGATATCTAGTTGATAGAAGAAGCTTACATGAAGATCTGAAGAGGTCCTGAGAAGAAGAAGAGAGCATAAACGAAGAATAAGTTTGCAGAAGTTGTTGCCAGACATGCTGAACTTGTTTTGCACTTTCAGGAGGCCTCAGTTGTCCGATTGACCAGTATGACCATGCGTTGGAAAGCTCTTTCAAAGAGCTACAACTATTCTATTGGCATAGAGAGCTTATTCGACCTGGATTTTCTGTACAAGACCGATGCAGCGGCCGCCACATATTTTGCGACAGAAACGTCAGGCAGTGGCCGCCGCATGTTCCAGCAGCGACGCGTTTTGAGTTCGGTGAAAGATTTGTTCTATCTAAATCCTATTTATCTATCTCTTGTCTTTTGGTCGAACTTTGGAGACGACTTGGGGAGGTGACAGTAGGAGGGCTTAGCCATAGGTTTTGATTCATTCATTAGATTAGGATTCGAGACAATTTGGTTTAGATTGAGAGCGATGTTCGCCATGGGCGACTAAGCTCTCTCCGTTCTACTTGCGGTTTGAAGCTTTGTTTGGATTGAGTTGTGAGTTTCTGAATCTTGTTCCTTAGTTTCTATATTGAATGTTTCGACTTCTTTGTGCTTGATTGTTGATAGTTTTATTCTATCTCGTCTGATCAACTCGGTAGAATCAATTCAATTGCTAGGGTTTTGTAGATTCCTGATTGCGAACCTTAACCCAAGGTGCAAACTTATCCCTTTAGGGCTGATTAAACTAATTGGATGGGTAGGAAGTTGGATGTGTTGTTAAATCCCTTTCCAGGGAACTGCATATACCTTGGAATATTTGAACTTAAAGATATCAATTCGGTTAAATCTATTTCTGAGGGACTGCTCATGAGATAAGGGTTTCTAGGACTGATTGGACTAGTAACTATATTAGGTCAGGACAAGGGCATTCATAAGAAGACTAAAATGACAATACACATTGCTCAACTTGTTTTGCATCAACTTGTTTATAGTTTATTTTGTTTTCTTTTTATTCTCAATCAACCAAAACCCCCTTTTTACTAATTGATAAATACACATTACTCAGAAATACTTGATTTTCTATGGGATTGACCTCTTGCTTACTTGCTATACTAGTTTGTAGGTTTGAGTTTTACTTTTGATAGGAGACACAACGATTTCCTCCCGTCAGCGAGGAGACAAACCTAGTTCTTAATTAGGAAAAGTGTCATTTCATGGTAAGAGAGGGGATTGTGCTAGGACACAAGGTGTCTACGAATGGCATTGAGGTGGACAGGGCCAAAATAGAGCTAGTGGAGAAGTTGCACCACCTTCAAACATAAAAGACATAAGGAGTTTTCTTGGCCATTCTGGGTTCTATCGACGATTTATTCAAGATTTTTCTAAGATTGTCAAACCTTTAACTAACCTACTAATGAAGGATGTTATGTTTGAGTTTTTCCATGAATGTCTTGATTCTTTTAATAGGTTGAAGAAGGCCCTTATCACTGCCCAAATAATTCAATCGCGGGATTGGTCGCTACCCTTCGAAATTATGTGCGACACCAGTGATTATGCCGCAGAACCTGTCCTAGGACAGCGGAAGGATAGGAAGCTTCATGCCATCTATTATGAAAACAAGACTCTTGACGTGGTGCAGACTAAGTACACAACAAGGGAGAAAGAGTTCTTGGTCGTGGGCTTTGCTTTTGAAAAATTCTGCTCATATTTATTGGGATCTAAAGTTATTGTGCACACTGACCATCCACCTTTTAGGTACTTGATGGCGAAGAAGGATGCCAAGCCTAGGCTCCTACGATGGGTGTTCCTACTTCAAGAGTTCGACGTCGAACTTAAGGACAAGAAAGGTGCGGAGAATTCGGTGGCCAATCATCTCTCCAGGCTACCTAAAAACGTGATGGAGGAGTCCAAGACATCACGCCTATCGACAATTCTCGCCCCGACGAGCACCTAAGAAGGTTTCTCGAGCTGAATGTTCATTCAACGTCGACCTACTCCACTCGATGTCGACTGAAATCCGTGCAGGTATATTTACTTTCATTCCTATTGTTGAACTACAGGGCCACTCAACATCGACTGACAGTTAGTCGACATCGATTAAAGATCACTCGAACACCTACCTATAATCGAGTGAAGAAAAGACGACAGAATCCTAGTCGACATCGACTGACTCCACCCGACATCGACTAGATTCCATGAAGCTTTCGGGTAAGTTGGTATGCACAGATTCCGGTGATGGTTTCTTCTTTACCCCTCCCTCTAGTCCTATCCACGAATTTTATGCTATAAAGGGAGCAAAGTTTCCTTGCTATGCGGATTTCACTAACTATCTTGTTGGGAATGAGATTTCGTCAGGCCTAACCTTGCAAGCGAAGAAGAAGTTCCTCCACGACGTCAAGCAATACTATTGGGATGAATCCTACTTGTTCAAGGAAGGAAAGACCATAACTTTCGACATTGTATCTCAGAGGAAGAAGTCAAAAGTGTCATTTGCCATTGTCACACTCTCTCTACATGTCGATATGCATGCCAAAGGCTTCAAAACTGCATCAAAGGTACTTCAATGTGGTTTTTAGTGGCCTAATCTTTTTAGGGATGTGCAGGCGTATGTCACTTCGTGCGATGAGTGCCAACTAGCGGGTAACATTACTTGGAAAATGAGACGCCGCTCACAGGGATTCTGGAGGTTGAGCTTTTTTATGTGTGGGGTATTGACTTTATGGGACCATTCCCTGTGTCAGGGCCCTACAAATACATGCTTGGGATGGTCGACTATGTCCCTAAATGGGTTGAGGTTGTGGAAACTAGGACCAACGATGCGAAATTAGTTTCAAAGTTTATTAAAACTAACATTTTTCCTCGTTTTGGTGTTCCTAGAATTCTTATTTCAGACGGTGGCTCACATTTCATCGAGAGAAGGTTTGAGGCTTTTTTGGCTAAGTATGAGGTGACAAACAAGGTGGCAACACCCTATCATCCCCAAACTAGTGGCCAAGTGCGGAGGTCTCTAATCGTCATATCAAAGCCATCATGGAAAAGACAGTCTTCTGCTCAAGGAAGGACTGGTCGTCCAAGCTTGACGACGAGCTTTGGGCCTATCGGATGACCTATAAAACACCACCGTGGACAACTCCTTACAATTTGGTTTATGGCAAGTCATGCCATTTTCTCGTCGAATTGGAGCATAAGGCAATGTGGGCTATCAAGGAGCTCAACATGGATCTCGACGAGGCAGGTAAGAAATGTTTTATTGACTTGTAGGAACTTCAGAAGTTGCGACTAAAGGCATATGAGAATGCCGAGATCTATAAGGAGCGCACGAAGAGATGGCACGATAGGAAATTGGTGCCTAAGACATATGAGGTAGTTGACAAAGTGATTTTGTATAATTCTAGACTCTGTTTGTTCCCAAGGAAGCTAAGGACAAGATGCAGTGGACCTTTCTTGGTTCACCATATTTACCCCCATGGAGCGGTGGAGTTACTTGGCACCGACGGCACAACCTTTAAGGTAAATGGGCACAGTGTCAAGAAATACTATGACAAAGAAGACCCTGAGGAAGAGATTCATGCCACCCAGGCGTTGAACTAATGGTTTGAAAGGAAAGTAGACCGAGCTAGCGACTTAAACCTTAGCGCTTGCGGGAGGCAACCCACTATTTCTTATTTCGTCTTCTTTAGTTTTTTTTTCTTTTATTTTCTATTTTCGTGCAAGATCTCCTTTCCTTGATAGATACAAGCAAAGTCAGAGAACTGAAGAGCAACTCGACGTCAACGGAATTTCTACAGAAAACTACTAGAAGTCGAGTACAAACACTGAAACACACATGCAAGCAGACCTTGAGTCGATGTCGAGTACTCCGCTCGACGTCGACTCCTAGAGGGGTGTTCACCATGCCAGCAGCCAAGAAGGGAGAGACGTTTTCCACTAGACGTCGAGTACTCTACTCGACGTCGACTGTACTCAAACAGGTGAAAGGCTCCACTCAACGTCGACTGATCTAATCGATGACGATGGTAGCAACAGGTTGGTTCCTCTATTTTTTACGGTTTTTTTTATTATTAACCCATGTTATAAAAACCCCACCCACCCATTTCTCTCTCCTCTTCGTTCTCTCGACTTTGACCTAAAACACCAATCACCATCTCTCTCTCTCTCTCGCTCTCGCACCCTCTCCCTCCCTTCTCTCCGGCCACCAAACCCCGCTGCACCACCGCTGGTGCACCAAATCCAAGCAGCAGCAGCAGCGCCCCGCCAGCCAATCTGTCCTCTTTGTAACTCTTCTGGTATGGATCTAAACTTTAAACTCTTTTTTATAGATTTTGAATTAATTTGAATGACTTAGGGTTGAGATTTCATATTGCGTTGAAGTTTGATAGTTTAGGGTTTGAAATTGCGTGGGAAATTGAAATTGATGGAATTAGGCGGTTATGATTAGGGTTGAAATTATATGGATCTGCTGAGTTTATGGAATTGTGATTGTTGGATTTGCTTAGTTTTGCATATTGCTCTACGATTCATGAAATTTGATATTTATGGGATTATGGTTGATTTATTTGAAGTTTCTTGAATGAGTTCTTCATTGATAACTTACATATATATGAATTATGGACTGATTTGCTTTCTTTTTAGCATATTGTGTGAGTTTATGCATGATTGGCAATATGAACTCGCTTAGGTCTATTTGATATTAATTTCAGGCTAGTTGTAAAACTAAGTATGGGGTTCTTGCAATTATTATATTTTGATATTTCTTGTGTAGAAGTTGCCTTATAATGTTTATTTTTTCCTTCAGAAAAATGATGAGATCAAAGAACCCCAATGTTGACCACTTGGTGATAGTTGACCGCGAGACTAGTCAGCTTCCCTGACACTTAGCTGAGAGGGCCACTAGAGCCCGTTGGTACTCTCAGCCCCACATGGAGGACCTAGGTATGCAACACTAGATAGAGGAGGCCTTCGGTTGGCTTGAAGTCAACTAACTGATCGGGCCTCTTGACTACCATTATCCGGTGTTGACCGGAGAGTTCTTAGCGGCGTTGTGGGTGCTTGACCATACTTCATCAGACAGGGTAGTGACATTTCAGCTAGGCAACCGCCCATTTCGGCTCACCCTTCAGCAGATGAGCGCAACGTTTGACTTCGTCCACACCCCCAACTCCTTCCATATCGCTGATGCCAATGTTATGTTGCGATGCATGACGGGGATCCTAGCGCCGAACTCATTTAACACATATAGCACCAACATTGCCAACCCCCTCTTAGCTACGATACTAAGGATCCTGGGGAGTAAAATCTAGGCCCGACCAGAACTGAGGCGGCCCAACCATCATGAGGCGGAGTGCTTCTATCGGATTCTATTCGAGTAAGACCCACTGCCACTAGCGCATGCCTGGCTTATACACTGCATTGAGCGTCGCGATGGTGACAGCGGCCATATCATGGAGGGAGGCATGGTGGCTATACTTGCCAGCCACCTGGGAGTCCACATTGACAAGTATATACCTTATGAATTCATGTGCATTGACACTACTTCTCTCAGGGTAGGGAACATCATAGCCCGCTCATCGTATGAAGAGACATGGGTGCACCGCTCCTCACGGATACCGATCCGTGAGGACCTCATGGACCTCCACTACATCCCAGATTGGTTTCGGACGTGGGTGGGGCACGACTACCCGCCAGAGATCAACCCAAGGGCCGAGCCAACTTAAATAAATCGTCCAGAGTTTTATGATCATGAACTCTCCATTCCTATGGAGGTTGACCAGGACGCCGACAACAACGATGGAGGTGGGAGCCCACGAGGCTCCCATCATAGCTATGTCTCGGTGGTTGAGCAGCCCCAAGCCCAGCCTACTTATGTTGGTGGCTATTCAGATAACCTGGCAGCGCAGGTGGCACGGGGATGTGAGCCAAAATTGCCTTGTTTTATGCTTACTTTTATATCGATTTCTGCATGCATTTCATATAATTGGGTTAGGATAGTAAAGAATCTATGTAGTTTATGCTTATTTTCCAAATTATGAAGTCTACACTAGTTTCTGTTTAAATTCGCAAAAACCGAGGCATTTTACAGCAGTTCGGAAAAAGGAAGAGGTTAAATCATTCTACGAAGGCCCTTCTTAGCGATGGTAGATGCCAACATAAGTGTAAAGAAGGAAGTGCTCATGGAAGAGGTCAAGTCAATCTCAGCTAGGTACATCACTTGCGAGGAGCCAAAGGTAAGAAATATGACACCCGAAGAGCTAGAGAAGAGAGATATGGAAGCCCAGGTGGAGGAGATCATTTCTATTTGTTGAAGGAGGAAATCGAGACTTGCAAATAAAATATGAATAAAGTAAAGCAAACTGATTCTGTTCCGTGCAAATAATTACAAGACTCCCTCCCGTTGTAGCAAAAGAAAGTCAGGATGGATCCACGAGGAAGCTGGTCGGAGGATCCTAGATAGCGGAAGAATATCAGGAACAGTAGTCGACTCAGAGTACTCGACCTCGATTAGGGTGTAGTCGACAGGGGCCTGGTGCAGTCGATTTCGAGCAGCAGAAGACACGGGGAGTAGTCGACGTCGAGTAGTAGTCATCGGCGTCGAGTAGAACGGTTGTGGTCGAGTACCTACAGAGACAAAAATGATCAATCGATCTCGAGAAAGCACACGATTTCGAATGTTAGTAGTCGACGTCGACTAGTTTAGTCGACGTCGAGTAGTCCTGCAGAAACGTGTCCGTGATGGCGTAAGATGGCCGAAGAATGTGAGGATGGAATCGAAGCGTGGACAGAAATAAACCAAGGTGTTGATGATTCGAAATAAACAACTATGAAATAAAACTTCCAAGACCGGGGTTTGCAACGACAATAACCAATCATGCATAAGGTAAGATAGAAATAATCATGTAATCTCAATAAAGGATCAAGCTTTTGCCTTTTCCAACAATTAGACAACCCTTTCAAGTAACCCTAATTGTATGTACCAATTTTATGTTTATAATCCAATTTGTTAACCTGCATCTCTATTAATTAGGCAATAAACATAATAAAGATAGTTGATGATTAAAACATAATAAAGATCGAATATTTACCTCTGGCGTGCAAGGCTATCATCGGGCTCACCCCGACCCTAGAAGTAGGTGGACTACTCGCTCTTCATCATAGGAAAAATCATCAATAATAAAAGGAAACTACCTTGAATTAATGAAATAAAACTAAGCTTACAACCGATCGAAGCCAAATTCCGCTCTCGCCAAACTTCACTCCTCTCGGCCTAGCTCTCTCTCTACTCGCTTTCTATGTAATTGGAACTGAATGAGAATGTCTTAAACTCAACCCCTAGGGCCTTATCTATAGTATTCAATCCCCGCTATCCAAGGAAAGAATATCCTATCTAAATCTAAAACGATCTATCTAAAGACTTAAGATAGAACTTGGTAAATAAATCTCTAAAATAAATAAGGGAAATATCTAATGTGGATAACTCCTCCTTTGTCTTGATAGATCTTCATGTGGATGGATAGAATTCCACATATCTTCTCTTTCAAGTAATCGTCATGGCTCGGCACACACTCGATCTCGTCTCGGATTGACTCAGGTGAGTACTCAACGTCGACTAAAAGTAATCGACGTCGAGTGACGCTTGTCTTCTCCTGGTGCACTCGAGCTCGGGTACTTTCTGGACTCGATATGTGTACTCGACGTAGACTAGAACTCTTTGACGTCAACTGAAATTTGCCTTGTCAAGTGGATGCTCTGCTCGTGCTCGACTTGCTGATTACGACTTGGATGTACTCGACATTGACTACAATACTCGACGTCGAGTAGAATTGTCAGCTTTGAGCATTGTGCTCTGTTCTTGAAACACACTTTCCCGAGCACTCGTTCGTCTGATTGACGCATATGAGTATGCGTTGGAAAGCTCTTTTCGAGGGCTACAACTTTCATGAAGACATCAGAACTTGATTCGGAATGATGAATGGTGAAAAACGACGTTTTCTCCAGCTGCACCATCCTGCGCTCTTCCCTAGCTTTTACAATATCTTAATGATTTTCCTTGAAACTCCAAAGTGCGTCCAATTTCTGCGAAATTAAACAAGAACTAGCGTAGATCTCTATAATTGGAAAATAAGCATAAACCACATAGTTCTTTTACTATTCTAACATAAATGCATGAAATGTATGCAGAAATCGATATAAAAGTAAACGTAGAACATGGTGAATTAGGCTCACATCACACACCCCATACTTAAGTTTCTTGTCCTCAAGCAATACTTTAAATGGTCATTCAGGGGAAGAATTATAACTCTCAACATATTAGATCCATTGCCATATATCCATGCAATCAATTACCATCCTCGAAAAGGTAATTATGCCACAAATTCATGCATGTGAATAAAAGCAACATCTACTCATAAAAGGAGGGTTATGCAAAAACATTCTATAAATGACAAAGCAACAATAATCAAGAGGACTTTAATTAAGCTCAATAAGGAGTAGATTGGTAAAAGGCTTAAGGTGAGCGATTTTTGGCAATGTGATGATGATAATCCGGGGAAATGGAGTACTTTCCAAACTTTCATACCACATTCCTTCTTCTTGATTTCTCACCTTCCGCTCGTTCGCTCAATGCTTTTTTCAATATTATGCTTTTACCTCTCTAACCTCAACACTGCCTTCTCGCGAGTCGCAAACATGGGTGTCATGAATGACCCCGGATACTTAGTTCTTCGGACTCCTCACCTTGGTGTCCCATCCTGTGGAACTATTATCTCAACGCAGGCAGGGTCGATTTACCTTTATCTCCTGAGGTGACCAAATTTTTTTTCTCTCATTAAAATTTTCATATATTTGAAACTTTCCTGCCAAACTCCAATAATGATAATAATACAACACAAACACCACATAATAATCTCCATAATGTGACATAATTCTCAAAATAATCCCCGGAAAAGGAAATAAGGTAGAAAATGGCAATATTTAGATCATGTGGAGCATAAATAATGTAAGGCTTAAATATGGCTTTTCGTGATGCATAAGCATAGGTATGGCTAAGAAATATAAACATATGAGAATTATATGGAAATATAAAGTCCTTCATCCTCTTATTATGCAACATGCCAAAAGCAACTTCAAATTTACCTCCTTTCATGGTTTTCATAAAAATATGCACTTCATTGTGACTCTAATAAATCTAATTTTGGATCGTCCAGTTCAATGTAACTTCCATGACACTATTTCAATATTTTCAATGGGGTGATTTTTATACACTTTAGAAAACAACATATAAGCGCATAGACATCAATGATAATTCCAAAGTAGCCATGTATAAGCAATTCGAGAAATAAATCATAAATATGCACATATGGTCAATATAGTCAAATATGCACAAAGTAAGCCCTTTCCCCACCCCATACTTATACATTACAATGTCCTCACTTTATAAAAACAAGGGTAAGGAGAGAAACTCACTAGACAGGTGTGCAGAACGTCGGAATCGAGTGCTGCAGTGGTTGCAGAAGTGGTCGATTTCAAGGAGAGTAGTCGACGTCGGCTACTGCTACTCGAAACCGAGTACAGTGAAAGCCTCCAGGGTGATCCTCGTCGATCACAGGCCATTCTGCTCGATAGGGGTAGTCAACGTCGCGTAGATTACTCGACGTCGAGTGCTTTGGTCGACGTCGAGTAGATTACTCGACGTCGAGTACCTCTGCAACTCGTCTGTACCTGCAAGATCCATTAGAAAGACAATAATCCACAATAGAAAAATCCAAAGATAATGTTTCAAAACCAAAACCAAAAACAAATGTCGAAAAACACATAAAAACTAAGTCTTTTATTACAAGCTCTAGACTTTGTAGTTGCTAGGCCGACATTCTCCGTTAGCTCAATAACCTTTAATGTGGGACTCTCTTGCGCTTGGCCATTCTCCTGGATCATCTAGGTCCTGATTGTAGTACTCCAGCTCCGCTGCTAGGTTGTTGTCCTTATATGATTCCTTGCCCTCCTTCTTCTTCTTCTTTCCAGTCCTAATCCTGCGTAGGTTAGCTTGCCACGGGGCCTAGTCCCCTCTGACATTCTTATTATTTTTATTAATGCACGGAGGAGAGGTAGAAATCATACCTGAAGTTACCTCGTCGAGTGGTGGGACCCTATACATAGGCTTTGGGCAGGTTCAGAGCTCAACAGGGGAGGTCGACGTCGAGTGGGAGTATTCGACGTTGAGTGGAGTAGTCGACGTCGACCAGGTATAGTCGACATCGAGTGGATTTCTGGTGCTTTCCTCCTTTGTTGTGTGCTCGTTCACGTGTTTGCCTATGCTCTTTACCTCCAGCCATGGAACTTCCCTCTTTGGGGGTCCGAAAGAGAATTCTAAGACCTTATTCCCTATTGTGAAAGTGAGCAACCTCTTCCTGACGCCGATGTTGGCATCTGTTGTAGCTAGGAAAGGTCTACCAAAGAATAATAGGGCAAGCAGGATCTTCCGCCATATCTATAACAAGGAAATCTGCGGGAATAAAGAACTTACCAATCTGGACATGGACATTATAAACCATACCTGTATGGATGACCACGGTATTGTTTGCTATGTATAGCTTGGCATCCACAGGCTCTAATGCTCCTATCTTTACCGTTGACCATATTGATAGGGGCATGATGCTCACGCTTGCTCCTAGATCACACAGTGCCTCATATCGATGTTGTCCAAATCCCACAGTAATAGAGAACTTACCAGGGTCTGGTTTTTTCTTAGGGAAATCCATCCTTTTAGAGTCGTTGGCGATCTCTGTGATTGATGGCTTGTTGGTAAGGATTTCCTATAGGAAATTGACATATGCAGGCATCTCTTGAAGAGCTTCTGTAAAGGAATTGAAACTTTTAGTTCCTGAAGCAATTTCACAAACCGTTTAAACTTACCTGCAGTGGGATCTTTCAGCCTTGGAAGGGAATGGAAGCGTCTTCTTTGGTTTCAGAGCCAGATCGGCCTTTGAAGGTGATGTAGAATCCTCGACGTTGACTGAAGGGTTCTCGACATCGACTACATGTGTCGACGTCGAGGAGTTCTGTTGCTGTGCAGAAGCTTCCTTGTCGAGAGACTGGTCGACGTCGAGTAAACAGTCATCGACTACTTTCTGGTCGACGTCGATTAGATGTTGGTCGACGTCGAGTTGATTTCCAGCGTCGTCCTTTTCTTCTCTGATCTCTGGCTCGTGTAATTTGTGCCCGCTCCTTAGATGTACAACGGCGACATGTCCGGATTGCCCCTTAGAATTTGGGTCTTTATGCCTAGGGAGCTTTCCAAATGGCCTTGGGATTTGTGCCACGAGTTAACCCACTTGGGTCTCTATGTTGCGCTTCTAGACATTCATCTCCCCAAACCTTGTATTAAGGTTGTGGAGTTGAATCTGGATGGTGGTGGTGGATTGATCGTTCTTAGCCTAATTCCTCCTCATTTTGTCGAGGACCATTTGTAAATCATCCTTTCGTTGGTCCCTTTCTGGATGTCCTGGAGCTCTGTATGGTGGGGGGTTCCTAGGGGTACCTTGGTTCCACTGTGGTTGATATAACCTTTAGTCCCCCATATAGCGATTGGGACCCCATAGATAAGCTACTTCTTCTCGCATTTCTGCTAGCTGTACTTGCTCCGTATGTGGGCACTCAAGAGTGGTGTGCCGCTGTGAACCACATTCAATAAAAGGTTAGTTAACAGATAAAAATTTGACTTGTGTAAGAAGCTTACGATTTTGGTCCTTGTAGAATTACTCCTTGACATTAGGATCAATCTCCTTAGAAGGTTCATATAGGGGCATGGATGGGGCTGGCCTTGCATAGGCATTGTCGTCGTAAGTCGCAGTAGCCCCATAGGTGTTATCGAAGTTGGTGAGTCTTTCGATCGATGCCTAAGCCTCCGTTGGTGTTTGTGTCAAATACTCATATGTATTGATTGATCCTCTCCTTGATGGGTAAGTCAAGAGAATTATAGAAAACCTCCTGAATTACATATGGTGGCTGCCCATGAGTAGGTCAGGATCGCAATAGATCCTTGTATCGATCACATGCTCGTGCTAGCGGCACCCCATACTTTTGTTTGAAAGATGTAATCTTCTGGAGTAGGAGCGCTGTCTTGGCAGGAGGAAAGAATTTGTGAAGAAATGCATTCCTTACCTTAGCCCATGTTGTGAGGGTTCGTGCAAGCAGTCCCTCAAGTCACTTTAGTGTCGGATGTTGTAAGGAGGAAATCGAGTTCAAATTATAATAAAATAAATCAAACCAGATTCGTGCCCATGCAAATAATTACAAGACTCCCTCCCGATGTAGGAGTGGGAAGTCATGATCGATCCTCGAGGAAGCGTGTCAGCGGATCCTAGGAAGCGGAAGAATCTCACGGGTGGTGATCGACTTCAGTGTACTCGACCTCGACTAAGGTTAGTCGACAAGGGCCAGAACAGTCGAATCCGAGCAAGCGAAGGCTACTGCTTTTTTGGTCGATTTCGAGGAAGCCAACTCGATGTCGAGTTGATTTTGGTCGTAGTTGAGTAAGACTGGTCGACTTCGGGTTCCTGTAGAGACACAAACAGCAGCGATCTTTGCTCGATCGAAAATCAGTAGTCCACATCGACCAAGGGGTGGTTGAAGTCGAGCAGCAACACAGTAACGAAAATAAAGAACAAAGCTTTCGGATTCGGAATAAACTATGTAAAACAAAACTTCCAAGATCGGGGTTTGCAACAACGATAACTAAACATGCATAAGGCAAGATAAATAACGATAATCATGCAAATCGCATCGAAGGATCAAGCTTTCGCCTTTTCCAACAATTAGACAACCCTTTCAAGAAACCCTAATTGTATCTACCAATTTTATATTTATAATCCAAGTTGTTAGCATGGATCTCTATTAAATAGGCAATAAACACATAAAAGATAGTAGATGCTCAAAACACGACAAAGATCGAATCTTTACCTCAAACATGCTTGGCTATCGCCGGGCTCACCCCGACCCTAGAAGTAGGTGGACTACTCGCTCTTCATCGCAATCGCAGACATCATTGATTGAAAAGAAACTACTTGCATTAAACCAAACTGAAGAAAGTATAAACCGAACGAAGCCAAATCACTCTCGCTCCCTTGCTCCACTCGGCCTCTCTCTCTCTCTACTCTCTACTTCTCTCCTTCTAAGATTGAATGAATAAAAATCAGCCATATAGGCTTTATTTATAGGCTTCCAATCCTTCCCAATCAAGGAAAGCAAACTATGGGTCCGTTTGGCAATACATGTAGCTTTTCGGAGCTTTTGGTTTTAATAATTTATAGTTTTAAATAAGTTAGATATAAGATTTTAATTTAATTAGCTTTTAAAATTGGATTTTCAACAGCTACTAACCGCAAGCTTTTCAGAATTCTATTCATTTCTCCTATTTGATCAGCTAGTTTGTATCAGCTACTCTATCAGCTAGGTTACCAAACACCTTACTAGCTTATGAAAACTCCAATTTAACATATATTTAACACATTTAGTCCATCAGCTTCAGCTACCCTATCAGCTTCAGCTACCCCATCAGCTCTGTGTTACCAAACTGACCCTATATCTAATATCTAAAGATAAAACATTAAATAAAAGGAACATTTATCGAAAAAGGAAAATAACTAAAATATCTAATTATCTTCTTGTGGTTGCTAAATCCTTCTCTCCATAGATAGATCTTGATAGAATAGGATGAAATCGATCTTCCTTCATGCCCAAGTCTTCAACTCGACCTCGGATTGGCCCAACGGACACGCGACCCAGATTCGGTTTTGGTCGACTTCGACTAGTTTGGTCGACGTCGAGTTAATTCTCGTCGATCTCGGGTGGTCTTCGCAATTCTCGAGTTCTCCTCTCCTCGTCGAGCTCGGGCAGAATTCTTGGTTTGGTCGACGTCGAGTAAACGTGTTAGCTCTCAGCATTCTGTTCTATTCTTTAAACGCACTTTCCCGAGTCCTCGTTCGTCGGATTGACGCATATGAGCATGCGTCGGAAAGCTCTTTTCTAGGGATACAACTTTCATGAAGACATCAAAGCTTGATTCAGAATGATGGTTGTCGAAATATGGTCTTTTCTCCAGCTACACCATTGTTAGCTTATTCATGAGTTTCCTTTAAGCTCTAAAGTGCGTCCGATTTCCGCAAAATTAAACAGAAACTAGTGTAGACTCCATAATTTGACAAATAAGCATAAACTACATAGATTCTGTACTAATCTACCCCAAATGTATGAAATGCATGCAGAAATCGATATTAAAGTAAGTATAAAACATGGCACAAAACATGGACATCAAATCACCCCATACTTAAGCTTGCTTGTCCCCAAGCAATAACTTGGATGGTCATTCAGGGGACGAATTCAAAACTCTCAACATCACAGATTCATTCCTATATGTCCCTGCAATCAATTACCATCATCGAAAAGGTACTAATGTCACAAATCCATGCATGTGCAATTTAAAAGCAACATCTACTCACAAAAGGAGGGTTATGCAAAAACAATTTACTAGGCAATTTCATGTTATATCTCTAATGAATCTAATTTTGCATCGTCGAGTTCAATATAAGCTTCCGTGACACTAATCTTTAAACAATTTACAAGCTTTGGGAGATGTCTCATAAAACAAACATTGAGTTTAGCAATTAATCACAAAAATTAAAAATTTACCCAAAATTCACCATGTAACACCAAAAGCAAGAATAAAACATAAATAAATAATATTAAGCTCTTCCCCCACCCCATACTTAAAATATACAGTGTCCCCACTGTATAAAACAAATATAAAACAAAGGTAAAGGAAGGAACTCACCGAATAACGCGCCGAGAAAGCAAAACAGGGGCTATCGAGTTACTGGGTTGGTCGACGTCGAGGAGTGCTGGTCGACGTCGAGTAAACTGGCAGCGTCGAGTGGAAGTGTGAAGTCGAGGAGGCTTCTTTGTTGGTCGATGTCGAGTTGGCCTACTCGATGTCGAGTAAAACTAGGCTGCTCCTCTTGGTCGATTTCGACTGGCCTAGTCGATTTCGACTATCTTTCAAGGACTTCTTTTTCCACTCTTTGTGATCCCTTATGCTTCTTGACCTATAAAAATGTTATATTTTCGCACAAAGACAAGACCTTCCACATGAAGTACTCAAAACTAAAAACAAAAACAAACAAAACCAAAACCAAAAGTTTCAAAGTCCCAAAATTCAAAAGTTTTATGTACATGCTCTAGATTTTAGAGTCGCTAGGCCGACTTCTCCGTTTGTGCTCAAGGACCGTCAATGTGGGGCCCCCTTGTGCTTGGCCCTTCTCCTGGATCATCTAGGTCCTGATTGTAGTATGCAAGCTCAGCTGATAAGTTGCCGGTTGCATAGTCTCCCTTTCCTTCCTTCTTCTTCTTTCCGGCTCTCATTCTTCGCAGATTAGCTCGCCACGGGACCTTACCTCCCCTTAAATATTTATTAAATTTATTAATGGACTGAGGAGGAGTAGAAATCATACTTGGACTTACCTTTTCGTGCCCAAAACAGAAATCTTCGAGCTTAGGGTTGGTCGACGTCGAGTAGGTCTGGTCGATGTCGAGTACAGGGACCCCATACTTAGGCTCTTGGCAAGTCTGGTGTTCAAAAGAGGAAGTCGACTTCGAGAAGTTTTGGTTGAAGTCGAGGACGGTGGTCGACGTCGAGTAACCTTGGTCGGCATCGAGTAGCTTTCTGGTGTTTTCCTCCGTTGTTTGCTTGATCCCGTGGTTGCTGATGCTCTTCACCTCCAGCCATGAAATTTCCTCCTTTGTAGTGCCAAAAGAGAAATCTAAGATCTCATCGCCTATCGTGAAGGTGAGCAATCGCTGCTTTACGCTGATTTTAGCATCTGTAGTAGCTAAGAATGGTCTACCAAGAATAATAGGGCTAGTAGGATCTTTAGCACAATCTATAATAAGGAAATCAGTAGGGACATAGAACTTACCAACCTGGACAGGGACATTATCGACCATACATGTAGGGATGACCACTGTATTGTTTGCCATGTATAGTTTGGCATCCACAGGCTCTATGGATCCTATTTTTACCTTTTGCCAGATTGATAAGGGCATGATGCTCACACTTGCTCCTAAATCACACAAGGCATCGTAGTTAAATTTTCCAAATCCCACAGTAATAGAAAACTTACAAGGGTCAAGTCTCTTCTCAGGGAAGTCCATCCTTTTGCATTCTTCTTGAGGAACTTGAGATATGCAGGCTTCTCTTGAAGAGCTTTTGTAAAAGGAATTGAAACATCTAGTTCTTGAAGCATCTTAACAAACCTTTTAAACCTACCTGCAGTGGGATCTTTCAGCGCCTTGGAAGGGAAAGACAACGTCTTTTTATGTTTTGGAGCCAGAACAGATGTCGGAGGTGTTGCAGAGTCCTCGTTGTCAACTTGCTTCTCCTCGACGTCGACTAGATGCACCTCGACATCAACCACTGTTGTCGACTTCGAGTTGGAGTGCTGTGCAGACGAATCTTGGCCTCGCGAGTTCTCGACGTCGAGTTGATTTTGGTCGACATCGACCAAAGTTTGGTCGACATCGACCAAAGTTTGGTCAACATCGACTTGTTGTTGGTCATTGTCGAGTTGTTTCTCAGCTTCGTCCTGCTGCTTTCCAACCTCTGGCTCGCATAGTTGGTGCCCGCTCCATAGCTTCACAGCAGCGACATGTCCGGTTTTCCCCTTGGGATTTGGTTATGTCTGCCCAGGGAGTTGCCCGGTCGGTCGTTGAATTTGCGCCGCGAATTGACCCATCTGGGTCTCAATATTCCTCTTTCAGATGTCTAGCTCTCCAAATCTTGTATTGATGTTCTGGAGCTGATTGTTGATGGCGCTTGTAGACTGCTGTTGTTGTGCCTGATTCCTCCTCATCTCGTCGAGGATCATCTGTAGATCATCTTTCCGCTGATCCCTCTCTGGATGCCCTGGAGCTCTGTATGGCGGGGGGTTCCTAGGGGCACCTTGGTTCCATTGTGGTTGTTGGAACCTTTGGTCCCCCATATAGCGATTGGGACCCCCTGCGTAAGATACCTCTTCGTGAGTTTCTGCCATCCTGACTTGCTCTGTGTGGGGGCACTTAGTAGTGGTGTGCCGCTGTGAGCCACATTTAATGCAGGGCTGGTTGACAGAAAGATACTTGACTTGCTTGAGGAGCTTGCGATTCTGATCTCTGTAGTACTGCTCTTTGACATCCTGATCAATCTCTTTAGAAGGCTCATAAAGGGACATGGATGGAGCTGGCCTGGCATAGGCGTTCTCGTCATAGTTTGTTGCCACCCCATACTTATTGTCGAAGTTGGTGTGCTTGTCGAGGGTGGCCCATGCGTCAGCTGGGGGCATTGTCAGATACTCATAATGAGTATATTGGTTGATCCTATCCTTAGCAGCCAGATCAAGAGAATTGTAGAAGATCTCCTTAACGACATATGGTGGCTGCCCATGCGTAGGGCAGGATTGCAGCAGATCCTTGTATCGTTCCCATGCTTTTGCTAGCGGCTCCTGTTGTGAGCCTAAATTGCCATGTTTTACACTTACTTTTATAACGATTTCAGCATGCATTTCATGCATTTGGGTTAGAATAATAATTTGTGTGGTTTATGTTTATTTGCAATATATGGAGGTCTACACAAGTTTTTGTTATATTTCGCATAAATCGGACACACTTTGGAGCGTAAAGGAAAGTCATGAAGAAGCTAAGGATGGTGTAGCTGGAGAAAACGCAATTTTTGGCCATCCATCATTCTGAATCAAGTTATGATGTCTTCATGAGAGTTGTATCCCTCGAAAAGAGCTTTCCAACGCATGGTCATATGTGTCGATCCGACAAACGAGGACTTGGGAAAGTGCGTTTTAAGAACGGAGCAGAATGCTGAAAGCGACAGAGTTACTCGATGTCGACCAAACTGGTCGAAATCGACCAAATTCTACTGGACTTTTGTTCCAGATGATGAGATCAAGCACGAGCTGAGCACAAGACCCCTCGATTTGAAGAAATCTACTCGACATCGAGGAAATTGGTCGACGTCGAAGAGATTCCAGAAGCTGTTCGTGTCCGAGGTCGAGCAGCTGAAGTGAAGCTGAGAAACCTTGGTCGATATCGAGGAAACTACTCGATATCGAGTTGGACCACAGAAGCCGAAGTCGAGTAATCCGAGTCTTGTTAAGTTTCTATCCTGAGTCCAATGGAGATATCCACAAGATCAAATTCTATCAAGTCCATGGAGGATTTATCCACAATTAGATATAATTCCTTTTAGAATTATTTATTTATTTCCATGTTTTAATCTTTAGATAAAAGATAGATAGATATAGATTTAGATATATTTTTCTTTCCTAATTAGAGAGGGAATGAAGGCTATAAATAAAGCATTAGGGGCTGATTTCTAAGCATTCAATTTCAAAAGAAGTAGTTACATAGAGAGAGAGAGTAGAGAGAGCTTGTGGCGAGAGCAAGGTGGAAAGGCGAGAGCGGATTTGACTTGTTCGGTTGTAAGCTTTCGTTTTAGTTTGTTTAATGCAAAGTTATTTCCTTTTATTATTGATGTCTTTCTTGATGATAAAGAGCGAGTAGTCACCGAACTTCTAGGGTTGGGGTGAGCCTAGCGGTAGCCATGTGAAGTGATGCGGTAAAGAATTAATCTTTTTATGCGATTCGTCTTCTATCCCTGCGAGTATGATTATTTTGCGAAAGTTGAAGGTGATCCTTGTTTGTGTTATTGAAGCGAAAGTGATCTTAATACAACTTGGGTTAATTATGTGAAAAGGGTTAGTAACAATTAGGGTTTATGCGAAAGCCTCTATATTCCTATTTGTTAATAACAAAAGTTATTTGATGAAAAGCATGATCTTTTATGCCTTTATGTGTTATTTTGTATGGTTATCGTTGTGGTGTTGAAACCCTGATCTTGGAAGTTTTTAGTTTATTGATTTATTTCATCGAAAATCGTGTTCTATGTTACGAAAAGCATCGAATTTTAGTTTCTGAGTTAGTCGATTTGGAGCAGGTTTTGTCGATCTCGAGTTGTTTACTCGATATCGAGTTGATTTGTCGAGGTCGAGTTACTTTGTTTGGTTTTAGTTTCTGCAAGTCGATTTCGAACACTGTTAGTCGATTTTCTTAGTCGATATCGAGTAACTATAGTCGATATCGACCAGTTTTCTGTGCTTTGCTTTCTTTTCTGCTTTTCTCTGTTATTTCTGTCTATCTGTTTGATTTTCTGCCCGTGAGATGCATCCGCTACCTGAGATCCGCTGACACGCTTCCTCGATGATCGATCCTGACTTCCCCCCTACTACATCAGGAGGAGGTCTTGTAATTATTTGCATGGGTAGAATCTGGTTTGATTTATTTTATTATATTTTAAACTCGATTTCCTCCTACAATAAATTAGCCGCCAATGATACTCCTCTCACCGCTGAGAGAGCGCACACTGCACAGGAAGGTTAGCGAAGGAGGCAGGTGGAAGCTGAGCTTGCCCAATATCCTACCACTGCAGAGGATTACATGCACCCGACTCTCGTCGTGCCTGAATCGGCCATTCTAATCCCTGAAAATAATTTTGAAATTCGCACTCCTTTCTTGATTGAGATTAAAAATAATGCCTTCTATGGTAGATTTAATGAGTGCTCTCTTGAACATATTACCAATTTTTTTGACATGTGTCATACTCTTGCTGAAGGTACTACTCTGGAATATGTCAAGATGAAAGCTTTTCGATGGTCACTGGCCGGTCCAGCATTGAAGTGGCTTGAGGGTCTCCCTCCACGGTCCCTCACAACATGGGCTGAAGTAAAGCAGCAATTTCTCAATAAATTCTTTCCTCCTGCCAAGACAGCGTTCCTCCGCCAAAAGATTACAGCTTTCAAACAGAAGCCTGGGGAGCCGCTAGCAAACGCATGGGAACGATATAAGGATCTACTGCGATCCTGCCCTACACATGGACAACCACCCTACGTCGTTCAGGAGATCTTCTTCAACTCTCTTGATCTGGTCGCTAAGGATAGGATCAACCAGTATACTCATTATGAGTATCTGACGATGCCACCAGCTGACTCATGTGCTACCCTCGACAAGCTTACCAACTACAACAACAAGTATATGACTCCGACAAACTATGATGAGAATGCATATGCCAGGCCAGCTCCATCCATGCCCCTCTATGAGCCTTCTAAGGAGATTGACCCAGATGTCAAGGAGCAGTACTACAGAGATCAGAATCGCAAGCTCCTCAAGCAAGTCAAGTATCTTTATGTCAACCAGCCCTGCATCGAATGCGGCTCACAACGGCACACCACTACTGAGTGTCCACACACAGAGAAAGTCAGGATGGCAGAAACCCACGAAGAGGTAGCTTACGCAGGGGGTCCCAATCGCTATATGGGGGACCAAAGGTTCTATCAACCACAATGGAACCAAGGTGCCCCTAGGAACCCCCCGCCATACCGAGCTCCAGGACATCCGGAAAGAGACCAGAAGAAGGATGACCTACAGACCATCCTTGAGGAAATGCGGAGGAATCATTCAGACACCAAGCAGTCCTTCAATTCCGTCTAGACTCAGATACATGGTGTCAACGCTAGGCTTGGAGAAATTGATGTCTGGAGGAAATCGATTGACACACAGATTGGCCAGCTAGCAGCAGGCGTCCCTAGACAGTCAAGTGCGCTCCCTGGATCTTCTGAGCCCAATCCTATGGGCAAATCTGCGGGGCAAGTAGCAGCAATGAATCTAAGGAGTGGGCGACAAATGCAAATGTCCGATCAAAATACAGAGGAGAAGGAGGCAGCAGATAACTCGACATCGAGCAAGCCAGTCGACATCGACCAAAACTTACTCGACGTCGACCAAACTCTCCTCGATATCGACCAGAATTTTGTGCCCAAGCCAAAGTCGACCACAGTAGTCAATGTCGACCAACATCAACTCGATGTCGACCAACCTGTACTCGACGTCGACCAGCCCTCAGCACCTCCGACGAAGAAAAAGCTGCCTTTCCCGACAAAATCTCCAAAGGACCCAGCAGAGAAGAAATTTCAGCGCTTCATCAAGATGCTTCAGAGGCTCAATGTCACCATACCATTCACAGAAGCTCTTAATGAAATGCCATCCTATGTCAAGTTCCTCAAGGAGATCCTAAGCAAAAAGCGGTCAATAGCTGAGATCGCAGAAGAGTGCAACCAGATTGACATACTTGAGAAACGGCCAGATCCAGGTAAGTTTGCTATAACCATTGGATTTGGTCAATATAAATTTAATGCATTATGTGATCTTGGAGCCAGTGTGAGTATAATGCCTCTATCAATATGGTTTAAGACTAAGATAGGTGCCCTAGAGCCTGTGGATGCTAAGCTTTATATGGCAAACAACACGGTGGTCATCCCAACAGGCATGGTGGACAATGTACCAGTGCAGGTAGGTAAGTTCTTTGTCCCTGCTGATTTTCTAGTTATTGATATGGCGGAGGACCCTGCTTGTCCAATTATTCTAGGAAGACCCTTCTTGGCGATGGTGGATGCCAATATAAGCGTAAGGAAGGGAGTGCTTACTTTCAACATCAGCGATGAGGTAATTGAGTATTCCTTTAATAAAACTAGAAGCCATACAGGTCCAATGGAAGAGGTAAAGTCTATATCAGCTGGTTACATTACTTGCGGGGAGCCTAAGGTAAAAAATATGACTCCTGAACGAAGAAGCCCAGGTGGAGGAAATCATGGCCATCCTGAACGAAGAAGCTGAGAATCCACTCGACATAGACCAAGGTACGTCGATTTGGAATAACTATTTTTTGGATGCCTTGACAGGATTCACGTATGGGGTCGAAGTCGACCAGAGTTACTCGACATCGAGTAACTTGGTCGACGTCGACCAAAATCAGAGCCCTCCACCAGAAGCAGCTTTGACGAGAAACCAACCCGAAACCAAGCAGAATTCCTCGACATCGAGCAAGTTGGTCGACGTCGACCAAATCCCTTCTTCCTCGACTGCTCCTTCCTCGACCAAGAGTCCACCAGACGAGCAGAGTTCCTCGACATCGAGCAAGATAGTCGATGTCGACCAAAAACCTCCTTCCTCGACTCCACCTTCTTCGACCAGCAGTCCATCCGACGAAGAAAACTCCTCGATATCGAGTAATCTTACTCAAAATCGACCAGAACGGGAGGTCCCCGAATCCGATTCTGCAATGGTAAGCCAAGGTATGAATCCTTCATCTCCTATTTCAATTAAAGATCTATTTATACATGGGAGAGGTTTGCCTTGGTATGTGCGCTTATGTAGGATTTCCAATGATGAGCCCAAAGAGTATGAAGTTGGTGACATAGTCTATGTTGCCAAATCAAAGGATCATTGGTTTCCCAACAAATTCAACAAGAAGAAGATGGGGCCATTCACGGTGAACAAGATCCATTCAGGAGGATTGCAGCTGATGGACAAGAATGGAGTCCTATTTGAAGCCCAAGCTATTTGAAGCCCAAGCTACATGTGTTTGCTTGTTTTTCATGCACTTAAATATTATTGAGGTGTGGATACATGAATTGCTATTCTGTGGGGCTGCAGAGTTGAGTTTTCTATTGCTTGAGGATAAGCAAAGGTTCAAGTGTGGGGGAATTTGATAGAACATGATTAGTATTGCATAATAGATTACATTTAGCATAGTTTAGTTGTAAATAATGCATATTTTAGTACAATTACATGTTTACATGTGGTGTTGGTAGAGTTGGAATCTATGTAATTTTATGGTTAATTTCAGGTAGAGGTCGATCCGACGAGGAATGAGGAGACTCTTGGATGAAAGAAGATTCAAGTTGAGGAAGAAAAGTGAAGAGCACGGGAGCGGAGTCGAATTTCGAGAGCCTAGTGAATAACAAGTCAGCAAAAGTTATCGCCAGACATGCTGAACTTGTTTTGCACTTTCTAGAGGCCTCAGTGGTCGGAATGACTATTATAAGCATGCGTTGGAAAGTTGAGATATACAACTTTCATGTTGACATCGAGACCAAATTCGAAAGGGAAAAATCGCTGTGAACAGTAAAAGCCGCCCCGCGGCCCGAACCTCTGACGAGCGACTTCGCTGATCGCCGGCTGCCCCGCGGCTTGGGTAGGCTGCCCAACGGCCCGCGCAGAAACACGCCGTTCAGAAGTGGACTTTAATTAGGGTTTTTTTTATGTCGTGGCCGACTTGTTAGAAGCTATTTAAGACTTTTATAGTTTATTATTTCACATTATACAAAGCTTTCGAATTCGGAATAAACTATGTAAAAGAAAACTTCCAAGATCGGGGTTTGCAACAACGATAACCAAAGATGCATAAGGCAAGATAAATAACGATAATCATGCAAATCGCATCGAAGGATCAAGCTTTTACCTTTTCCAACAATTAGACAACCCTTTCAAGAAACCCTAATTGTATCTACCAATTTTATGTTTATAATCCAAGTTGTTAGCATGGATCTCTATTAAATAGGCAAGAAACACATAAAAGGTAGTAGATGCTCAAAACACGACAAAGATCGAATCTTTACCTCAAACACGCTTGGCTATCGTCGGGCTCACCCCGACCCTAGAAGCAGGTGGACTACTCCCTCTTCATCGCAATCGCAGACATCATTGATTGAAAAGAAACTACTTGCATTAAACCAAACTGAAGAAAGTACAAACCGAACAAAGCCAGATCACTCTCGCTCCCTTGCTCCACTCGGTCTCTCTCTCTCTCTCTCTACTCTCTACTTCTCTCCTTCTAAGATTGAATGAATAAAAATCAGCCCTATAGGCTTTATTTATAGGCTTCTGATCCTTGCTAATCAAGGAAAGCAAACTATATCTAATATCTAAAGATAAAACTTTAAATAAAAGGAACATTTATCTAAAAAATAAAATAACTAAAATATCTAAATATCTTCTTGTGGTTGATAAATCCTTCTCTCCATAGATAGATCTTGATAGAATAGGATGAAATCGATCTTTCTTCATGCCCAAGTCTTCAACTCGACCTCGGATTGGCCCAACGGACTCGCGGCTCAGATTCGGTTTTGGTCGACGTCGAGTTAATTCTCGTCGATCTCGGGTGGTCTTCGCAATTCTCGAGTTCTCCTCTCCTCGTCGAGCTCGGGCAGAATTCTTGGTTTGGTCGACTTCGACCAGTTTGGTCGACGTCGAGTAAACGTGTTAGCTCTCAGCATTCTGCTCTGTTCTTTAAACGCACTTTCCCGAGTCCTCGTTCATCGGATTGACGCATATGAGCATGCGTTCGAAAGCTCTTTTCGAGGGCTACAACTTTCATGAAGACATCAAAGCTTGATTCAGAATGATGGATGTCGAAATATGGTCTTTTCTCCAGCTACACCATTCTTAGCTTCTTCATGAGTTTCCTTTAAGCTCCAAAGTGCGTCCGATGTCTGCGAAATTAAACAGAAACTAGTGTAGACTCCATAATTTGACAAATAAGCATAAACTACATAGATTATGTACTAATCTACCCCAAATGTATGAAATGCATGCAGAAATCGATATTAAAGTAAGTATAAAATATGGCACAATACATGGACATCACTGGACCTGCAAGAGACCGACGAAAAGCTTTCATTCTGGCATATTCAAGAGTTGCACCTTCAGCAATAGTTTGACACATGTCAGCAAAAGTAGTAATATGAACAAGAGGGAATTCATGCGGTCTTCCTTCAAAAGGAGCCTTTTTAATTTCAGAAAGAAAACCAATGTGAATCTCAAAATCATTAGGGGGGATAAGAATAGCAAATTCAGGCACTGTTAGAGTCGAGTGCATATAATCCTTAGCTGTGGTAGGATATTGGGCGAGCTCAGCTTGAGCCTCTGTTCTTTGTGCCTCTTCCCGATCAGCGCGTGCTGTCACATCGACGAGAGCAACGTTGTTGGCTAATAACTCCCTCTGAAGCCTCTTGATCATTTGAGCTTGTGTTTCGGCAGCCGCCACGACTTTCTTTACTCTAGAGTGGATGCGTAGAAGGTGTTCTGGATCGTCTAAAGCGTCAAACTCAGGTGGTTGACCAGAGCGGCGCATACACTTGAAAATAAACTCAAAGAAAACGTGAAATCAAGCTATCTAAGGCACGAATGATTGCTTCCCCGGCAACGACGCCAATTTGTTGAAGGAGGAAATCGAGACTTGCAAATAAAATATGAACAAAGTAAAGCAAACCAATTCCGTTCCGTGTGAATAATTACAAGATTCCCTCCCGTTGTAGCAAAAGGAAGTCATGATCGATTCACGGGGAAGCTAGTCAGCGGATCCTAGATAGCGGAAGAATATCAGGAATAGTATTTGACTCAGAGTACTCGACCTCAACTAGGGTGTAGTCGACAGGGACCTAGTACAGTCGATTTCGAGCAGCAAAAGACACAGGGGAGTAGTCGACGTCGACTAGTAGTCCTCGTCGTCGAGTAGAACGGTCGTGGTCGAGTACCCGCAGAGACAAAAATGAGCAATCGATCTCGAGAAAGAACTCGATTTCAAATGTTAGTAGTCGACGTCGAGTAGTCTTGCAAAAACGTGCCCATGACGGCGTAAGATGGCCGAAGAATGTGAGGATGGAATCGAAGCGTGGATAGAAATAAACTAAGGTGTTGATGATTCGAAATAAACAACTATGAAATAAAACTTCCAAGACCGGGGTTTGCAACGATAATAACCAAACATGCATAAGGTAAGATAGAAATAATCATGTAATCTCATCAAAGGATCAAGCTTTCGCCTTTTCCAACAATTAGACAACTCTTTCAAGTAACCCTAATTGTATCTTCTGACATTATGCAATAAACATAATAAAGATAGTGGATGATTAAAACATAATAAAAATCGAATCTTTACCTCAGGCGTGCATGGCTATCGTCGGGCTCACCCCGGCCCTAGAAGTAGGTGGACTACTCGCTCTTCATCATAGGAAAACTCATCAATAATAAAAGGAAACTAACTTGCATTAAGGAAATAAAACCAAACTTACAACCGATCGAAGCCAAATTCCGCTCTCGCCAAACTTCACTCCTCTCGGCCTAGCCCTCTCTCTACTCATTTTCTATGTAATTGGAATTGAATGAGAATGTCCTAAAACTTAGCCCCTACGGCCTTATTTATAGTATTCAATCCCCGCTATCCAAGGAAAGAATATCCTATCTATATCTAAAACAATCTATCTAAAGACTTAAGATAGAACTTGGTAAATAAATCTCTAAAATAAACAAGGGAAATATCTAATGTGGATAAATCCTCCTTTGTCTTGATAGATCTTAATGTGGATGGATAGAATTCCACATATCTTCTCTTGCAAGTAATCCTCATGGCTCGGCACACGCTCGATCTCGTCTCAGATTGACTCAGGTGAGTACTTGACGTCGGCTAAAAGTAATCGACGTCGAGTGAAGCTTTTCTTCTCCTCGTCCACTCGAGCTCAGGTACTTTCTAGACTGGATATGTGTACTCGACGTCGACTAGAACTCTTTGACATCGACTGAAATTTGCCTTGTCGAGTTAATGCTCTGCTCGTGCTCGACCAAGGTAAGTCGACATCGACCAAGGTAAGTCGACATAGAGAATTAGGCTCACATCACTATTCTGAATGAGGAAATAGAGAATCTACTCGACATCGACCAAGGTAAGTCGACGTTGACTAATTTTTATTCAGAATCTTTTCCAGGGTTCAAGTATGGGGTCGAATTCGATCAGAAGTACTCGACATCGAGTACTCTAGTCGACGTCGACCAAGATCAGAGACCTCCATCGAGCACAACTTCGTCGAGCAACCCAATCGAGCCAGAGAAGTACTCGACGTTGAGTACAGTACTCGTTGTCGACCACACCCAGGGTCACTCGATCTCCCCTTCCTTGACGAGCAGTCCACCAGACGCACACCATTACTCGACGTTGAGTAGTTATCTCCCCTGCCTATGTTTCCAAGCCTAGGAATCATTGGTTCCCTAATAAATTCAATCACAAGAAGATGGGACCATTCACGGTACACAAGATCCATTCCGGAGGACTATAGCTTATAGACAAGAATGGAGTCCTGTTTGAAGCCCAGCCTACATGGGCACTACAACTGCCACCCTGAGCTCAAACGGAAGAAGTCGGCCTAGCGACTATAAAGTCTAGAGCTTGTAACAAAATACTTTGTTTTTTCTGGATTTTAAGACATCTTTACTTTTGGTTTTTGGTTTTGAAATACTGTTTTTGGGTTTTTCTATTGTGGATTTTATCTAACAAAGCTTGCAGGTACTAAAAAGAAGTTGCAGAAGTACTTGACGTCGAGTACTCTACTCGACGTCGACCACCCTTGTCGAGCAAAGGAGCTTGTGGTCGAGATGAAGGCCATCCTGAGGTTTAAACCTACTCAAGATCGAGTAGTCTAGTCGATATCGACTACTCTCCTCGAGATCGACTACTCCTGTAACAATTACAACACTTGATTCCAACGTTCTGCACATCTGTCTAGTGAGTTTCTTTCTTTACCCTTGTTTTTATACAGTGAGGACAATGTTTAAGTATGGGGTGGGGGAAGGGCTTACTTTGTGCATATTTGACATTATTTGTGCATATTTAAAGTTTATTTTCCGAATTGTTCACACATGGCTATCATTGGATTTCATATTTTATCTAAGTGCGCGCTTACAAGTGTTTTTCAAAGTTTATTAATATCACCACCATTAAAATTTTTGAATTAGTGTCATGGAAGTTTTTTTGAACTTGACGATGCAAAATTGGATTCATTAGAGATATGGCATGAAATTGCCTAGTAAAGGGAAGTCACAATGAAGTGTATATTTTTATGAAAACCATGAAAGGAGGTAGATTTGGTATTGCTTTTGACATGTTGCACGATAAGAGGACGGAGGACTTTATATTTTCCATACAATGCTCATTGTTTATATATCCTAGCCTTACTTATGCTTATGCATCACAAGAGCCATATTAAGCCTTATTTTATATATTGCTCCACATGATCTAAATATTGTCCATTTTCTACCTTATTTCCCTATCCGGGGATTATGTTGAGAATGAAAGTTACATTATGAAGATTATTATATGGTGTTTTTGTTGTTATTATTATCATTGTTGGAGTTTGGCAGGAGAACAATTCAAAGTTTATGGAAAATTTAATGAGTGAATGAAAATCTGGTCACCTCAGGAGATAAAGGTAGATCGACCCTGCCTGTGTTGAGATAATAGTTCCGCAGGATGGAACACCAAGTTGAAAAAAGAAAAAAGTGATTTATGAGAGGATGAGGGTTGTGGAAATATCATATGAAGGGAAAAAGTGCATCAAAGCAAGAAAGAAAAGTTTGAAAAATTCTCCTCAGATTCAGCACCACATTGCCCAAATATAGCCCACCACTTTATCTTTTACCTTTTCTTCACCATGAGCTTAAATTAAAGACCTCTTGATTATTAATGCTTTCTCACGAATGAAGGTTTTTGCATAACCCTCCTTTTGTGTGTAGATGTTGCGTTTATGCACATGCGTGGATTTGTGGCACTAGTACCTTTTGGAGGATGGTAATTGATTGCAGGGACATATGGCAATGAATCTTAGATATTGAGAGTTTTGATTTCTTCCCCTGAATGACCAATAAAAGTATTGTTTGGGCCAAGCAAGCTTAAGTATGGGGGGTTTGATGTGAGCCTAAATTTTCATATTTTAGGCTTACTTTTATATCGATTTATGCATGCATTTCATATCATTGGGTTAGGATAGTATAGAATCTATGTAGTTTATGCTTATTTGCAAAATTATGGAGTCTACACTAGTTTTTGTTTAAATTCGCAGAAATCGAGGCATTTTACAGCAGTTCGGTGAAAGGAAGAAAATCACGGAATAACTCGAGGTCCAATACAGAAAGTCTAAGATCAAACAGGAGCTGAACCAAAGCACATGGAGCAGAAAAGAGAAGAAGAAGCACTCAACGGGACTAGTCGACTTCGACTACTCTAGTCGATCTCGAGCACTTTGGTCGAGATTCACCCAGTCGAGCAAGAGATGAGCAATCCACTCGAGAGAAAGAACTAGTCAACATCGAGGAGATTAGTCGATGTCGAGTACCCGTCGACGTAGAGTACTTTTCTGGGCAAATTCTAGTCGAAATCGAGTGAAATCCGAGCTATGTGGATTACTTGCAAGTGAAGGCACGTGAATTCTATCAACTTCAAGAGAAGGTATATCAAGTTCAAGAGAGATTTATCCACTTTAGATGTTTTACCTTAGAGATTTATTTGTTTTATTTCCATATTTAATCATTAAGCTTTAGATAGAAAGTTTTAGATATAGATAGAATATTCTTTCCTTGGATAGCGGGGATTGCATACTATCAATAAGGCTTTAGGGGCTGATTTTAGGAATAATCCAATCCAAGCCACAAGACAATTGTGTTTCATAGTGTTTTTGAGAGCTTTTGGAGAGAGGGAGGTCGAGTGGAGCAAGAGAGCGGAAGTGATCTGGCTTTGTTCGGTTTGTACATTCTTCAGTTTTATTCAATGCAATTTAGTTTCCTTTTATTATTGATGAGTTTCTTAATGATGAAGAGCGAGTAGTCACCCAACTTCTAGGGTCGAGGTGAGCCCGACGGTAGCCATGTAAGGTAATGCGATAAAGGTACGACTTTTTATGCGATTTCGTCTTCTATCCCTACGAGCATGATTCTTTTGCGACAGCCGAAGGTGATTCTTGTTTGTATTATTGAAGCGAAAGTGATCTTAATGCAACTTGGATTAATTATGTGAAAAGGGTTAGTAAGAATTAGGGTTTATGCGAAAGCCTCTACTGCCCTACTTGTTAATGACGATAGTTATTTGATGAAAAGCATTATCTTTTATTACCTTTATGATGATTCTTATATGGTTATCGTTGTGGCATTGATACGCCGATTATGGAATTCTTTTAGTTTATTCAATTTCCCAAAAATTTCGCGTTGATTTCGCTTTATTTCCGTTCGCAAAGTTACGTTTTCGTTCACTGCACTACTCGATCTCGACCAGTTCTAGTCGACGTCGAGGACTCTGTTCGACATCCAGTGCTCTGTTCTACTCGACTTGCTTTGTTTTCGCTTCTGTTGCACTGTTTTGTAGTTTTTGTCGATAGGTTTAGTCGAGATCGATTACTCTACTCGGTATCGAGGAGCCTTCTAGGCGATTACGAGAGGATTCTGGGACTGAAAAGGCAAGTGCTGACACACTTCCTCGTGGATACGATCCTGAATACCCTACTACTACAGCAGGAGGGTTTCTTGTATTTTATTTGTTGAGATAGGGAGTTAGTTTTATTTTATATTTTGATTTATTTTCATACTCGATTACCCTCCGCATCACGCGGCTGTAGCTAGACATAGACCACGTTCGGAAGGATGTCTCTTGGTGTCGTAAGACACTAGGGAACATCTCTGCACACAAGTTCGGCAACTGGGGCGACTACCACGGTGGACATGATGATGCTGGACCCTCCACGAGCTACAATCCAGATGCACAGTACCCTCCGCCAAGAGGTTATCCACTACTTCCCACTCCGAGTGGATGGCGCCAGCCACCTTCGCCTCCTCATTAGACATTCTGCAGTTCATATTTTAGTAAGTTTCCCCCTTCCCCCAGGATTTCGTTTATGACAGTGAGGACACTGTCAATTTTAAGTATGGGGTTGGGTAAAACTGTGTTTATGAGACTTGACTACTTTTGGTTTGTTTTGGATTTTATTTTTCTGACATATTGTTGCATGGTTTGATGGTTTATTGTTTAGGACATTGAACAACTCTTTTATGAGTTTAGGATGGCATTATTTTGTATTATTTTTGATATGTGTTTGCCTTTTCTTATGATTTTTATCCAAATGTTTTTATGAGAGTTGTGAGACTAGCCCCGCTTGCGAATTGTTCAAAGAAAAGAGTCATGGAGACTAAGACAAGGATCAACGATGCAAGAGTGGATTTGTTAGAGATATTGCACAACATTGCCTAGAAAAGGGAAGTCTCAATGATGTGCGAATTTTTTTAAGAGAATCACAAAAGTTAGGTAAATGTTAATGTTTCTTTTGACATGTTGCACAATAAAAGGATGGATGAGTTTATATTTTTCATATAATGCTCATATTCATATTCCTAGCCATATCTATGCTTCATTGCATCAGAATAGCCATATATATGCCTTACATTATATTTTCTCCACATACAATACATATTACCCATTTTTTACCTTAAACCTTATCCGAGGAATTTTGTTAAGAATGGATGTCATATTTGGAGTTGTTATATGGTGATAGGGTGTTGCAAATTTATTGAAAGTTGTTGGCAGGAAAGTTTCAAAGTTATGGAAAATTTAATGAGCGAGAAAAAATCCAATCACCTCAGGAGATAAAGGTAGATCGACCTTGCCTACGTTGAGATGTTAGTTCCACAGGATGGGACACCAAGGTGCAGAGTCCGAAGCACTAAATATCTAGGGCCATTCATGACACCCATGTTTGCGTCTTGTGAGAAGGCAGTGCTGATGTTAGAGAGGTAAAAACAATATATTGAAAAAAAAGCATTGAGCGAAAGAGTGAAAGATGAGAAATATGATGAAGAAGGAATGTGGTAAATGAAAGTTTGGAAATAAAGTTTGATTTCCCCGGATTTAACCCCACATGGCCAAAAATTTCCCCCATTTAGCCTTTTACCTATCTGCTCCTTTTTGAGCTTACACAAAGTCCTCTTGATTATTATTGCTTTGTCACAGGGAAAATTATTTGGCATAACCTCCTTTTGTGTGAGATGTTGTTTTTCATTCACATCCACCAATTTGAAGGCACTAAGTACCTCTTCAAGGATGGCAGTTGAGTGTTGGGTAATATGACAAAGAATCCACTATGTTGAGGGTTTCGTAGGTTTCCCCTGAATGACCATCCAAGTTATTGCTTGGGGACAAGCAAGCTGAAGTATGGGGTGATTTAATGTCCACTAATGTAACCATGTTTTTGTGCATATAATCGCTCCTTATTCTAAGTAATTTGCATATTTTGGGTTGGGAATATATTGAATTTGTGTAGTATAAGCTTATTTGCAAGAAATAGAGGTCTACACAAGTACTGGTATAATTTTACCGGATTTGGAGCCATTCTGAGACGAAACAAAAAGAAGGAGACGATTGTAGGAATTGACTCGACGTCAAGTGAACTTATTCGACGTCAACTGAAGACAAGAGAAATTTTGGCTAAGGATGGAGATACAAACTACTGTAACGCTAGCCGAGAAGACTCAATGTCGACTGAGCTACTCGACGTTGGGTGACTTACTCGACGTCGACTGAATATGAAAGCCACAATTAGGTTTATTAGGGGCTAGTAGTTAGTCATTCAATTATAGAGCAAACACTTCTCATACATTATTAGGTTTTCAAAGGTTTTAAGGTTTTGGCACTTTTGGGAAAGTCGGAGGGCCGGAATTGTAAAGACCTTCACTTAGTTTTATGCAAGTTATTTCCTTTTTTATCAATCATGTCTTTCATTGCAATGAACGAGTAGTCGCCCTACTTCTAGGGTCGGGGTGAGCCTGACGATAGCCATGTTGGTGGATTGGTAAGTCGCGAAAGAAGGTACTTTATCTCGCTTTATCTTGTGCTTAATCCTTGAATGACAATTTGAGGAAATCATGTTGTAAAACTTGGGTAGTAATTAGGGTTTCTATTCGGAAGTTTAGAAACTCTTTTTATGAAGAAGATAGACGCAATAACATTTATTAATTGGAAGATTTATATGCCTACTTGTTGGATTTTGGTGAAAGCCTTGTCGTTTATCAATAACGTTTCAAAATTTGTTAGGGAAGGATATCAAGTATGCAAATATAAAACTATAAACGCAAACCAAATGTCTGAAACACACAAATAAATTACAAGAAACCCTCCCGTTGTAGTGGTAGGGTATTCAGGATCGTATCCACGAGGAAGCGTGTCAGCGCTCGCCTTTCAAGTTCTAAATCGCCCTCGAAATCGATCAGAAGCTACTCGATGTTGAGTAAAAGTACTCGATATCGACCAAAGCTATTGACTTTCTTGCAGGCTGCACAGGAGAAGGCGAACATTGCCGATGTCGAGCGAAAAGTACTCGACGTTGACCAGTAGTACTCGATGTCGACTAGAAAGTAGTTCATGTCGAGTTCGTCTGTGCAGAACAGTGTAACCTTTAATGAAATAAAAAGATAAAAGCAAACAAAGATTGTTTAAGATTCGAATCAATATAAAAAAAGCTTCCAAGGTCAGGGTATCAATGCCACAACGATAACCATATAAGAATAATGTCAAAGGTATAAAAGATCATGCCTTTTCATCAAATTACTTTCTTCATTAACAATTAAGAAGATAGAGGCTTTCACATACACCCTAATTGTTACTAACCCTTTTCACATAATTAATCCAAGTTTGCATTAAGATTACTTTTGCTTCAATAACACAAATAAGGATCACCTTCAACTATCGTAGAAGAATCATGCAATTCGGTGTAGAAGATGAAATCGCAATAAAAGTTGTACCTTTGATTCATTACCTTACATGGCTACCGCCGGGCTCACCCCGACCCTAGAAGTTGGGTGACTACTCGCTCTTCATCATAGAAACACACACCAATAACATAAACAAACTAACTCGGCCAGATCACTTCTGCTCTCAAACTCTACTCGGCCAAAGCTCTCTAAAACCTCTCTAAATCGCCTAGCTAGTGTTTTCTCAATTGCTTGAGAATAGAATTGTTGGATGCTCCTAAAACTCATCCCATGGGGCTTTATTTATAGTGTTCAAACCTAGCTAATCTAGGAAAGAACAATCTATCTTTATCCTAAATGTATCTATCTCTTTCCTAAGATATAATTGGTGAATAAATAAAATAAAACAATTAAAATTACCTAATGTAAATATGGGAATTTACTATGTGGACAAATATCTTCTCCTCATGATAGATCTTGTACCTTAGTCTTCACGTAACTTCTCATCTGGATTGGTCCTCGATTTTGACTCAGACTAGGCGCTAGGATGTACTCAACATCGAGTAAAGTACTCGACATTGAGTAGACTTCATGCTCTAGGCTCCTCTCGTGCTCTATCTCGATCTATGATGATGTGGTCGACCAGATTGTACTCGACATCGACCAGTTTGATCGACATCGACTAGTCCTGTCGAGTGGATTTCTGCTCTTCTTCCGCTCGATTCTTTCTGGCTTAACTTCTGCTCTTTGATAGTTTTCTTACCTTCTCCGAATTGCTTGTAAAGTGTCTCGATTTCTGTGAAATCAAACAAGAACTAGTGTAGATCTCCATAATTGGAAAATCAGCATAAACTACACAATTCCTGTATTATTCTAACCCGGAGATATGAAATGCATACAAAAATCGATACAGATGTAAGCGAACATCATGGTTATTTCAGCGCACATCAACACCCCATACTTAAGTTTGCTTGCCCTCAAGCTATACTTTTAATGGTCATACAGGGGAAGAAATCAAAACTCTCAAAATCATAGATTCATTCTCATATGTCCCTGCAATCAAATACCATCCTCGTAAAGGTACTAGTGTCACCAAATCCATGCATGTGAATAAAAGCAACATCATACATAAAAGGAGGGTTATGCAAAAACAATTCATGGGTGACAAAGCAACAATAATCAAGATGACTTTATTTAAGCTCAATAAGAAGTAGATTGGTAAAGGCTTAAGGTGGGATATATTTCGCCATGTGGTGTTAATGATTCGAGGAAATGGAGTACTTTCCAAACTTTCATACCACATTCTTTCTTCATTTGATTTCTCTTCTTTCTCTCATCGCTCAATGCTTTTTTCACTATAATGCTTTTACCTCTCTAACCTGAGCATTGTCTTCTCGCGAGTCGCAAACATGGGTGTCGTGAATGGCCCTAGATACTTAGTGCTTCGGATTCCTCACTTGTGTGTCCCATCCTGCGGAACTAACATCTCAACGCAAGTAGGGTCAATCTACCTTTATCTCCTGAGGTGACCAATTTTCTTTCACTCATTAATTTTCCATAGACTTTCAATTTCCTTCCGTCTCCAATAATGATAATACAATACAAAAACCATATAATAATATCCAAAAGTAACTTCTATTGTCAACATAATCCCCGTATGAGGAAATAAGGTAGAAAATGGGCAATATTTGGATCATGTGGAGTAGAAATAATGTAACGATACGTAAGGCTCATAATATGGATTTTAGGATGCAAAATAAGCATAGGTGGGGCCAGGAATATAACAATGACCATTATATGGAAAATATAAAGTCATTCATCCTCTTATTGTGCAACTTGTCAAAAGCAATATCAAATTTTACCTCATTTCATGATTTTCAAGAAATTAGGCATTTCATTGTGACTTCCCTTTACTAGGCAATTTCATGCTATATCTCTAATGAATCTAATTTTGCGTCGTCGAGTTAACGCTTCCATGACATCGAAGAAAAATCTCAATGGGGGTGATAGGGTGATAAAAATAAACATTGGAAAATTACATGTAAGCACATAGATGGACATGAAATATCCAAAGTAACCATGTTTGAGCAATTGAAGAAATATGTTAAATATGCACAAGGTAAGCCTTTCCCCCAACCCATACTTAAATATTACAATGTCCTCACTGTATAAAAACAAGGGTAAAGAAAGAAGCTCACTAGACAGATGTGTAGAGGCTCGAAATCAAGTGCTGAAAATTGCTGTAGGGTGGTCGACATCGAGTGTACTGGATCCTCAGAGTGGCCTCTCCTCGACCACAGGTTCCTTTTCTCCATATGTGTGGTCGACGTAGAGTAGTCTACTCGACGTCGAGTACTCTTTTGCAGCTCCTTGTACCTACAATTTGTGTTAGAAAGACAAAATCCACAAAAGCAAATCCAAATAATGTTTCAAAAACAAAAAACCAATAGTGTCTAAAAATCCTGAAAACTTATTGTCTTGTTATAAGCTCTAGATTCTATAGTCGCTAGGTCGACTTCTTCTTTCTCCGCTATAGATCGCATCTTCAGTGCCCATGTGGCTTGGGCCTCGAATAAGACTCCATTCTTGTCCATCAGTTGTTGTTCTTCGGAATGGATCTAATGCACCGTGAAAGGTCCCATCTTTTTGTTGTTGAATTTGTTGGGAAACCAATGATTCTTTGACTTGGAGAAATACACATTGTCTCCTACTTTGTATTCCTTGGGATCATCATTGAAAACCCTACATAATCTCACATACCAAGGCAAACCTCTTCCATGAATAGATAAATCCTTAATTGAAATAGGGGAAGTGATGTCCTTACCTCGGCTTACCTTCGTAGAAATTTCATCATTCAAGACCTCTAGATCGGGTCGACATCGAGTAGATGTACTCGACGAAGAGTACTCGCCTACTGGTGGGTTGCTCAACACTGGAGAAGTCGATGTGGGCTTGGAGATCTGGTTGATGTCGACCACTATACTCGGCGTCGAGTACATTTGGTCAATGTCGACCCCATACTTAAGACCTGGCAAAAAATCTGAAATAATTGTAGTCGACGTCGACTTACCTTGGTCGTTATCGTGTAGATCTTCGGTCTGCTCGTTCAAAATTGCCATGATTTCCTCTACTTGGCCTTCCATAGCCCTCTTCTCCAGCTTTTTGGGAGTCATATTTCTTACGTTAGGCTCCCCGCAAGTGATGTACCTCTCTGAAATTGACTTGAAGGAATACTCAATTACCTCATCGCTGATGGTGAAAGTGAGCACTCTCTTCCTTACACTTATGTTGGCATCAACAGTTGCTAAGAAAGGTCTACCTAGAATAATTGGACAAGGAGGGTCCTCTGCCATATCAATAACTAAGAAAAGGGACTAAGAACTTACCTACTTGCACTGGCACATCGTCCACCATGCATGTTGGAATTACCACAGTGTTGTTCGCCATGTATAATCGGGCATCCACAGGCTATAAAGCTCCTATCTTGACTTTGGACAAGATTGATAAAGGCATGATGTTGACGCTGGCTCCTAAGTCACTTAATGCATTGAATTTGTATTGACCGAATCCAATACTTATAGAAAGCTTACCTGGATCTGCCCTTTTCTCTGGAAGGTTCATCTTACTGCCTTCCTATGCGATCTCAGCCATCGATCGCTTCTTGCTCAGGATATCCTTGAGCAACTTCACATATGAGGGCATTTAATGAAGAGCTTATGTAAAGGGAATGGTGGCGTTGAGCCTTTGAAGCATCTTCACGAAATGCTGGAACTTTTTCTCCGTTGGGTCCTTCAAAGATTTTGTTGGGAATGGCAGTGTTTTCTTCTTCGAAGGTGCTAGAGTGATCATGCACATTTAGGTAGTGTTAATATAAGCATTTAGATGTGTTTAGGTAGGGTAAAATGCATAAGTTTCGAGTAGTTTTCATGTTTTCATCATGTTTCGATTAGAGTCGGAATCTACAATTTTTGTGCATGATTTCAGGTGATTGCAAAGAGGTGAAGCTAAGCTCGAGCCAATGCTCAAAGATTTGACGAAAATAGAAGAGCACGAGAGCCGATGAGAGGAGCTAAACATGAAAAGATTGGAGCTGTCCAGGTTGGCGACGCTGCACTAAAACGAGTCGTTTGAAGGCTGTAGTTATCGGATCGGGGCGTACTTATACTTGTTGGAAAGAGGATTCGAAGACCTACAACTTTTTTGTTTACGACTTTTCCAAATTCGGCCTTGAAAACAGCGAAATCTGGACGTCAAGATTACTGTTCAAAAGAACTCGGGTGGAGTAGACACAACTTGGCCGAGTTCTTTGGTTTCAGACCGAGTTTTGTAGCATCAGCAGCAACAGTCATTCGGTTTGGGCTTTGACGAGCTGGGCCGCATGTTTTGGCCTTTGGGTGTTAGTTTGTAAGTTGTTTTTTACTTTTTCACTAGGAGAATTATTATTATTATCAAAGAGAAACGTAGGTTTTAGGGTTTTGTTAAGTAAGTTTGAGACGGAATTTCATCAGATTGTTTTTTTACGTTGAAAGTAGTTTTAGGTTTTCTTTTGAAGCATGAACCGCTAAACTCCTTTGCTTAGGGAGATCAATCGAAGCTTCAGGTTTGCAATTTTATTGTGAGATTTCTATTTCTTAATACTCCTCTTTGAATGTTATTGATTCTCTGCGCTGAATATTTAGGGTTTTCATGAATTTCCGTTAGTCTGATCAACTGATGTCTTTTCATGATAATCTATTGCTAGATATAGGTAATTACTGGTTGAGTTATCTATGTTCTTGAGTAGCAAAGTATAAATCTCTGAAACTAGTTGATTTAGGGATTTGTATAGAGAATTGATTTGCAATTGATGCAATAACTGGTTGTGCGCATCGATTGTCTTTGTTGATTTCCTTTAGACTTCATCGATTATTGAATTGAATCTTGATAGTTTCAAGATTGTTTGATAATTAGGGTTTTCAGGGTCTGGTTGTCCTGTTAACTAGATTCGATAAGGAATTGGATTCAAAAGACATAGTCTTTCCACAACAAAGTGTTTAAGAGGAAGTTATCTATTCGATTTCGATGATCAATGAACAAACCTGATTGCTGAGATTGATTGACCTAAGTTATTTATCTCATATTTGTTCAATCAATTTGTTTAGTTTGCTTCATTTTGCTTTTTACTTAGTTAGTCTGAATCATCATAATCCCCCCTCTTTGTTTCTTTAGTTCTTATTTAGCACACGTGACTTGGATACAAATCATTGACTCTTTGTGGGATCGACCCGTACTTTCCAAACTACATTAGTTAGGTTAGTCGGATTTATTTGATAGGATTTAAGGCGACTGAAAATCCTTTGTCATAGAGTATGTACGATATCGAGTGGTGTCTGGTCGACGTAGACTGGAGTAGTCGACTTCTAGGTAGGTTCAGCATTCTGTTCGACGTCGAGTACGGGCTGGTCGACGTCGATTAAATCCTGGTCGACGTTGATTGGAGTAGTCGGCTTCTGGGTAGGTTCAGCATTCTGGTCAACATCGAGTATGGGCTGGTCGATGTCGAGTAAATCCTGGTCGTCGTGGACTGGAGTAGTCGACTTCTGGGCAAGTTCAGCATTCTGGTCGACGTCGAGTACTCTCTAGTCGCCTCTTCCTTCGTGTTCTGCTCGGTTTGCAGTTGTAGCCCACTCCTTAGATTCTTGGCAGCCACCTTTTCTGCAGATTTACCCTTAGGGTTAAGTTCATAAGATCCAGGGAGCATACCTGATTGTTTAAGGACAAATGTAGCTAGTTGCCCAATCTGGATCTCTATAGATTTCCTCCAAACATCGATTTATCCCAGTCTAGAGTTGATGCCATGCAGTTGAGTGTAGATGCAATTGATGGACTATTTGCTCTTTGTGCGATTCATCCACATCTCATCGAGAATAACGTGCAGGTCATCTTTCTTACCTCCTCTGTTAGGATGACCAGGAGCTCTGTAGGGCGGGGGATCTCTTTGGTATTGGGGCTGGCGATAGTAGCTTCAGTTTTGTTGCTGGTGTTACCCTGAGTAATTTTCCAATGCATAGCGCACCTCTTCATGGGTATCTGCAAACTGCACTTGGTCGGCATGTGGGCACACGGTATTTTTGTGCCTCACAGACCCACATTCCAAACAAGATTGGTTTTTAGACATAAATTTAATTTGTTTGGTGAGACAGCGTACCTGGTCATTGTGGAACTGGTCCCTGACATCCGGATCAACTTCCTTTGGTGGCTCATAGAGTGGCATAAATGAGGCAGGCCTTTCATACCTTTCGTCGAAGGCCACAACAGTCCAATAAGTATTGTCATAATTGGTCAAGGTCTCAATAGTTTCCCAAGCATGTCGTAGTGTGTACACGAGATACCTATAGGCCATATAGTTGTTGATCCGCTCCTTTGTTGGTGCATCCAAGAAATTGAAGATGATCTCCTGGATCACATAGTGTGGTTGTCCGTGCGTAGGACAAGATTTTAGCAATCGTTTGTAGCGCTACCAGACCTTGGCAAGTGTTTCCCCTGGCTTTTGTTTGAAAGTCGTGATCTGCTGTCTGAGCTGCGCCGTCTTGGCGGGAAGAAATAACTTGTTAAGAAACAAATCCCTTAGTTCATTCCACATGTAAATAGATTGTGGAGCTAAACCCTCGAGCCACTGTGAAGCTACTCCTGTAAGGGATCAACAAAAAGCCTTTAGTTTACGATATTCTAGATTGGCATCATCTGCAATAGCTTCACAAAAATCTAGAAAGACAGTTATATGCTCTAAAGGGCACTCATTGGGGTTGCCTCTGAAATTGATTCCTCCTAATTTCAGAAATAAAAGAAGGACGGATTTCAAAGTTAACACGGGGGAGAACGATCGATGATTCTAGAACTTCCAGAGTAGGGTGTAGATACTCTTTTGCGTTTGCAGGGACTCGTTGAAGCAAATCCTCGAGCTTCCTTCTGGCATGGACTTCGTGATCTACCCTTGCCTCCCACCTTTGTTGATTCCGTTGATATTTCGCCTCTCATTGGGCTTATTCTGTCTGCTTGGTGGTGAACTCCTCTATCTGTCTACGGAGTTTATGAAGCTCATGTGCTGGTGTGAGTTGTACCTCATTCTCGTTCTCATTAGTTGGAGTGGACATGAGTCTTCTCCTTAGTCTCTGCTGAAGATGGAAAAAGCCACTCAGGTTCGAGAAGAGGATCAATGGGTGTGCGATCAGATCGTCGAATGCACATGTAAAACAAAAAGAAAAATAACAGAGTAAAAAGGAACTAAAAAGGGCGCAATTGATTCCTTCCCCGACAACGGCGCCAAATTTTTTTAGAGAGGGATATCAAGTATGCAAATATAAAACTATAAAAGCAAACCGAATATCTGAACCACACAAATAAATTACAAGAAACCCTCCCGTTGTAGTGGTAGGGTATTCAGGATCGTATCCACGAGGAAACGTGTCAGCGCTCGTGATGCGGGACGATCGTTGTTGGCACTTTCGCCCTTTCCCAAGTTAGTAATAATATCCAAACTTAAACACAAACCAATAGATTAGGCATTCAATCACTTGATAAACCAAATAACTACTAGTTTAGCGATGAAGTCAGGTGTCGAACCCACAGGGAGAAGCGATTTCGTATTCAATAACTCTAAGCAAAGACTCTTAAGACAAAGCAATGATTGTAACAAGTAACAAAGATGTAAAGTAACCAGATTTATGATTGCAAATAGATTGATATCAAAGTAGAAAGAACATTTCACCTGCAATTCTCTAAAGTTGAGATATCCACTGAGATTCACTCATCTTATTCAATATCACTAGAGAATAGCATTAAGGACTCAAGTAATCAAGACCAATTGGCACATTGACTCAACGCAATTAATACTAATAGGGGCATACCGAACTCAACCCTAATCGACTATCCTCAACATAGATCAATTGAAATCATCCACTACAAAGACAAAGAGACATCACTATCATCAATACCTTTGTTTTCTATCGAGAAAACAAGAATTCATAGCTAAGATGCAATTCCTAAAATGTTGATCAGGCATAGAAACGAACACAAATATAATAATTAAGCACAAGATGAAAACTAAGAACATGAATAATCAAATAGAATCAAATCCTCACAATCCAAACAACCATGTCTTTGAATCACAAGTGAAACTATGAGTTTAGCAACTCATAGGCCAATTCTCTCTAATTGTGTTCATAGTCTAATCTATCTCTCTAACTTTCTATCACACTATGAATGGAACTGAAAACAACCTAATAATGCCTTCCAAAGATGGCAAAAAACTAGTACGAAATAGAATAAACTAATAGGAAATAATGTCTTCGGATCCAAAACCGTGTATCCGGAAAACAGGTCCACGTCGAGCGTCGTGCAAATGGCGGCGGACGCTGCCTATGCAGTGTCCATCGTTCCTCAATAGTCTTCAACAAATTCCAATGTCGTGCTTCCTTGCTCCTCTCTAGCTCCTTCTTAGCCTCCATAAGCTCCAAAACATGCTTCTTAAGCTCTTCCCAATGTTCATCCAAGGTCGGAATGTAATTCTACAAAATAAACACTAAAAACGCGAAGATTCCAGACTCGAATACTTTACAAGAAATATACAAAACTAGACTAAAATCATAGCAAAACCACTACCTAATAGCAATAAGAAACACCTATAATGCCTATATGAAATATGCATTATCACATCCCCCCACACATAACTCTTGCTTGTCTTCAAGCAAACATAAAGCAAAACATCATCTACGCATCCCACAAGAAATCTTTCATAACTTTACTCATCAAAATCAACATCATCAACAGTGCAAATAAACACTCAAAACGCGTAGATTCCGAACTTGAATACTTCACAAGCAATATACGAAACTAGACTCAAATCATAGCAAAACCACTACCTAATAGCAATAAGAAATACCTATAATGCCTATATGAAATATGCATTATCAAACTAGACTCAAATCATCTAAGAATCCCACAAGAAATCTTTCATAACTTTACTCATCAAAAGCAAGATCACCAACAGTGCAAATATAATCAAACATATAAACATCATAACATGTATATATGGGATGAAGTTGCTTGTATACTCAAAAATCAACCTTACCAAGGATAAAATGGGTATCTCTCACTCTCATGTGTTTAGGCTTTAAGCACAAACTCACCTGAATTCCATATACAAGCATCAACTCAAATATTGACATTTATATGACAAAATCTCCACTTGATAGGTCAATTCAAAAATAAGGACATCAAGAGGACTTTTGCTCAATGGAAACCTTCATAGAAGATTCCATTCAGCGGGGTTGTAATGGGGCTTGGTAGAAACATAAGGGCAAGGAATTATAGTTGGTCATGTGGTGCAATAAATTCCCAGAAAACAAGATTCCAAAACTCCTAACATATAACACAAACCAACTCAATAACATCAAGTTCACAAATGCACAACATCTCTCAATATCATCAAAAACTCCAAAATATATCTTAACTCATCAAATCATATCTCATCTAATCATCTCACATATCATGCAATCTCAACACCCAACCAATAAGACTCATAACCAACATAAATCCAATTCTTACTCATTATTCAAAAATAAGATAAATGACTCTTTTTTTTCTTCTCTTTTTTTCTTTTTTTTTTCCTTGAGCCAAAATACATGAAATTTGAATGCATAAGAATGAGGGACTAAATAAGCACATAACATCACATCTTCTCAAAACCATAAACCATAACATCACACTTTAGCTTCATTCTCCTCAATCTCTAAAATAGATTCCATAACCCACTCAAAATCTCAATTCCCCCGGAATAACGGTAAGGCTCATCATAGGCTAGGAATAATGATTTTGTGGAGCTATCAATAAAAAGGCTAAAGGCTCAAATTGGCTTCAAAGCAAGATATAACATAAGGTAGACATGGATAAATATGTGGCTAAAAAGTTGCCTCTATCATTTGAACTTATCAAGCAATGAACATGTATATAATTAGCCTTGAAAATAGATAACCATGGCAATACTCAATGATAAATGTATAGGAAGAGTAAATCACACAAGAAAAGCAAAAGGAATAAAGACGTATCCCTTGTAAGGAAAAACATATCTCACCGGGATAATTTTTTGTTGAATTTCAAGCATACTCCAAAACATAGATCATACATGCTCAATCATATTTCACATAAAACCAATTTTTTTTATAACCATGCTAGTATAAAGTAAAAATAGGACAAACTCAAATTAGATAGAAATCTTTGATAACACAATATGAAAAAAAACAAACAAGACTCCATTTTTTTCATTTTTTTTGAAAATAAAATCAAAAACAGAAATTAACATAAAAGAAATAACATAAAGGAATTAACAAAAAAATCAAAAACAGAAATTCAACAATGAACTAACCTAACTAATTCACCTCATTCTCCCCCCCCCCCCCCCCCCCCCCCACTCACCCCATACTTACATGTTGCATTGTCCTCAATGCATAGAAACACAAAAAGGAACAATGACAAATATAAAAACAAATGGTTTAAAAGAAGCAAATGACTAACCTATTATTGTGAAGGCGGGGTCTGGGGTCTAGACCGCTGATTGATGTCCTGGAGGGCAATCAATATCGCATTCTGAAGACTCGAGACTAGCGAGCTTGTCAGCAGTGCTCGCCTCAAAATCAACAAATCGACGCTCAATGTAATCTCAGCAGGCTCATCATCGATAGCCTCAGCAGCTGTGGCCTCATCATCAGTGGCCTCATCATCAATAGCAGACCAACGTCTACTAAAATGATGCTATCAGGATCTAATGGAAACTGATGGTGATAGAGACTAAAATCCGACATCCTCAGGCAATATAGTAGTTCCGCGGGCAGATAATTGTGATGATCTTCTCCTGGTCCCGACTTCCATTTGAAACAAAATGTTCCATCCGGACGCTGGGCCCACTTGGCAAGCAATCAGCGATATCAAACCTTCGAAAATAATAAGGCGTTCAGGCTTCACATGAGTAGCTCTAGTCACCTCCATGCAATTTCCCAAAAATAGTTGAACCCAGTCAGGGATGTGCACCCCTCTCGGAGTCAAGCAACAAATATAGCTCCAGGCTCTCATAGTAACAATGCAATCATCCTCCACACCCAAGAAAGAGTTACAGAGTACCAAATAGCACAACCTCAACACAAGATGAGTAATTGTGGATGCACAGCGTTGACAACTCGACTCAAAGAACCGATCTGTAACCTCCTTCCACATATCAAGAGGATTTAGAGCACCTAATTGGTCCCCAAACTTGGCATCAGCAGGCGTTTTGGTAACACCAAAAGCTTATGCAATGAGATCCTTAGTCACCACGAACTTCCGATTTCTTAGCTGAAAACGAATCTTCATATCAGAACGATAATCCAAGGTAGCCAAAAACTCTCTCACTAATGCCGGATAGGTATAATCAGACACATCCAAGAAATCTCTCAATCCCCCCTCTCGTAGGAGTCGATGGACCTCCTCAAATATTCCCAATTTCTTCAACATCAGGGGATAAAAAAATAGGGTGGATTCATACTACCTCTTTTCAAGCTTGAGCCAACAATCCTTTTCTTCCCAAGAAAACAAATGGGGCATCTTCATAACAGGAGAAGCAGACATGGTGCAACTCGAGGAAAAACCACAAAAATGACCAAAAGATGGGCTCATTGTGGGGACGGCGGCGCCGTGTCTGGGGCGGTGGGCGCCATGTACTCAAAACCAAAAATTTGAGTGCAAACCTTCGAAAACCGACGTTCACTCCTCCAAACTTGAAAATTTCATGAACAACTTGGTTTCAAAAATGTTCTTTGGTGATAAGTAAGGGAATGGTATTGGAACAGTTGAATTTTGTGGATGTAGGGTAATGGTGGAGAGTGTTTTTGGTGAATAGAATCGATTGAAATGTAAGGCTTTAGGTATTTGGAATGGATTCCAGAAGCTTTTTTGTTTTGTAGATTTCTTGAGCAAGCTTGAATGATTCAAAATAGGGAGTAGCAATATATGGTGAGTTGGAAGAAATATCTATCAAAATGAAAAATAGAAAAATATTAGAACTAGATAAAATAGAAATAGAAAAGAAAGAACTACTAATCCTAGAAAATAAGGAAATTAATCCTAAAAAGAAAAATCTAATCCTAAGATAGATAGAAAATAGATAAAGGATAAGATACTAACCTAAGATAGATAGAAAGTAATATAACCTAAAATAGATAGAAAATAATCTAATATTATAAAAAAATAAAAAGGAAATAAACCTAATCCTATAAAATAAATAAAACTAACCTAAAACGAAAAATTCCAAAAAATGAGAAAGATAGAAACTTCCCTTCCGAGTTTACCAAAATTCGGATTCCTCAGGCGGACAGAGGGGCGACAGGCGTCATCTGACTAATGGCGGGCGCCGTGTCCACATAATGTGACTACGCACTCCAAATCAATCAAAACTCGACCCAACACAAGTTTTAACTTACCGTAGCTTCCGTAATTCAACGACACGATTGATCCTACTTTATTGAATTGAAAACTAATTGCAAAAGGTTGCCTCCCAAGAAGCGCCTTTGTTTCACGTCTTTTGCTCGACGTGATGCATTTCTTGATCAAGTTATTCCACCAAGATCCCCCACACTTGTCCTTTTCAAGACAAGAGGTGGAACCTTAGGAACTTCTCCAACATATCCATCAACTGCATTGATTGATTCCCTCTTGAAATGAGTTACTCCTGGAGGTTGTCCTGCTATTGCAAAAACCTCGACATTGTTAGGAATCGATTTCTCAAAGGAAATAGTAATACAAACATTTGAATTAGATATATTGTCATGCGACTTAAACAAATTCTCAATTTTGTTCTCAATGTTATGTTTCCCTAATCCAATTTCATGTTTGTTAGACAACTCAAGATTCATTGATTCAGTTTCAGCAGAAGCATCTAACAAACCATTTGATTCATTCCTATGATTACTTTCGATCATTAGATTCACGAACATCTACAGAATCATTGGTAGAAGAAACAATAGGCTCAAATATAGAAAACTCAATCTTTCTACCATCAAACTCCATAGTTAGTGAACCTTCAAAACAATCGATCTTAGTATTAGCCGTTCGCAAGAATGACCTTCCCAAGATAGTTGGGGTTTCAGGCATACCTTGTTCCATGTCTAGAATGAAGAAATCAACCGAAAATGTCAAATCATTTACCTTAACAAAAACATCCTCAACAACTCCTCTGAGCTTAATTAATACTATAAAGATCAGTGAGTTGTATAGTAACACCAGTTTCAGACAATGAATTGAGACCCAGAAACATGTACAAGTTATAAGACATAACATTAATTGCAGCTCCTAGGTCTAGCATAGCTTTGGTGAAGCTAGCATTACCTATTGTACATGGGATAGTAAACATACCTTGATCTCCGCACTTTTCGGACAATCTTTTATGAAGTAAAGCAGAAACATTCTCACTTAAACTTAAATTTTCTTTCTTTCCCATCCTTTGCTTGCACTTTATTGTGCATAGTTCTTTCAAGAATTTCGCATAGCAAGGCACAATTTTAATCAAATTGAAAAGTGGAATATTTACATCACAATGAGCAAAGGTTTCATACAGAATTTGTTCATGTTCCCACTTATGATCAGATCTTAAGACATAAGGAAAGGGTGGTCCAGGTCTTGAAACCTCAAAAGACCACTCTTTAGAAGAATTCTTTGGGGATTGCATAACATCAGAAGTTGGATCCGTCACTGGCGGAGGTGGTGGGCACCGTGGTGAGGCGCGGTGGGCATCGTCTATGCAGTGTGTCTCCAATTCCGTCTCTTCCTCCTTATTTCCCAAATCAACTTATTCCCTAGGGCTCTCTTCAACATTTCTAGTGTGCACATTCACTTGTTTACCTCATTTAAGGATCATGGCGCTAACATTCTCCTTCGGATTCACTACCATCTGTGATGGTAACATCCCCGAATCTTTTGTTTTTAATTCACAAATCTCCTAAGCCATCTGACTCAACAACTTCTCTTGAACACTCATCTTGTCCAATAATAACCTCATTGTATCATCTCGATCTTCTTGTTGAGTGTTTCTAGGATGATTCTCAAATTGTCCTCTCTGAAAAGGAACTTGTTGTTGTTGGCCTATGTCATTGAATCCAATTTGGTAGTTTGAATTGTAGCTCTGATTGTAATTGTTACCAAAGTTGCAGCGAGGTCTATAATCCATAGCATTCGCTTCAGCGGTGTCCTCCTAAATCACGGGACACTTGTCATTTGGATGAGTTAGATTTCCACAAACACCACAAGGTCTAGGCTGATGGGGTGGATTCATTTGCATAGCCATCTTGTTCATGATCTCCATAAGCCTATCGATATCATCATTGTGTCCATCTCTCAAACTATCCAACTTATTAACTCCTCTTACTCCTTGGTGTCTCTCATATTTTTGCGATGCATTAGCCAACCCTTCAAAAACCTGGATTGCTTCCTGAGGTGTTTTATCCAAAATATCTCCTCTGCTAGTAGCATCGATGAAATTTCTATCGGTGTCAAGCAAGCCTTCACAAAGATACAACATTAGATCATCTTCGGGTATACCATGTTGCGGACAACTACCCTTAAGCTTCTTGAACCACTCAACATACTCATAAATATTCTCCGTAGGTGATTGCTCAATACTGGACATCTCCATCTTAAGTTTGTTGAGGCGAGTCGCAGGAAAGTAATTTTGCAGAAAAAGCTTTCTTCAATTGCACCCAAGTAGTAATGCTTTCTGGGGGGTAGGTGGTAAAGCCAATCACTTGTAGAATCTTTCAAAGTAAATGGGAACCTTCTCGATCAACATCAATTGGTCATCGTTCAGGCCTTGGGGTCTCAGTCTATCACACACACTCACAAAGGTAGCTAGGTTCTTGTTTGGTTCTTCCCCAGATAATCCATGAAAGTAAGGCAGAATAGAAGACCAATTCGACTTATACTCAAATCTTGAACCATGGGGGAGATCAGGAAGACTAATTGCAAGTGGTTGATCACTCAAATTAGGTTCATTTAGGTTTCTTAGGGTCCTTCTTGGCGGATCAACAACAACGTCCTGTGCCATCTCCTCGTCTGTCTCAAACACAAGCTTCCTCTTAGACCTAAGAGATCTTTCAACCTCAGGATCAAAAGACAATGAATTAGAAGATCTAGTTTGAACCATACAAGGACACAAAAGACTCAAAGTAAAGAGTAATTGAAAGAGATAAAGAAAAGCTGACGAAACCGTACAAGAAACAGTATGTGGCCCCCCCCACGTCCCCATGGGGGGGGGGTATGCCTTGGATTTCCTTTTATGGAAACTGGGTAATACGGACTTACCTGAAGCCCTTTCCCCCCAGTCAACCACCTAGTCGGTGCGGCAGAACGGGGGAAAAGAGACCTTTACCTGAGACGCTTACCCTAAAGGAAATGAGGACGGTCTTACCCATTACTTGGGATCCCCACGAATTATGGAGATCCCACGATCGGAGCCGCCGAGTCTTTCAAGAAGACTCGCATCTCTGCTTATCCGGGTTCATCAAATGACCCAATGGTAAAGGAGATACGCTCGTCTAATACAGTAGAAGTTGAGGGTGAAATGATTCCACATGGTCCCCGGCCCATTTGACTGATGTCCGACTACCTGTTCCGGTTGATTAGGTTGTTCTCCTCTCTATAGGCGTCTGCGGAGGTGTGATACGGAGATGAGTCAGGACGGGAACGTTGGCGTGGCTGTTTCTCTCTCAACCCTCTCTGGATCTAGCGTCTCCTCCCTGTTTTTTCCAAAAAGTCCTTTCTTTTGGCTCCCTTTCTGCCTTTTATAGTACATTTCTCCGTCTGTCAAACAGGGGAGATGTTCCCCTCTTTCGGCCATTTGTCGATGTCGTATTGCCAAGTGTCCAGGGAAAGGAACACACTTGGATGAAGGGCATGAACGCCACCTGTCCCTTTGTGTGCCATCTGTCCCATTTGTACAGGTGTTCCTCGTCCGCGGACCGAAGACCGTTATGTTTGTCCTTTAGAGTTTATCTTCATTAACCTTTTAAACCCTCTTTAACTGTTTCTTTAATTCCGTTATCTTTCGGGCGTCATCACAGCTCCTCGGGCCGTGGGGGAACCGAACAGGTTTTTCCACGGTTCGAAAACCTCCTTCGTAGTGGGTAACTCTTTCAGGGCGAAAAGATAAGGAAGACAGGAACGTTGGGCTTCTTCAGGGCCCAAATGGGTTTTTATGGGCCGGTAATTTTCGGCCCATTATTTTGATTGATGGGGACCATGCTTTCGACACGTGTCTTGAGATAGGAGGTGAAACGTCTTGGATCATAGTGTCTATAAATAGGGGTTCTGATTCCTCTTTTATTTTTACCGTTCTCCGTTTTTTACAGCTCTTCAACTGGGACATCTTCGAGGTAAATCTTGATTTATTTTCTTTTCCTTCCGCGCCTTAGTTTTTGTTTTTGATTCTAGTCTTCTTTTCTCCCCCTTTCTTCTCTCGGGCCGTGGTTGGTGCGCGAGCAATCATTTGGGTTTATATTGGCCGCGGTTGGTCCTTAGGCCTCTTTCTCCTTCACTACTCTCTCAACCAGCTCGGCCATCCTCATCATGTCAACTTCCCCATGTAGTTCGGGGAGTGTGAAGGCTTTGGTTAGGCCCCCATCTTCCCGACGCCCAGGGGGAAAACTCTTGATGGGTGAGATAGAGGTTCCTGAGAACGTTACTTTTAGGCAGCCCAAGGATCTCGAGGATCCTTCTTTTTATGCTTCCCCAAACCGCGATCATGATGAAGATTCCTCCCCGGTCGACTCTGTGTCCTCGCGGTCGGGCGTCGGGGCCTCATCATCGGGATCTGACTCAATACTAGAGTCGCCGGAGTCTCAGCACTCTTATAAAGAGTGGGATTCTCATACTGATTTGCCCTCTGGCCCGATCTTTATGCCAAAAGAACGTCGTTCGTCGTCTGTGTTGGGGGATTTTCGTCCGGTTCTGTACAACGAGAATGTGCTAGTGACTTGTCCTTTCAGGGGGGATTTTCAGCCTTCCGCCGCGGGCCCAATACCCGTAGTTTTGTCTCAGCGTATGATTCCTATAGCCCCCCCGAACCCCCAGAGCCGCGGTGGGGGGACATTCACAACTGTGGAGGATTTGAACGTAATCGCTCGCGTCTTTCCCTGGCCAGAGGGGGTTGTGCTGTGTCTGCCGTCCGAGGGGGGAGGAAGCCTGGATGCCTACCCCGGTTGTTTGGTGGTGTATATTGAGAGCTTGGTCCAAGGATTCCGACTCCCTTTGCCTAATCTGTTTAAACGTTATCTGAAAGCCTGTGGCTTGAGCCCTGCCCAACTGGTACCGAATAGCTGGCTTTTCTTGACTTCATTTGTGATGCGTTGCCTGGAGATCGGGGTCCAACCTTCTCTTGGACTTTTGAGTAATATGCTTACCTTGGGCCATGGGGACATCCACAAAAGCCTTTATCAGGCTAAACTCAGCGTCCCTATTGTGGATCGGAACAACAGCAAGCCGGAATGGCGGCATAAATGGTTTATGGTCAGAGATCCTTCACGCATAGGTTGTAGCTCATCTCGGGGGGTGTTCTTGCTTTTGTCTTATCCATAATAGCTTCTTGATTCGGATTTTAATCGTCTTCGATTTTTGTGGTTTTTTCTAGGTGCTGCGGAGCTAAAAACCATGGTGGACGCGACTAAAATGTCTTCGGACCCCCTTTCTTCTTCCAAGAGGAAAATTCCAACTGACGTGATGAGGGCTTTGAAACGCCCCAAAACTTCAGCCCCAAAAACTAAAGGAATGGCGGTGGTGAAAGAAAAAGTTGTTGTTGCGACTTCCTCTCCTCCGGTTGCTCCGGTGGAACCTGAGCCTTCTATCATACTGATTGATTCTTCCCCGGTCGCTGAGGCGAAGTCCCTACCCCTCGTCTCTCCTGCAGAGCGTTGAGTTATCTCCCCTGGTGACGCGGAAACTTCTAAACCTCCGCCGAAGAAACAGAAAGCGCATTCATACCCAGCGTGGGAAGGTGTGAGCTGGGAGGTACCCGTTTTTCATGTAGATGCCAATGGTCGGCCCGTGTACCGGATGCCCGGCTTCCACTCTGAAACTCTCGAACAATTGGCCTTTCCTCCCGAATTGGGGAAAACAGAGTTACGGTATCTGGACCATCTTACTGACGAGCAATTCACACTAGAGCAAGAGCGCTGGTGCAACTGGGTAAGTGAATCGGGTATTATACCTCTTATCCATTTGATTTTTTAACGTGTTCTTCGAATCTCATAATGCTTTCTGCTGCTAGGGTCATATTTTTACTCATAGCGGCTGGGGCAGATATCTTCGCTTGGGCCAGCATGCTCAAGAGCTTGAAGGGAGATTGGAGCAGTTGGAAGGGAAACTCTCAGAGGCTGAGACATCGAGGAAGGAGGTTGAATATCTTTGTTCGCGGGTGAAGGAAAAAGATGAGATTATATCCGGTGAGAAAGCGAAAAGTAGCAAGCTGGTGGAGGACGTGGAGACGCTGCATGCTCAACTTGAGTCTTCTCAACAGGCAATGGCTATCTTGCAAGCTGATTCCGAGGCCCAGAAGAAGGAGTTTGAGGCTCAGAAGCGGGGATTTGAGGCCCAGAAAAAGGGGTTTGAAGAAAAGCTGCTGGCGGCTAACGAGGCGAGGAGCAAGGCGGTCGTGGAGGCCAATCGTCGTACGATTGAGTTGGAACGATATTAGTCCCGTACAGACGGCGATATCGTTCTATCTTGGTTTGACGTTCCACACAACCGTACCAAGTTAGTGGACGACTGGTTGAAAACTCCGACTGGTCTGGAGTTCATGAAAAGCGCGGTTCCCGAGTGGCTGAACGAAGAGGCTGGGCAAGAGTTCATCCAAAACCGGTACAAGGATTGCTTTTACATAGGGATGAAGGCTGGGATACATCAGAGCGTGAAGAGATCTGCGGAAAACCCGGGTGTTCCTCTTCAACCGTTTTCTCCCAGTGAGGATCGGGAAGAATGGGGACTGGTGGATGACAACAATGTGGATTTCTCCGGTGATGGATTGTAGACATTTGTTCCCACCATCTCGGGTGGTTCTTTGTTTCAAACAACCCTTGATACTTCGTTAGGCGTCTTTTTTCGGATTATGTATGTTTTGTTTTTTGCGGAAGGTCGGTGATGGGAAACTTGGTCCGCGGTTTTTTGAACTGGGTTTTGCCCCAGGTTTCGCGGATGGTCCGCGCCAGGGAACTCAGTTTGCTGGGCTTATTAATAGTATCTCCTTCATTATCCTTTTTAGGTGACAAAAAGGATTTGGAAACCTCGCCGCTCGGGCATCTAACATTTTCCATTCAATATTCTTATTTATACAGGCTTCCTTTTTCTTGATAACCTAAACATTTAGTAAGGAGCACGCCTTCCTTAGGGAGTGTCATCACTACTCTCACCCTCAGAGGTGTTTTCTCCCGAAGGCACATAGCTGGCTTTGAAACGTGAGTGGCCCAGATACTGGAATATGACGGCCCCTCCCACGTGGACATTCCTGGATCGGGTGAATGCACTCCATCCTTGGGTGAGCCAGAGCACCCCTGCTTCGTCCCTCTCTACCAGGACGCGTATCCCCCTCCTTCCAGGCCCATTGATTAGGATTATTCTTTCAACGCCGAATAACCCATACTCCTCTTCGAAGAACTCCGGCAGGGGCTATGGTTGTTTGGAGGAAAAGATTAATCATGAGCAGGAAACAAGAAAGTTTAACCGGAGAGGTTTTGAAAGGGGGATTACCGTTCTTCGCAAGAGAGAAGCATTCTGGATCCATCGGAGGAAATCCCTTGAGCGGCCTCCACCAGCTGCCATGTTATATTTGTCTGATAGAAAATGTTTCTCGGGGACTTTCTGGTGCTTGGCTTTTATAGAGAAGCCGTTAGCCATTGTTCCCTTTTTTGTTTGATCTTTTATTTAATTCCCGCCCGGTTCGAGTATCTTTTCAGAATCGTTCCTTCCCCAGGTTTCTTGGGAAGGAAAATCGGTCAGTAAAGGAAAAACAGCTTTATTGATTTCTTTTTTAAACCGAGAAAAAGAAAAAGAGACAACATTTATTCGTTCTCAAGTATATCGTGACTCGCGGGCTCACTTTTTATGCTTTGGAGCCTTAACGCTCTTAGGTGCTTTTGGAGGCTTTTGATGGGCTTTGGATTTGAGCGAGCCCGTGCTTGTTGGGCCGAACTTCTTTTGGCGATCGTGGATCAGATCTGGGTAGGACACGTGTACCTCAAAGTGGGACTCCCCCTCATAGACAAAGAGGAGTGAGCATCCCAGGACTACTCGATTAGAGAAAACGAAGTCCGGCCATCCTTCGGTAAGCCAGTATGCCCCGCTCGCATCCTTCTCCACATCGACTTCGAAATCCTGACAGGTGGTTGACCAAAGGTAGACGAGCTGATGCGTTTCATCTCTGAGTTGCTCGTATATTTGGGGCAGCTGTAACGTCTGCAAGTGTTCCTCCTTGGTGACGAACCGGTAGAATGCTCGAGTGTTTTCGGAGCCCATGTCGGAGTCCCTCCGAAGGGGGTGTTTTTTCACTTTGAAGAGTTCTGGTTTTTCCATTTTCTTTCTCCTCTATTTATAGTACTTCACTTGTTGGGATTGTCTGCGGCCAACTGGCTGCTGTGGGTGGTGGCTCACATTATACGTGGGCGTTTCTTGCAACCCACGTTCTCTTCTTTTAGTAGAATGGGATCCACGTGTTCAGGAGGGATTCAAATCCTACTTCCCTTGTTTCTGAAGGAGAAGAGATCGCTGCATGTGGGGCGCAGAAAAGTGTTGCCTCTGCTTGTGACTGGGAATGATTTTTGATGTGATTCAGAGCGGTTGTGAAGGAGGAGTGCTTCTCTTAGAACAAGCGAGGGAAGATCCTTTCTTAAATTATTGAAAGTACACGAAGAGTGGTCTTTGTAGCTTGGGTCTTTTGGCGACCACGGAAACCTCGTATAGAACTGTTCATTTTACTTTGGTGGTTTACAGGGTGGCTTCGGGCCGCCCGTGGTGACTTCAACAATCATGAGTTGCAAGTGTTTACAGCTGTCTTTAGGTATGCGATCGTGTTTTTGTGACTTTCATCCGTACCAAGAAACAAAGGTCTTTTATTATTCATCGGGGGTAACAAGAACAACGATTTTTTTCAGATTCAATTCCCTCGGGCCTAGAACATTTAAACTTAAAGAGGGTACATGTTACAGGGGACACAAATTTAGAATTTTTCCATCTCTACATTCCTCCGCTGTCGGGATTGATCACATCGACTTCGAAGATGGAGTCCCCCATGTAGGCGAAAATCAAAGTTGATCCTACCGTAACTCGGTTCGCCTGAACGAAGTGGTGCCTCCCCTGGGTCAACCAGAAAAGGCCATCGCTATCCTTTTCAACTTTCACCTCATGTTCCCGATTGGAGCGGGACCAAAGCATGGCTTGTGATTTTGTGTCCTCGTCTATTAGGACATACACGAGTGGGAGTCGGAGGGTTTGAAGCTGTTCCTCCCTCATGATGACGCGACAGAATGTCCTGGGTGGTGCCCCTGGATTCATTTTCATCGACAGGGGGCGTCGGATTCCCTGAGTCGCCGAGGCTTATTTTATACTTAAGGAGTTGAGCCTTGCCCTCGATTTCGTCGCCCCCTGGGAGAAGAGCTAGGTTTTTCTCTTCTTATTCTTCTTCTTTTTTGAATTTCGATAATTTAAAGGAGGTTTACGAGTCTTTTTCTCTCTTCTCTTTCGTCACTTCTTCCCATGGTAGCAGGTTTTGATCTGCACGAAGCGCCCCATTTGACGTACATCTATCTGTCATGTTCGGCCTGGGGCAGTGATGTCCTGACCGTTCTCGGGTTTCTCCCTGGTCTCGTTTTAGTGTTTTGGGTTATCGAGACGGTGCCTGTGCAGCCCGTGACTCTTGAGGATCCCCTTTTAAAGTCGGGGTTCCCTGAACCTTTCATTTCTGCGAAGAGGATCTATCTTAAGATGTCATCCTCAAACCAAACGACCTGGGCCTTTTTCCGTTCTCTGGATTTCCCGGAACAGATGTATCGCCTAGTACGTTATAGTCGTGGTTTCAATGTTTTCGTTGATTTTTCTTGAGTTAACTGATTTTTCCTTGTCTATATGGCGCGTCTGAGCAGCGACTGCCTGCCCGTTTTGAAATTGAGTACGGCCCGGATCTCCCCGAGCGCGTTCTGCTATCGTCGAGGATCCTCCGGGACTTCCCCGTGACGGTGTACCGGGGTGATTACCAGGTGCCTTTCTTGGGACAGGGGTGGAATCATTTTGCCTGTACTCATTGCGTCAATATAGGGTCTGCCATTACCTTTCTGCATAAGGGGAACGCTCGGTTCGAGGTTCACATTTTGTCAGCGGACGGCAACGAGGTTGATGCTGAGTGGCAAGAGCCTCATCCTGAGGGCCCTCTGCCCAATGGAACTCGTCTATGTGCTGACCGGACTCGCTTGGTTTCGGATCGCCCCCAGGATACTCCTTAAGTTGATCTTGTGTTTCTTTGAACTACCTTGTCTATCTCGCTTGGTTTAGCCTTTCTGGGCCTTCTGCGTGTGTTTTTTATTATCTCGGGGATACCCCTTTTTGAATTTCAACAACCCTACTTTGGGCGATGTTTTGTGGTATGGTCGGGTCCAAAGTTTGAGTCCCTGGATCCAGTGTATCTGTCATATTACTGACGTGCCTCGGGCTCTAGCATTACGATATTAATGATTAATCTAGGTGCCCAATGCATCCTCCAGATGTCCAACGCGGAGAAAGCTCCAGCGTCATAAGACTAAAAGTTAGTGTGGGAGCCCAATGCGTCCACCAGATGTCCGACGCGGAGCAGGCTCCAGCGTCATAGGACTAAAAGTTAATCTGGGAGCCCAATGCGTTCACCAGATATCCGACGCGGAGCAAGCTCCAGCGTCATAGGACTAAAAGCTAATCTGGGAGCCCAATGCGTCCACCAGATGTCCGACGCGGAGCAAGCTCCACCGTCATAGGACTAAAAGTTAATCTGGGAGCCCAATGCGTCCACCAGATATCCGACACGAAGCAAGCTCCAGCGTCATAGGACTAAAAGTTAATCTGGGAGCCCAATGCGAGCACCAGATATCCGACGCGGAGCAAGCTCCAGCGTCATAGGACTAAAAGTTAATCTGGGAGCCCAATGCGTCCACCAGATATCCGAAGCGGAGCAAGCTCCAGCGTCATAGGACTAAAAGTTAATCTGGGAGCCCAATGCGGCCACCAGATATCCGACGCGGAGCAAGCTCCAGTGTATTAGGACTAAAAGTCAATCTGGGAGCCCAATGCGTCCACCAGATGTCCGACGCGGAGCAAGCTCCAGCGTCATAAGACAAAGTTAATCTGGGAGCCCAATGCGTCCACCAGATATCCGACGCGGAGCAAACTCCAACGTCATAAGACCAAAAGTTAATCTTGGAGCCCAATGCGTCCACCAGATATCCGACGCGGAGCAAACTCCAGCGTCATAAGACCAAAAGTTAATCTTGGAGCCCAATGCGTCCACCAGATATCCGACGCGGAGCAAACTCCAGCGTCATAAGACCAAAAGTTAATCTGGGAGCCCAATCCGTCCACCAGATGTCCGACGCGGAGCAGGCTCCAGCGTCATAGGTCTAAAAGTTAATCTGGGAGCTTAATGCGTCCACCAGATATCCGACGCGGAGCAAGCGCCAGCGTAATAGGACTAAAAGTTAATCTAGGAGCCCAATGCGTCCACCAGATGTCCGACGCGGAGCAAGCTCCAGCGTCATAAGACAAAGTTAATCTGGGAGCCCAATGCGTCCACCAGATATCCGACGCGAAGCAAACTCCAGCGTCATAAGACCAAAAGTTAATCTGGGAGCCCAATGCGTCCACCAGATATCCGACGCGGAGCAAACTCCAGCGTCATAAGACCAAAAGTTAATCTGGGAGCCCAATGCGTCCACCAGATATCCGACGCGGAGCAAACTCCAGCGTCATAAGACCAAAAGTTAATCTGGGAGCCCAATGCGTCCACCAGATGTCCGACACGGAGCAGGCTCCAGCGTCATCGGACTAAAAGTTAATCTGGGAGCCCAATGCGTCCACCAGATTTCCGACGCGGAGCAAGCTCCAGCGTCATATGACTATAAGCTAATCTTGGAGCCCGATGCGTCCACCAGATTTCCGACGCGTAGCAAGCTCCACCGTCATAGGACTAAAAGTTAATCTGGGAGCCCAATGCGTCCACATGATATCCGACGCGGAGCAAGCTCCAGCGTCATAGGACTAAAAGTTAATCTGGGAGCCCAATGCGTGCACCAGATATCCGACGCGGAGCAAGCTCCAGCGTCATAGGACTAAAAGTTAATCTGGGAGCCCAATGCGTCCACCAGATATCCGACGCGGAGCAAGCTCCAGCGTCATAGGACTAAAAGTTAATCTGGGAGCCCAATGCGTGCACCAGATATCCGACGCGGAGCAAGCTCCAGCGTCATAGGACTAAAAGTTAATCTGGGAGCCCGATGCGTCCACCAGATTTCCGACGCGTAGCAAGCTCCACCGTCATAGGACTAAAAGTTAATCTGGGAGCCCAATGCGTCCACATGATATCCGACGCGGAGCAAGCTCCAGCGTCATAGGACTAAAAGTTAATCTGGGAGCCCAATGCGTGCACCAGATATCCGACGCGGAGCAAGCTCCAGCGTCATAGGACTAAAAGTTAATCTGGGAGCCCAATGCGTCCACCAGATATCCGAAGCGGAGCAAGCTCCAGCGTCATAGGACTAAAAGTTAATCTGGGAGCCCAATGCGGCCACCAGATATCCGACGCGGAGCAAGCTCCAGTGTATTAGGACTAAAAGTCAATCTGGGAGCCCAATGCGTCCACCAGATGTCCGACGCGGAGCAAGCTCCAGCGTCATAAGACAAAGTTAATCTGGGAGCCCAATGCGTCCACCAGATATCCGACGCGGAGCAAACTCCAACGTCATAAGACCAAAAGTTAATCTTGGAGCCCAATGCGTCCACCAGATTTCCGACGCGGAGCAAGCTCCAGCGTCATATGACTAAAAGCTAATCTTGGAGCCCGATGCGTCCACCAGATTTCCGACGCGTAGCAAGCTCCACCGTCATAGGACTAAAAGTTAATCTGGGAGCCCAATGCGTCCACATGATATCCGACGCGGAGCAAGCTCCAGCGTCATAGGACTAAAAGTTAATCTGGGAGCCCAATGCGTGCACCAGATATCCGACGCGGAGCAAGCTCCAGCGTCATAGGACTAAAAGTTAATCTGGGAGCCCAATGCGTCCACCAGATATCCGACGCGGAGCAAGCTCCAGCGTCATAGGACTAAAAGTTAATCTGGGAGCCCAATGCGGCCACCAGATATCCGACGCGGAGCAAGCTCCAGCGTAATAGGACTAAAAGTTAATCTGGGAGCCCAATGCGTCCACCAGATGTCCGACGCAGAGCAAGCTCCAGCGTCATAAGACAAAGTTAATCTGGGAGCCCAATGCGTCCACCAGATATTCGACGCGGAGCAAACTCCAGCGTCATAAGACCAAAAGTTAATCTTGGAGCCCAATGCGTCCACCAGATGTCCGACGCGGAGCAAACTCCAGCGTCATAAGACCAAAAGTTAACCTGGGAGCCCAATGCGTCCACCAGATTTTCGACACGGAGCAAGCTCCAGCGTCATAGGACTAAAAGTTAATCTGGGAGCCCAATGCGTCCACCAGATATCCGACGCGGAGCAAGCTCCAGCGTCATAGGACTAAAAGTTAATCTGGGCGCCCAATGCGGCCACCAGATATCCGACGCGGAGCAAGCTCCAGCGTAATAGGACTAAAAGTTAATCTGGGAGCCCAATGCGTTCACCCGATGTCCGACGCGGAGCAAGCTCCAGCGTCATAAGACAAAGTTAATCTGGGAGCCCAATGCGTCCACCAGATATCCGACGCGGAGCAAACTCCAGCGTCATAAGACCAAAAGTTAATCTTGGAGCCCAATGCGTCCACCAGATATCCGACGCGGAGCAAACTCCAGCGTCATAAGACCAAAAGTTAATCTTGGAGCCCAATGCGTCCACTAGATATCCGACGCGGAGCAAACTCCGGCGTCATAAGACCAAAAGTTAATCTGGGAGCCCAATCCGTCCACCAGATGTCCGACGCGGAGCAGGCTCCAGCGTCATAGGACTAAAAGTTAATCTGGGAGCCCAATGCGTCCACCAGATATCCGACGCGGAGCAAGCTCCAGCGTAATAGGACTATAATTTAATCTAGGAGCCCAATGCGTCCACCAGATGTCCGACGCGGAGCAAGCTCCAGCGTCATAAGACAAAGTTAATCTGGGAGCCCAATGCGTACACCAGATATCCGACGCGGAGCAAACTCCAGCGTCATAAGACCAAAAGTTAATCTGGGAGCCCAATGCGTCCACCAGATATCCGACGCGGAGCAAACTCCAGCGTCATAAGACCAAAAGTTAATCTGGGAGCCCAATGCGTCCACCAGATATGCGACGCGGAGCAAACTCCAGCGTCATAAGACCAAAAGTTAATCTGGGAGCCCAATGCGTCCACCAGATGTCCGACACGGAGCAGGCTCCAGCGTCATCAGACTAAAAGTTAATCTGGGAGCCCAATGCGTCCACCAGATATCCGACGCGGAGCAAGCTCCAGCGTCATAGGACTAAAAGTTAATCTGGGAGCCCAATGCGTGCACCAGATATCCGACGCGGAGCAAGCTCCAGCGTCATAGGACTAAAAGTTAATCTGGGAGCCCAATGCGTCCACCAGATATCCGACGCGGAGCAAGCTCCAGCGTCATAGGACTAAAAGTTAATCTGGGAGCCCAATGCGGCCACCAGATATCCGACGCGGAGCAAGCTCCAGCGTAATAGGACTAAAAGTTAATCTGGGAGCCCAATGCGTCCACCAGATTTCCGACGCGGAGCAAGCTCCAGCGTCATACGACAAAGTTAATCTGGGAGCCCAATGCGTCCACCAGATATCCGACGCGGAGCAAGCTCCAGCGTCATAGGACTAAAAGCTAATCTGGGAGCCCAATGCGTCCACCAGATGTCCGACGCGGAGCAAGCTCCACCGTCATAGGACTAAAAGTTAATCTGGGAGCCCAATGCGTCCACCAGATATCCGACACGAAGCAAGCTCCAGCGTCATAGGACTAAAAGTTAATCTGGGAGCCCAATGCGTGCACCAGATATCCGACGCGGAGCAAGCTCCAGCGTCATAGGACTAAAAGTTAATCTGGGAGCCCAATGCGTCCACCAGATATCCGACGCGGAGCAAGCTCCAGCGTCATAGGACTAAAAGTTAATCTGGGAGCCCAATGCGGCCACCAGATATCCGACGCGGAGCAAGCTCCAGTGTATTAGGACTAAAAGTCAATCTGGGAGCCCAATGCGTCCACCAGATGTCCGACGCGGAGCAAGCTCCAGCGTCATAAGACAAAGTTAATCTGGGAGCCCAATGCGTCCACCAGATATCCGACGCGGAGCAAACTCCAACGTCATAAGACCAAAAGTTAATCTTGGAGCCCAATGCGTCCACCAGATATCCGACGCGGAGCAAACTCCAGCGTCATAAGACCAAAAGTTAATCTTGGAGCCCAATGCGTCCACCAGATATCCGACGCGGAGCAAACTCCAGCGTCATAAGACCAAAAGTTAATCTGGGAGCCCAATCCGTCCAACAGATGTCCGACGCGGAGCAGGCTCCAGCGTCATAGGTCTAAAAGTTAATCTGGGAGCTTAATGCGTCCACCAGATATCCGACGCGGAGCAAGCGCCAGCGTAATAGGACTAAAAGTTAATCTAGGAGCCCAATGCGTCCACCAGATGTCCGACGCGGAGCAAGCTCCAGCGTCATAAGACAAAGTTAATCTGGGAGCCCAATGCGTCCACCAGATATCCGACGCGAAGCAAACTCCAGCGTCATAAGACCAAAAGTTAATCTGGGAGCCCAATGCGTCCACCAGATATCCGACGCGGAGCAAACTCCAGCGTCATAAGACCAAAAGTTAATCTGGGAGCCCAATGCGTCCACCAGATATCCGACGCGGAGCAAACTCCAGCGTCATAAGACCAAAAGTTAATCTGGGAGCCCAATGCGTCCACCAGATGTCCGACACGGAGCAGGCTCCAGCGTCATCGGACTAAAAGTTAATCTGGGAGCCCAATGCGTCCACCAGATTTCCGACGCGGAGCAAGCTCCAGCGTCATATGACTAAAAGCTAATCTTGGAGCCCGATGCGTCCACCAGATTTCCGACGCGTAGCAAGCTCCACCGTCATAGGACTAAAAGTTAATCTGGGAGCCCAATGCGTCCACATGATATCCGACGCGGAGCAAGCTCCAGCGTCATAGGACTAAAAGTTAATCTGGGAGCCCAATGCGTGCACCAGATATCCGACGCGGAGCAAGCTCCAGCGTCATAGGACTAAAAGTTAATCTGGGAGCCCAATGCGTCCACCAGATATCCGACGCGGAGCAAGCTCCAGCGTCATAGGACTAAAAGTTAATCTGGGAGCCCAATGCGGCCACCAGATATCCGACGCGGAGCAAGCTCCAGCGTAATAGGACTAAAAGTTAATCTGGGAGCCCAATGCGTCCACCAGATGTCCGACGCAGAGCAAGCTCCAGCGTCATAAGACAAAGTTAATCTGGGAGCCCAATGCGTCCACCAGATATTCGACGCGGAGCAAACTCCAGCGTCATAAGACCAAAAGTTAATCTTGGAGCCCAATGCGTCCACCAGATGTCCGACGCGGAGCAAACTCCAGCGTCATAAGACCAAAAGTTAACCTGGGAGCCCAATGCGTCCACCAGATTTTCGACACGGAGCAAGCTCCAGCGTCATAGGACTAAAAGTTAATCTGGGAGCCCAATGCGTCCACCAGATATCCGACGCGGAGCAAGCTCCAGCGTCATAGGACTAAAAGTTAATCTGGGAGCCCAATGCGGCCACCAGATATCCGACGCGGAGCAAGCTCCAGCGTAATAGGACTAAAAGTTAATCTGGGAGCCCAATGCGTTCACCCGATGTCCGACGCGGAGCAAGCTCCAGCGTCATAAGACAAAGTTAATCTGGGAGCCCAATGCGTCCACCAGATATCCGACGCGGAGCAAACTCCAGCGTCATAAGACCAAAAGTTAATCTTGGAGCCCAATGCGTCCACCAGATATCCGACGCGGAGCAAACTCCAGCGTCATAAGACCAAAAGTTAATCTTGGAGCCCAATGCGTCCACTAGATATCCGACGCGGAGCAAACTCCGGCGTCATAAGACCAAAAGTTAATCTGGGAGCCCAATCCGTCCACCAGATGTCCGACGCGGAGCAGGCTCCAGCGTCATAGGACTAAAAGTTAATCTGGGAGCCCAATGCGTCCACCAGATATCCGACGCGGAGCAAGCTCCAGCGTAATAGGACTATAATTTAATCTAGGAGCCCAATGCGTCCACCAGATGTCCGACGCGGAGCAAGCTCCAGCGTCATAAGACAAAGTTAATCTGGGAGCCCAATGCGTACACCAGATATCCGACGCGGAGCAAACTCCAGCGTCATAAGACCAAAAGTTAATCTGGGAGCCCAATGCGTCCACCAGATATCCGACGCGGAGCAAACTCCAGCGTCATAAGACCAAAAGTTAATCTGGGAGCCCAATGCGTCCACCAGATATGCGACGCGGAGCAAACTCCAGCGTCATAAGACCAAAAGTTAATCTGGGAGCCCAATGCGTCCACCAGATGTCCGACACGGAGCAGGCTCCAGCGTCATCAGACTAAAAGTTAATCTGGGAGCCCAATGCGTCCACCAGATATCCGACGCGGAGCAAGCTCCAGCGTCATAGGACTAAAAGTTAATCTGGGAGCCCAATGCGTGCACCAGATATCCGACGCGGAGCAAGCTCCAGCGTCATAGGACTAAAAGTTAATCTGGGAGCCCAATGCGTCCACCAGATATCCGACGCGGAGCAAGCTCCAGCGTCATAGGACTAAAAGTTAATCTGGGAGCCCAATGCGGCCACCAGATATCCGACGCGGAGCAAGCTCCAGCGTAATAGGACTAAAAGTTAATCTGGGAGCCCAATGCGTCCACCAGATTTCCGACGCGGAGCAAGCTCCAGCGTCATACGACAAAGTTAATCTGGGAGCCCAATGCGTCCACCAGATATCCGACGCGGAGCAAATTCCAGCGTCATAAGACCAAAAGTTAATCTTGGAGCCCAATGCGTCCACCAGATTTTCGACGCGGAGGAAGCTCTAGCGTCATAGGACTAAAAGTTAATCTTGGAGCCCAATGCGTCCACCAGATATCCGACGCGGAGCAAGCTCCAGCGTCATAGGACTAAAAGTTAATCTGGGAGCCCAATGCGGCCACCAGATATCCGACGCGGAGCAAGCTCCAGCGTAATAGGACTAAAAGTTAATCTGGGAGCCCAATGCGTCCACCAGATGTCCGACGCGGAGCAAGCTCCAGCGTCATAAGAGAAAGTTAATCTGGCAGCCCAATGCATCCACCAGATCTCTGACGCGGAGCAAACTCCAGCGTCATAAGACCAAAAGTTAATCTTGGAGCCCAATGCGTCCACCAGATATCCGACGCAGAGCAAACTCCAGCGTCATAAGACCAAAAGTTAATCTTGGAGCCCAATGCGTCCACCAGATATCCGACGCGGAGCAAACTCCAGCGTCATAAGACCAAAAGTTAATCTGGGAGCCCAATCCGTCCACCAGATGTCCGATGCGGAGCAGGCTCCAGCGTCATAGGACTAAAAGTTAATCTGGGAGCTCAATGCGTCCACCAGATATCCGACACGGAGCAAGCGCCAGCGTAATAGGACTAAAAGTTAATCTAGGAGCCCAATGCGTCCACTAGATGTCCGACGCGGAGCAAGCTCCAGCGTCATAAGACAAAGTTAATCTGGGAGCCCAATGCGTCCACCAGATATCCGACGCGGAGCAAACTCCAGCGTCATAAGACCAAATGTTAATCCGGGAGCCCAATGCGTCCACCAGATATCCGACGCGGAGCAAACTCCAGCGTCATAAGACCAAAAGTTAATCTGGGAGCCCAATGCGTCCACCAGATATCCGACGCGGAGCAAACTCCAACGTCATAAGACCAAAAGTTAATCTGGGAGCCCAATGCGTCCACCAGATGTCCGACACGGAGCAGGCTCCAGCGTCATCGGACTAAAAGTTATTCTGGGAGCCCAATGCGTCCACCAGATATCCGACGCGGAGCAAGCTCCAGCGTCATAGGACTAAAAGCTAATCTTGGAGCCCGATGCGTCCACCAGATGTCCGACGCGGAGCAAGCTCCACCGTCATAGGACTAAAAGTTAATCTGGGAGCCCAATGCGTCCACCAGATATCCGACGCGGAGCAAGCTCCAGCGTCATAGGACTAAAAGTTAATCTGGGAGCCCAATGCGTGCACCAGATATCCGACACGGAGCAAGCTCCAGCGTCATAGGACTAAAAGTTAATCTGGGAGCCCAATGCGTCCACCAGATATCCGACGCGGAGCAAGCTCCAGCGTCATAGGACTAAAAGTTAATCTGGGAGCCCAATGCGGCCACCAGATATCCGACGCGGAGCAAGCTCCAGCGTAATAGGACTAAAAGATAATCTGGGAGCCCAATGCGTCCACCAGATGTCCGACGCAGAGCAAGCTCCAGCGTCATAAGACAAAGTTAATCTGGGAGCCCAATGCGTCCACCAGATATTCGACGCGGAGCAAACTCCAGCGTCATAAGACCAAAAGTTAATCTTGGAGCCCAATGCGTCCACCAGATGTCCGACGCGGAGCAAACTCCAGCGTCATAAGACCAAAAGTTAACCTGGGAGCCCAATGCGTCCACCAGATTTTCGACGCGGAGCAAGCTCCAGCGTCATAGGACTAAAAGTTAATCTGGGAGCCCAATGCGTCCACCATATATCCGACGCGGAGCAAGCTCCAGCGTCATAGGACTAAAAGTTAATCTGGGAGCCCAATGCGGCCACCAGATATCCGACGCGGAGCAAGCTCCAGCGTAATAGGACTAAAAGTTAATCTGGGAGCCCAATGCTTTCACCCGATGTCCGACGCGGAGCAAGCTCCAGCGTCATAAGACAAAGTTAATCTGGGAGCCCAATGCGTCCACCAGATATCCGACGCGGAGCAAACTCCAGCGTCATAAGACCAAAAGTTAATCTTGGAGCCCAATGCGTCCACCAGATATCCGACGCGGAGCAAACTCCAGCGTCATAAGACCAAAAGTTAATCTTGGAGCCCAATGCGTCCACTAGATATCCGACGCGGAGCAAACTCCAGCGTCATAAGACCAAAAGTTAATCTGGGAGCCCAATCCGTCCACCAGATGTCCGACGCGGAGCAGGCTCCAGCGTCATAGGACTAAAAGTTAATCTGGGAGCCCAATGCGTCCACCAGATATCCGACGCGGAGCAAGCTCCAGCGTCATAGGACTAAAAGTTAATCTGGGAGCCCTATGCGTCCACCAGATGTCCGACGCGGAGCAAGCTCCAGCGTAATAGGACTAAAATTTAATCTAGGAGCCCAATGCGTCCACCAGATGTCCGACGCGGAGCAAGCTCCAGCGTCATAAGACAAAGTTAATCTGGGAGCCCAATGCGTACACCAGATATCCGACGCGGAGCAAACTCCAGCGTCATAAGACCAAAAGTTAAACTGGGAGCCCAATGCGTCCACCAGATATCCGACGCGGAGCAAACTCCAGCGTCATAAGACCAACAGTTAATCTGGGAGCCCAATGCGTCCACCAGATATCCGACGCGGAGCAAACTCCAGCGTTATAAGACCAAAAGTTAATCTGGGAGCCCAATGCGTCCACCAGATGTCCGACACGGAGCAGGCTCCAGCGTCATCAGACTAAAAGTTAATCTGGGAGCCCAATGCGTCCACCAGATATCCGACGCGGAGCAAGCTCCAGCGTCATAGGACTAAAAGTTAATCTGGGAGCCCAATGCGTGCACCAGATATCCGACGCGGAGCAAGCTCCAGCGTCATAGGACTAAAAGTTAATCTGGGAGCCCAATGCGTCCACCAGATATCCGACGCGGATCAAGCTCCAGCGTCATAGGACTAAAAGTTAATCTGGGAGCCCAATGCGGCCACCAGATATCCGACGCGGAGCAAGCTCCAGCGTAATAGGACTAAAAGTTAATCTGGGAGCCCAATGCGTCCACCAGATTTCCGACGCGGAGCAAGCTCCAGCGTCATACGACAAAGTTAATCTGGGAGCCCAATGCGTCCAACAGATATCCGACGCGGAGCAAACTCCAGCGTCATAAGACCAAAAGTTAATCTTGGAGCCCAATGCGTCCACCAGATGTCCGACGCGGAGCAAACTCCAGCCTCATAAGACCAAAAGTTAACCTGGGAGCCCAATGCGTCCACCAGATTTTCGACGCGGAGCAAGCTCCAGAGTCATAGGACTAAAAGTTAATCTTGGAGCCCAATGCGTCCACCAGATATCCGACGCGGAGCAAGCTCCAGCGTCATAGGACTAAAAGTTAATTTGGGAGCCCAATGCGGCCACCAGATATCCTACGCGGAGCCAGCTCCAGCGTAATAGGACTAAAAGTTAATCTGGGAGCCCAATGCGTCCACCAGATGTCCGACGCGGAGCAAGCTCCAGCGTCATAAGACAAAGTTAATCTGGGAGCCCAATGCGTCCACCAGATCTCCGACGCGGAGCAAACTCCAGCGTCATAAGACCAAAAGTTAATCTTGGAGCCCAATGCGTCCACCAGATATCCGACGCGGAGCAAACTCCAGCGTCATAAGACCAAAAGTTAATCTTGGAGCCCAATGCGTCCACTAGATATCCGACGCGGAGCAAACTCCAGCGTCATCAGACTAAAAGTTAATCTGGGAGCCCAATGCGTCCACCAGATATCCGACGCGGAGCAAGCTCCAGCGTCATAGGACTAAAATTTAATCTGGGAGCCCAATGCGTGCACCAGATATCCGACGCGGAGCAAGCTCCAGCGTCATAGGACTAAAAGTTAATCTGGGAGCCCAATGCGTCCACCAGATATCCGACGCGGATCAAGCTCCAGCGTCATAGGACTAAAATTTAATCTAGGAGCCCAATGCGTCCACCAGATATCCGACGCGGAGCAAGCTCCAGCGTAATAGGACTAAAAGTTAATCTGGGAGCCCAATGCGTCCACCAGATTTCCGACGCGGAGCAAGCTCCAGCGTCATACGACAAAGTTAATCTGGGAGCCCAATGCGTCCAACAGATATCCGACGCGGAGCAAACTCCAGCGTCATAAGACCAAAAGTTAATCTTGGAGCCCAATGCGTCCACCAGATGTCCGACGCGGAGCAAACTCCAGCCTCATAAGACCAAAAGTTAACCTGGGAGCCCAATGCGTCCACCAGATTTTCGACGCGGAGCAAGCTCCAGAGTCATAGGACTAAAAGTTAATCTTGGAGCCCAATGCGTCCACCAGATATCCGACGCGGAGCAAGCTCCAGCGTCATAGGACTAAAAGTTAATCTGGGAGCCCAATGCGTCCACCATATATCCGACGCGGAGCAAGCTCCAGCGTCATAGGACTAAAAGTTAATCTGGGAGCCCAATGCGGCCACCAGATATCCGACGCGGAGCAAGCTCCAGCGTAATAGGACTAAAAGTTAATCTGGGAGCCCAATGCTTTCACCCGATGTCCGACGCGGAGCAAGCTCCAGCGTCATAAGACAAAGTTAATCTGGGAGCCCAATGCGTCCACCAGATATCCGACGCGGAGCAAACTCCAGCGTCATAAGACCAAAAGTTAATCTTGGAGCCCAATGCGTCCACCAGATATCCGACGCGGAGCAAACTCCAGCGTCATAAGACCAAAAGTTAATCTGGGAGCCCAATGCGTCCACCAGATGTCCGACACGGAGCAGGCTCCAGCGTCATCAGACTAAAAGTTAATCTGGGAGCCCAATGCGTCCACCAGATATCCGACGCGGAGCAAGCTCCAGCGTCATAGGACTAACATTTAATCTGGGAGCCCAATGCGTGCACCAGATATCCGACGCGGAGCAAGCTCCAGCGTCATAGGACTAAAAGTTAATCTGGGAGCCCAATGCGTCCACCAGATATCCGACGCGGATCAAGCTCCAGCGTCATAGGACTAAAAGTTAATCTGGGAGCCCAATGCGGCCACCAGATATCCGACGCGGAGCAAGCTCCAGCGTAATAGGACTAAAAGTTAATCTGGGAGCCCAATGCGTCCACCAGATTTCCGACGCGGAGCAAGCTCCAGCGTCATACGACAAAGTTAATCTGGGAGCCCAATGCGTCCAACAGATATCCGACGCGGAGCAAACTCCAGCGTCATAAGACCAAAAGTTAATCTTGGAGCCCAATGCGTCCACCAGATGTCCGACGCGGAGCAAACTCCAGCCTCATAAGACCAAAAGTTAACCTGGGAGCCCAATGCGTCCACCAGATTTTCGACGCGGAGCAAGCTCCAGAGTCATAGGACTAAAAGTTAATCTTGGAGCCCAATGCGTCCACCAGATATCCGACGCGGAGCAAGCTCCAGCGTCATAGGACTAAAAGTTAATCTGGGAGCCCAATGCGTCCACCATATATCCGACGCGGAGCAAGCTCCAGCGTCATAGGACTAAAAGTTAATCTGGGAGCCCAATGCGGCCACCAGATATCCGACGCGGAGCAAGCTCCAGCGTAATAGGACTAAAAGTTAATCTGGGAGCCCAATGCTTTCACCCGATGTCCGACGCGGAGCAAGCTCCAGCGTCATAAGACAAAGTTAATCTGGGAGCCCAATGCGTCCACCAGATATCCGACGCGGAGCAAACTCCAGCGTCATAAGACCAAAAGTTAATCTTGGAGCCCAATGCGTCCACCAGATATCCGACGCGGAGCAAACTCCAGCGTCATAAGACCAAAAGTTAATCTTGGAGCCCAATGCGTCCACTAGATATCCGACGCGGAGCAAACTCCAGCGTCATAAGACCAAAAGTTAATCTGGGAGCCCAATCCGTCCACCAGATGTCCGACGCGGAGCAGGCTCCAGCGTCATAGGACTAAAAGTTAATCTGGGAGCCCAATGCGTCCACCAGATATCCGACGCGGAGCAAGCTCCAGCGTCATAGGACTAAAAGTTAATCTGGGAGCCCAATGCGTCCACCAGATGTCCGACGCGGAGCAAGCTCCAGCGTAATAGGACTAAAATTTAATCTAGGAGCCCAATGCGTCCACCAGATGTCCGACGCGGAGCAAGCTCCAGCGTCATAAGACAAAGTTAATCTGGGAGCCCAATGCGTACACCAGATATCCGACGCGGAGCAAACTCCAGCGTCATAAGACCAAAAGTTAAACTGGGAGCCCAATGCGTCCACCAGATATCCGACGCGGAGCAAACTCCAGCGTCATAAGACCAACAGTTAATCTGGGAGCCCAATGCGTCCACCAGATATCCGACGCGGAGCAAACTCCAGCATCATAAGACCAAAAGTTAATCTGGGAGCCCAATGCGTCCACCAGATGTCCGACACGGAGCAGGCTCCAGCGTCATCAGACTAAAAGTTAATCTGGGAGCCCAATGCGTCCACCAGATATCCGACGCGGAGCAAGCTCCAGCGTCATAGGACTAAAAGTTAATTTGGGAGCCCAATGCGTGCACCAGATATCCGACGCGGAGCAAGCTCCAGCGTCATAGGACTAAAAGTTAATCTGGGAGCCCAATGCGTCCACCAGATATCCGACGCGGATCAAGCTCCAGCGTCATAGGACTAAAAGTTAATCTGGGAGCCCAATGCGGCCACCAGATATCCGACGCGGAGCAAGCTCCAGCGTAATAGGACTAAAAGTTAATCTGGGAGCCCAATGCGTCCACCAGATTTCCGACGCGGAGCAAGCTCCAGCGTCATACGACAAAGTTAATCTGGGAGCCCAATGCGTCCAACAGATATCCGACGCGGAGCAAACTCCAGCGTCATAAGACCAAAAGTTAATCTTGGAGCCCAATGCGTCCACCAGATGTCCGACGCGGAGCAAACTCCAGCCTCATAAGACCAAAAGTTAACCTGGGAGCCCAATGCGTCCACCAGATTTTCGACGCGGACCAAGCTCCAGAGTCATAGGACTAAAAGTTAATCTTGGAGCCCAATGCGTCCACCAGATATCCGACGCGGAGCAAGCTCCAGCGTCATAGGACTAAAAGTTAATTTGGGAGCCCAATGCGGCCACCAGATATCCTACGCGGAGCCAGCTCCAGCGTAATAGGACTAAAAGTTAATCTGGGAGCCCAATGCGTCCACCAGATGTCCGACGCGGAGCAAGCTCCAGCGTCATAAGACAAAGTTAATCTGGGAGCCCAATGCGTCCACCAGATCTCCGACGCGGAGCAAACTCCAGCGTCATAAGACCAAAAGTTAATCTTGGAGCCCAATGCGTCCACCAGATATCCGACGCGGAGCAAACTCCAGCGTCATAAGACCAAAAGTTAATCTGGGAGCCCAATGCGTCCACCAGATGTCCGACACGGAGCAGGCTCCAGCGTCATCAGACTAAAAGTTAATCTGGGAGCCCAATGCGTCCACCAGATATCCGACGCGGAGCAAGCTCCAGCGTCATAGGACTAAAAGTTAATCTGGGAGCCCAATGCGTGCACCAGATATCCGACGCGGAGCAAGCTCCAGCGTCATAGGACTAAAAGTTAATCTGGGAGCCCAATGCGTCCACCAGATATCCGACGCGGATCAAGCTCCAGCGTCATAGGACTAAAAGTTAATCTGGGAGCCCAATGCGGCCACTAGATATCCGACGCGGAGCAAGCTCCAGCGTAATAGGACTAAAAGTTAATCTGGGAGCCCAATGCGTCCACCAGATTTCCGACGCGGAGCAAGCTCCAGCGTCATACGACAAAGTTAATCTGGGAGCCCAATGCGTCCAACAGATATCCGACGCGGAGCAAACTCCAGCGTCATAAGACCAAAAGTTAATCTTGGAGCCCAATGCGTCCACCAGATGTCCGACGCGGAGCAAACTCCAGCCTCATAAGACCAAAAGTTAACCTGGGAGCCCAATGCGTCCACCAGATTTTCGACGCGGAGCAAGCTCCAGAGTCATAGGACTAAAAGTTAATCTTGGAGCCCAATGCGTCCACCAGATATCCGACGCGGAGCAAGCTCCAGCGTCATAGGACTAAAAGTTAATTTGGGAGCCCAATGCGGCCACCAGATATCCTACGCGGAGCCAGCTCCAGCGTAATAGGACTAAAAGTTAATCTGGGAGCCCAATGCGTCCACCAGATGTCCGACGCGGAGCAAGCTCCAGCGTCATAAGACAAAGTTAATCTGGGAGCCCAATGCGTCCACCAGATCTGCGACGCGGAGCAAACTCCAGCGTCATAAGACCAAAAGTTAATCTTGGAGCCCAATGCGTCCACCAGATATCCGACGCGGAGCAAACTCCAGCGTCATAAGACCAAAAGTTAATCTTGGAGCCCAATGCGTCCACCAGATATCCGACGCGGAGCAAACTCCAGCGTCATAAGACCAAAAGTTAATCTGGGAGCCCAATCCGTCCACCAGATGTCCGACGCGGAGCAGGCTCCAGCGTCATAGGACTAAAAGTTAATCTGGGAGCACAATGCGTCCACCAGATATCCGACACGGAGCAAGCGCCAGCGTAATAGGACTAAAAGTTAATCTAGGAGCCCAATTCGTCCACTAGATGTCCGACGCGGAGCAAGCTCCAGCGTCATAAGACAAAGTTAATCTGGGAGCCCAATGCGTACACCAGATATCCGACGCGGAGCAAACTCCAGCGTCATAAGACCAAAAGTTAATCTGGGAGCCCAATGCGTCCACCAGATATCCGACGCGGAGCAAACTCCAGCGTCATAAGACCAAAAGTTAACCTGGGAGCCCAATGCGTCCACCAGATTTTCGACGCGGAGCAAGCTCCAGCGTCATAGGACTAAAAGTTAATCTGGGAGCCCAATGCGTCCACCATATATCCGACGCGGAGCAAGCTCCAGCGTCATAGGACTAAAAGTTAATCTGGGAGCCCAATGCGGCCACCAGATATCCGACGCGGAGCAAGCTCCAGCGTCATAGGACTAAAAGTTAATCTGGGAGCCCAATGCGTGCACCAGATATCCGACGCGGAGCAAGCTCCAGCGTCATAGGACTAAAAGTTAATCTGGGAGCCCAATGCGTCCACCAGATATCCGACGCGGAGCAAGCTCCAGCGTCATAGGACTAAAAGTTAATCTGGGAGCCCAATGCGGCCACCAGATATCCGACGCGGAGCAAGCTCCAGCGTAATAGGACTAAAAGTTAATCTGGGAGCCCAATGCGTCCACCAGATTTCCGACGAGGAGCAAGCTCCAGCGTCATACGACAAAGTTAATTTGGGAGCCCAATGCGTCCAACAGATATCCGACGCGGAGCAAACTCCAGCGTCATAAGACCAAAAGTTAATCTTGGAGCCCAATGCGTCCACCAGATGTCCGACGCGGAGCAAACTCCAGCCTCATACGGCTAAAAGTTAACCTGGGAGACCAATGCGTCCACCAGATTTTCGACGCGGAGCAAGCTCCAGCGTCATAGGACTAAAAGTTAATCTTGGAGCCCAATGCGTCCACCAGATATCCGACGCGGAGCAAGCTCCAGCGTCATAGGACTAAAAGTTAATTTGGGAGCCCAATGCGGCCACCAGATATCCTACGCGGAGCAAGCTCCAGCGTAATAGGACTAAAAGTTAATCTGGGAGCCCAATGCGTCCACCAGATGTCCGACGCGGAGCAAGCTCCAGCGTCATAAGACAAAGTTAATCTGGGAGCCCAATGCGTCCACCAGATCTCCGACGCGGAGCAAACTCCAGCGTCATAAGACCAAAAGTTAATCTTGGAGCCCAATGCGTCCACCAGATATCCGACGCGGAGCAAACTCCAGCGTCATAAGACCAAAAGTTAATCTGGGAGCCCAATCCGTCCACCAGATGTCCGACGCGGAGCAGGCTCCAGCGTAATAGGACTAAAAGTTAATCTGGGAGCACAATGCGTCCACCAGATATCCGACACGGAGCAAGCGCCAGCGTAATAGGACTAAAAGTTAATCTAGGAGCCCAATGCGTCCACTAGATGTCCGACGCGGAGCAAGCTCCAGCGTCATAAGACAAAGTTAATCTGGGAGCCCAATGCGTCCACCAGATATCCGACGCGGAGCAAACTCCAGCGTCATAAGACCAAAAGTTAATCTGGGAGCCCAATGCGTCCACCAGATATCCGACGCGGAGCAAACTCCAGCGTCATAAGACCAAAAGTTAATCTGGGAGCCCAATGCGTCCACCAGATATCCGACGCGGAGCAAACTCCAGCGTCATAAGACCAAAAGTTAATCTGGGAGCCCAATGCGTCCACCAGATGTCCGACACGGAGCAGGCTCCAGCGTCATCGGACTAAAAGTTAATCTGAGAGCCTAATGCGTCCACCAGATATCCGACGCGGAACAAGCTCCAGCGTTGATATGCGATATATTCTATAGCGCATTTAGTAGTTTTTGTCGTCATTTATATGTCATTGTGAGAGATATTTGTATGAACTTGGTGATTCGGAACCTGTTGAAGAAGTTGAAGGAATCATAGTATCATGCAAGTTACAGAAGAGTTGAAGTGAAGAAGTTCGGAAGTAGCTGGAATCTGGTGAGCTGACGTGCCCGCGCTGCCACTTGACGCGGCCGCGCTGCTACTTGACGTGCCCACGCCGCTAGGAGGAAGTGCCCGCGTCGATGCACCAGATGGAAGTAGCAAGATGAGACACTGGCGCGCCCGCGCTGCTACTGACGCGCCCGCGTCAGTCCCTGGAGACGGATTCTTATCCGATTTTCCCGTATCTTATTAGTTTTAATATTATATTTTTATATTTTTACGGGATGTTAAACCCGATTTAATTAGTTTATATTACTGCGGAGAACGCGGCAGAGATTATGAGGTTATTTTTCAGAGACGTATTTTTCCTTTTCCCTCATCTCACAAACCCTATGGAGAACTAACTCTCCTTTGTTACACTTGGTTCTTTGAAGCCTTCGATTGATTTGGTTGTGAGTATTCTACTCTTGTTCGTCCTTTGTTAATTGTTTCGATCTCCTGAGCTTATTGCTTGATTGCTTATTATTGGTTAATCTGGATTGATCACCTAGGTTTATCGATACTAGTCATATTGCTAGGGTTTCCAATCCCAGGTTTGGGATCGTAGATTCATTGTAGCAAACACAATCGTCATACGCAGGTTGCTTGTGGTAGATTGTGAAGGAGATTCGATTACAGGCTATTTTAACGGGTTGTTAGAATCGCTTGTATCTCATTATAATTCATGTTTGAATGCTATCGCTTTATTATTCGGTGAAGGTTTTCCCTTGTAATTTGGTGATAAGTGCTTTTAGGACTGGTAGGACTAAAAGCTATTACACGATCTGAATTTAGAACAATTACTGGACATTAGAACTTGAGACTCATAGAATGCGATGATGAACCATCTCAATTGTTGTGCGGATAATTACCTGGTGTGATACTTTTCCATCATATATTCGCAACCTCTTATTGCAACTTGTTCTGTCATTATCGCTTACACACAAAACTCCCCCTTGAATTGGTTACTTTTGGGTAATAATACTTGCTCTTATAATTGATTCTGTTTCCCTGTGGGTTCGACCCTAACTTACCTACTATACTTGTTATAGTTTGCATCTTAGGAATTTACTTTGATTTGGCATAACGACTTTAGGCCTGTCAAATTTGGCGCCGTTGCCGGGGAAACGGATTATCTTTGTTCTTGTTTGTCTTATTACCTGTTTGGGTGCGAACCTTTTGCATGGTTCGCACTCGTGCTACTGATACCCATCTTGTTGATTTTGATTGGGAAATTGACAGGACATACCACCGCCGTCTTAGAGAACAACACCAACATTCCCAACAACCCGATCCAATGGCTGATAATGTAAATCAGACGCTGCGACAGCTGACAGCAGCAAACATCACACAGCAGGCACCTGCTGTGACAATCCCTGCTCTGGGGGATGACAACCATTTTGAGCTAAAGTCTGGGCTGATTCATCAACTGCCCAAATTCCATGGATTGGCTGGAGAAGACCCCATCAAGCACATGGGGAAGTTTCATAATGTGTGCATGACCATGAAACCAGCCAATATATCCGAAGCACAGATAAAGATGAGAGCTTTTGGGTTCACGCTGGTCGATGCTGCGGATGACTGGTACTACAGTCTTCCTACAGGGAGCATCGATACTTGGCCTAAGCTCCACAAGGCCTTCCTGGAGAAATTCTTCCCTGCTAAGAAGGAGAACACCTTGAAGAAGGCAATCAGCAATATAGAGCAGGAAGATGATGAAACCCTCTATGATTACAATGAAAGGTTCAAGAAGCTTTGCGCTAATTGCCCTTTCCATGGCTACAGCACGAAGGACCTAGTCCTATACATCTATGGGGGATTGCTGGAATCTGATAGAAGGATGATTGATGCCGCTTGCGGAGGAAATATTCTGAATGCCACGCCAGAGGGAGCCATGGAGAAGATTTAGGAAATGGCTGAGGGGACTAGAAATTTCGGGAAATCCACCAGAAAGAAAGGAGTCAATTCGGTAGACTCTAACCAATCCAAAGATATTGCTGAATTGAAGGATATGGTTAGGAGGCTCACTCTGCAAGGGACTCCTCAACAACTCAAGGCTTCTGGAATCTGCAGTGATAACTTCCACCCAACTGATGCGTGTCCTACACTCCAGGAAGACACCGCTGAAGTAAGTGCTATAGGTGGAAATGGACCTCAGAGACCCAGACATGACCCCTACTCAAACACCTACAACCCAGGGTGGCGGGATCACCCAAATTTCAGATGGAGGGATCCACCAAACCAACCACATCAGCAACAGCCACCTCCCTACAATCAGAGGCAGCAGGGTCACGCTCCCTCTACTGAGTCCATGCTCAATACCCTGACACAGCACTTTACTGCGCATGTTCAGACAACTGAATCGAGCATAAAAGATATACAGAAACAAATGGGGCAAATGGCCGAAGCAATCACGAGAATAGAGGCAAAGACGTCAGGGGGTCTACCATCTCAAACGGTGGTCAATCCAAAGGAAAACGTCAGTGCTATAACTCTTCGGAATGGAAAAGAGCTGAGAAGTCAGGAGGATGAGGAGGAAAGCACGCAGGTCTCCGACGTGGCCACGCCCAATACTGGCGCGCCCGCGCTGGAGTCTGACGCGCCCGCGCCGGAGTCTGACGCGCCCACGTCGAGTCCGATCTCGCCTGAATCTGAGCCCTATGTCGATACATACGTCCGACCGGATTTTCCCCCTCTCGGGTCGGAGAAACCAAAACCTCCGTTCCCTGAGGCACTCAAAGAGAGGAGGATAATCGATGATTCAGAGCTCTTCGAGACATTTAGCAAGTGTCAGGTGAACATTCCTCTGCTGAAAATGATAAAAACTGTGCCCAAGTACGCCAAGTTCTTGAAGGAGCTTTGCACGGTGAAGAGAAATCAAAAGCTGAAAGGAAAAAAGAAAGTGAAAGTAAGTGAGCAAGTCTCCGCTATGTTTCAGAGGAGAATGCCGAAAAAGTGCACTGATCCAGGTATGGTTACTATCCCTTGTGTCATTGGAGATGTAAAATTTGATAGAGCTATGCTTGATTTGGGTGCTTCCATAAATGTGCTTCCTTACTCACTTTACAAATCGCTAGATTTAGGACCTTTGCATGAAACTGGAGTAATTGTGCAACTAGCTGACAGGTCTAATAAATACCCTAAAGGAGTAGTAGAAGACGTTTTGGTCATGGTCGATAAACTGATTTTTCCTGCAGATTTCTTTGTCCTGGATATGGAACATGATAAGCATGATGCGCCTATTTTATTAGGTAGACCTTTCATTAAAACAGCTAGAACAAAAATTGATTGTGTCTCTGAGACACTAACAATGGAATTTGATGGAGAAAAGGTTGAATTCGATTTATACAAGGCTATGAAACATCCTGTTGATGACCATTCTCTGTGCTCTATTGATGTGATTGAACCATTAGCTCAAGATCTATTTGATATTTCTAGGGAAGATGAGTTGCAGTCAATTATTGAGAATGCTATTGACGAGTCCTATACAGATTTTTCAATTACATCTAACATGCAGGAATTAGTAGCCCAGATGGATGTAGAAGGTAAGTCCCCTACTCTTTTGGGCATTGGCCCCAATCTACTGACTCCAAGCGAAGTGCTTGTTCCATCTGTTGTGCAGGCACCTGAAATTGAACTCAAACAACTCCCTAGTCATCTCAAGTATGCTTTCCTAGGAGTTGATGACACTTTACCAGTTATTGTGTCAAGTAAGCTTTCAGCAGAACAGGAAGAAAAGTTAGTGGAGGTTCTAAAGGAGTACAAAACTGCGCTGGGGTGGACCATCGCTGACATCAAGGGAATTAGTCCATCTACATGCATGCACATGATCCTGCTGGAGGATGGAGCTAAGCCATCACGCCAACCACAGAGAAGGCTCAATCCTCCCATGATGGATGTGGTGAAGAAGGAAGTGCTGAAATTGCTATCAGCAAACATGATTTTCCCAATTTCTGACAGTCAATGGGTAAGTCCTACACAAGTTGTCCCTAAGAAAGGAGGGATTACAGTCGTGGAGAATCAACAAGGTGAGTTGGTCCCTACCCGGACACAAACAGGTTGGAGGGTATGCATAGACTATCGCAAGCTGAATACAGTAACCAGGAAGGATCACTTCCCCCTCCCCTTTATTGATCAGATGCTAGAACGCCTTGCTGGGCGCCCCTATTATTGTTTTTTGGATGGATATTCTGGATATTTTCAGGTGGCCATAGCGCCAGAGGACCAGGAGAAGACTACATTTACATGTCCTTTCGGTACTTTTGCATATCGCAGAATGCCATTTGGACTATGTAACGCACCCGGGACATTTCAACGATGTATGGTTAGTATCTTCTCTGAGTACATTGAAAATTTCATTGAAGTATTCATGGATGATTTCACAGTACATGGGGATAGCTTTGATACTTGTTTGAGCCATTTGGCACTAGTGTTAAAAAGATGTGTTGAAACTAATCTGGTTTTGAACTCTGAAAAGTGTCATTTTATGGTAGAACATGGAATTGTTTTAGGTCACATAGTCTCTGCAAAGGGTATTGAGGTCGATAAGGCGAAGATTGATGTAATTCAATCTCTGCCTTATCCTACTAATGTGCGCGAAGTTCGTTCTTTCCTAGGCCATGCAGGTTTTTATCGCAGGTTTATCAAAGACTTTTCGAAGATATCCTCACCCTTGTGCGAGCTTCTGAAGAAAGATGTGACCTTTGTACTCACACAAGAGTGCAAAGAGGCGTTCGACCAGCTGAAAGGACGCCTCACTAGTGCACCAATCATTCAGGCACCAGACTGGTCTCGCCCATTTGAGATCATGTGTGATGCGAGCGACTATGCAGTGGGAGCAGTGCTAGGCCAAAAAGAGGGAAGAGCCTCTCATGTTATCCATTATGCCTCCATGACTCTGAATGGAGCGCAGCGCAACTACTCCACCACTGAGAAAGAAATGCTAGCTGTGGTGTTTGCACTAGAGAAGTTTCGACAGTATCTGCTTGGGGTCAAAGTAATTATCTACACAGATCACGCAGCCCTCCGCTACTTGATGACAAAGAAGGAGACAAAGCCAAGATTAATTCGATGGGTTCTTTTGCTCAGCGAATTTGATGTGGAGATTAAGGATAAGAAAGGAGCGGAGAATTTGGTGGCTGACCACTTAAGCAGATTGGTGAATGAGGAGGACAGGCCGGAGTCACAGAAACCCATCTTAGGCACGTTTCCGGATGACACATTATGCAGAATCGAGCACAAAGGCACGTTAGAGTCTGGCGTGCCCGCGCCGTCATCTGACGTGCCCACGTCAACAGCTGACACGCTCGCGCCAAAGTCTGACGCGCCCGCGCTGAGTTCTGGCGCGCCCGCGTCGAGTTCTGGCGCGCCCGCGTCGAGTTCTGGCGCGCCCGCGTCGTTCCCTGACGCGCCCACGCCATTACTTCTCAGCCCATCTCAATCCGTTCTAGGACTTCATTCTATAAACCCTTGGTACCGGGACATTGTGAACTACTTAGTTTGTGGGGAATTTCCTCCGGATCATACCAAGGCCCAGACGGAGAAGATTCGAAGAGAAGCAAACCACTATGTTTGGGATGACCCATACCTTTGGAAACATTGTGCTGATCAGGTAATTCGTCGTTGTCTTCCAGATAATGAGGTACGATCTGTTCTTGAATTTTGTCATTCTCAAGCATGTGGGGGACACTTTGGTGCCAACAAAACTGCTAGAAAAGTGCTTGAATCTGGATTTTATTGGCCACATATTTTTAAAGATGCTTATTCTTTCTGCAAGGCATGTGATAGGTGTCAAAGAATGGGGAATATCTCTCAAAGGAATGAAATGCAACAATCACCGATGATTTTTTGCGAAATCTTCGATGTTTGGGGCATTGACTTTATGGGACCTTTTCCTAGTTCTTGTGGGAACTTGTATATTTTACTTGCGGTGGACTACGTTTCCAAGTGGGTGGAAGCGAAGGCCACCAGAACTGATGACTATAAAGTTGTGGCAGGGTTCTTGAAAAGCAATATTTTTGCCAGGCATGGTATCCCTAGAGCGCTGATTAGTGACAGGGGTACCCATTTCTGCAACAAAACTGTGACTGCTGTGCTCAGGTCAAAGTGGGGGGGACCATACATTGTTGCTGAAGTTTTCCCACATGGAGCTGTAGAGTTATATGACCCGAATAGCCACAAGAAGTTTAAGGTAAATGGTCAAAGGCTTAAGACATACTATGAAGGGTTCCCAAAGGAGGCTATGGATGAGTTAGCTTAGGAGGAGCCAAATGCAGAGTTAGAATAATCGAAAAGGCTTAGTCGAGCCAGCGACATGAAACAAAGGCGCTGCTTGGGAGGCAACCCAAGGTATTGCATTCTTTCCCTTAACTCGATTTTATTCTAACTTGTAGGTAATAAAGACGGAGTTTCTGGCGACGAATTACACCCGCATTTTGGACCCACTGCTTCCGCAGTGTTAATTTTCGTCAAAAAAATAAAAAATAAAAAATAAAAAATAAAAAAATAAAATAAAATAAAATTGAAAAGGCCACGGGCTGGAAAACCCACTTCGGGCCAGCCCGCCATCTTCAAGCCCATCACTACCCATCACCATCCCCTCAAATACCACCAAAACCCTACATCCCCCACACTCTCTCACTTCACACCCCTCTCAATCACTCTCACCTTCCCCACATCCTCTCCTCTCACACCCAATCTTCCCCACACCCCGTCCCCCTCCTTTCCTTCGGCCCTCGGCACCGTAGGGAGGCTCCACATCGACGATTTCGAAGGTCTACAGAAATCGCCGACGCGGCCGCGCCACCCCCAACGCGCCCGCGCCTGTCAGAGAAACCCACCAAAAGGCCGACACACCCGACGCGGCCGCGCCCTCTCCGACGCGCCCGCGCTGCTACTGACGTGCCCGCGCCACCCTCCAACGCGCCCGCGTCTGCCCCCTGAGCCGAGCCCCATCTGTTCGTTGTGAGTTCCTTCCGCTGTCCTTATTTCGATTCCGATTTAGTCGTATTATCTATCGAGTATGAGTTCATCGGAGGAAGAGGCGAGTAGATCTGATAATGGGTTAGAATTGTCTGAAGAGGAGTGGGCTATTTATAATAAGGTCAGCTGTGTCAGTTCTACCAAATATTTGCATAGAGAGACCCTTCAGAGACTTCAGATGCTAGATTGTATGCAGAAGTGTCTAGCTCACGCTGGTATTAGTGACTTTTTGGAGTTGAGAGCTGTAGGATACCCGGAACTGTGCAAGCAGTTCCTCGCGACATATCAGCTGTACCTTGGAGATAACAGAATTAGAGGGGTTGCTTTCAGATACAATGGCACTACCTACGGGGCTTCTGCAGCAAGGTTGCGAGCTGCTTTGGGGGTCACTAAAGCTCCAACTGATGGATGGGTGACAGCCGCGACCGACCCAGACCTAGTTGCATTCTTTAGAGCGATGTCTGGAGAAGAATTCTTAACCAGTAACGAGTACAACAACAGGATTACTCATCCTGTCTTCCGTATGTTGTGCAAGATCGTCTCTGGGACATATTATGGGCTGATCACAGATACCAAGCTTTCCATGACACACCTGAGGTTTGCTTACAGCGCTGTGCCTACTGCAGATTATACGCCTGACTGGGTTCGGCTCTTCTTCGATGGGCTCGACAAGGTCAGAAAGGATTGCAGTGCCGTTGGACCAGAAATGCTCCAGAGCGGACTTATTACTCGGGTAGCCATTGCTGCAGGCGTTGGGCAAAATGGTTTGCAGGCACTGGAGGAGCAGGTCATAGCGAGGACCTATACAGAGGAGTATCTGCGAAGGTGTTTGATGCTTGATACTGCACCGGATGGGGGAGCCATTTGGTGTACAAGCAAGAAGAAAGAGCATCAGTTCAGGCTCCCTAAGCCCCTTCCTTGGTCTGAGACTTGGACTGATTGGTATATTGAGGCTGATTATTTTCCGACGTCAGTTCTGGGTAGACGGCGTCGCCTTGAGGTGGGTAGCAGTAGTGGCACAGCTGGAGCTGCCACGGATGAGGATGCGCATGTGGCACCGCAGGCGTTTGTTCAGACAGATACACAGGGTTTTGCACAGAACCCACAGCAGGAGATGCCTGCTTATCAGACCCCTTCTCACGGTTGGGATTCTCAACCGACATATCAGAGCCAGCAGGATTCACATCAGTGGGCCCCTTGGCCCCCACAAGCTTTTCAGGATGCCCATCAGCAGCCTCACCAGTGGGGCTACCTGGTTGATCAGATTGGCCTTCTGCGCCAAGACGTGGGGAGTTTGACGACAGTGCAGAACCAGATTCTCCACCAGCAGGCCGACATCCTAGAAGGCTTTGGCGAGTTCAGAGAGATGAGGGAAGAGCTGCGCCGCATGCGAGAGGATTACTCTCGCCACTATCCACCCCCTCCGTGAGTCCTTCTGTTCCCTTTCTCCCTACTTATTTCTGTCTTCTTTCACATTGAGGACAATGCTTCATTCAAGTATGGGGGAGGGAAAGGACTTATATATCTTGTACATATTTTATTTCCGCATTATTTGTGTACAGATTCTGCACTTGTTATATTCTAAAAAAAAAAAAAAAAAAAAAAAAAAAAAAAAAAGAGGAAAGAAAAAAAGAAGCAATCAAAATCCTGGGATGAGTTGAAAACCCGAAAGGGCGACTCAGGCAAAAAGCAGGTAGTCTGGCGAGCCTTAGGCTTTGGCAATATGAGACTTAAGGGAAGTGAGAATGTTTATGTGAGTACCATCTTTGAAAAAAAAAGGGAGTAGCTTGGTGAAAACCCGAAAGGGCGCCTTGGCAAGATGAGCGTTTACTTTGAGTGTTTAGGATTGATCTCTTGGCGAAGGCGACATAAGAAGTGGAGTGATAAGGAGGTTTTCGGGTAGGCCACTGGGAGCTATAAGGTGTAGATGGTTGAGATACAATTGTAAGTCTCATTTCCTATTTTGATTGTCTTTTGTGCTGATTGTTGAGATGGTGAAAACTACTAGTACTTAGTGTTCATTTTCCTTGTACTGTCTGTGAACCTTTGAGATTTATGGTGAGAGTAGGCTTAGCTTCTATGCTTACTCGGGACGACTAAAGGTTTAAGTATGGGGGAATTTGATATGCGATATATTCTATAGCGCATTTAGTAGTTTTTGTCGTCATTTATATGTCATTGTGAGAGATATTTGTATGAACTTGGTGATTCGGAACCTGTTGAAGAAGTTGAAGGAATCATAGTATCATGCAAGTTACAGAAGAGTTGAAGTGAAGAAGTTCGGAAGTAGCTGGAATCTGGTGAGCTGACGTGCCCGCGCTGCCACTTGACGCGGCCGCGTTGCTACTTGACGCGCCCACGCCGCTAGGAGGAAGTGCCCGCGTCGATGCACCAGATGGAAGTAGCAAGATGAGACACTGGCGCGCCCGCGCTGCTACTGACGCGCCTGCGTCAGTCCCTGGAGACGGATTCTTATCCGATTTTCCCGTATCTTATTAGTTTTAATATTATATTTTTATATTTTTACGGGATGTTAAACCCGATTTAATTAGTTTATATTACTGCGGAGAACGCGGCAGAGATTATGAGGTTATTTTCCAGAGAGGTATTTTTCCTTTTACCTCATCTCACAAACCCTATGGAGAACTAACTCTCCTTTGTTACACTTGGTTCTCTGAAGCCTTCGATTGATTTGGTTGTGAGTATTCTACTCTTGTTCGTCCTTTGTTAATTGTTTCGATCTCCTGAGCTTATTGCTTGATTGCTTATTATTGGTTAATCTGGATTGATCACCTAGGTTTATCGATACTAGTCATATTGCTAGGGTTTCCAATCCCAGGTTTGGGATCGTAGATTCATTGTAGCAAACACAATCGTCATACGCAGGTTGCTTGTGGTAGATTGTGAAGGAGATTCGATTACAGGCTATTTTAACGGGTTGTTAGAATCGCTTGTATCTCATTATAATTCATATTTGAATGCTATCGCTTTATTATTCGGTGAAGGTTTTCCCTTGTAATTTGGTGATAAGTGCTTTTAGGACTGGTAGGACTAAAAGCTATTACACGATCTGAATTTAGAACAATTATTGGACATTAGAACTTGAGACTCATAGAATGCGATGATGAACCATCTCAATTGTTGTGCGGATAATTACCTAGTGTGATACTTTTCCATCATATATTCGCAACCTCTTATTGCAACTTGTTCTGTCATTATCGCTTACACACAAAACTCCCCCTTGAATTGGTTACTTTTGGGTAATAATACTTGCTCTTATAATTGATTCTGTTTCCCTGTGGGTTCGACCCTAACTTACCTACTATACTTGTTATAGTTTGCATCTTAGGAATTTACTTTGATTTGGCATAACGACTTTAGGCCTGTCAAATTTGGCGCCGTTGCCGGGGAAACGGATTATCTTTGTTCTTGTTTGTCTTATTACCTGTTTGGGTGCGAACCTTTTGCATGGTTCGCACTCGTGCTACTGATACCCATCTTGTTGATTTTGATTGGGAAATTGACAGGACATACCACCGCCGTCTTAGAGAACAACACCAACATTCCCAACAACCCGATCCAATGGCTGATAATGTAAATCAGACGCTGCGACAGCTGACAGCAGCAAACATCACACAGCAGGCACCTGCTGTGACAATCCCTGCTCTGGGGGATGACAACCATTTTGAGCTAAAGTCTGGGCTGATTCATCAACTGCCCAAATTCCATGGATTGGCTGGAGAAGACCCCATCAAGCACATGGGGAAGTTTCATAATGTGTGCATGACCATGAAACCAGCCAATATATCCGAAGCACAGATAAAGATGAGAGCTTTTGGGTTCACGCTGGTCGATGCTGCGGATGACTGGTACTACAGTCTGACGCGGAGCAAGCTCCAGCGTCATAAGACAAAGTTAATCTGGGAGCCCAATGCGTCCACCAGATATCCGACGCGGAGCAAACTCCAGCGTCATAAGACCAAAAGTTAATCTTGGAGCCCAATGCGTCCACTAGATATCCGACGCGGAGCAAACTCCAGCGTCATAAGACCAAAAGTTAATCTGGGAGCCCAATGCGTCCACCAGATTTCCGACGCGGAGCAGGCTCCAGCGTCATAGGACTAAAAGTTAATCTGGTAGCCCAATGCGTCCACCAGATATCCGACGCGGAGCAAGCTCCAGCGTCATAGGACTAAAAGCTAATCTAGGAGCCCAATGCGTCAACTAGATATCCGACGCGGAGCAAGCTCAAGCGTCATAGGACTAAAAGCTAAACTGGGAGCCCAATGCGTCCACCAGATGTCCGACGCGGAGCAAGCTCCACTGTCATAGGACTAAAAGTTAATCTGAGAGCCCAATGCGTCCACCAGATATCCGACGCGGAGCAAGCTCCAGCGTCATAGGACTAAAAGTTAATCTGGGAGCCCAATGCATCCACCAGATATACGACGCGGAGCAAGCTCCAGCGTCATAGGACTAAAAGTTAATCTGGGAGCCCAATGCGTCCACCAGATATCCGACGCGGAGCAAGCTCCAGCGTCATAGGATTAATATATAATCTGGGAGCCCAATGCGTCCACCAGATATCCGACGCGGAGCAAGCTCCAGCGTAATAGGACTAAAAGTTAATCTGGGAGCCCAATGCGTCCACCAGATGTCCGACGCGGAGCAAGCTCCAGCGTCATAAGACAAAGTTAATCTGGGAGCCTAATGCGTCCACCAGATATTCGACGCGGAGCAAACTCTAGCGTCATAAGACCAAAAGTTAATCTGGGAGCCCAATGCGTCCACCAGATATCCGACGCGGAGCAAACTCTAGCGTCATAAGACGAAAAGTTAATCTGGGAGCCCAATGCATACACCAGATATCCGACGCGGAGCAAACTCCAGCGTCATAAGACCAAAAGTTAATCTGGGAGCCCAATGCGTCAACCAGATATCCGAAGCGGAGCAAACTCCAGCGTCATAAGACCAAAAGTTAATCTGGGAGCCTAATGCGTCCACCAGATATCCGAAACGGAGTAAACTCCAGCGTCATAAGACCAAAAGTTAATCTGGGAGCCCAATGCGTGCACCAGATATCCGACGCGGAGCAAGCTCCAGCGTCATAGGACTAAAAGTTAATCTGGGAGCACAATGCGGCCACCAGATATCCGACGCGGAGCAAGCTACAGCGTAATAGGACTAAAAGTTAATCTGGGAGCTCAATGCGTCCACCAGATGTCCGACGCGGAGCAAGCTCCAGCGTCATAAGACAAAGTTAATCAGGGAGCCTAATGCGTCCACCAGATATTCGACGCGGAGCAAACTCCAGCGTCATAACACGAAAAGTTAATCTGGGAGCCCAATGCGTCCACCAGATATCCGACGCGGAACAAACTCCCGCGTCATAAGACCAAAAGTTAATCTGGGAGCCCAATGCGTCAACCAGATATCCGAAGAGGAGCAAAATCCAGCGTCATAAGACAAAAAGTTAATCAGGGAGCCCAATGCGTGCACCAGATATCCGACGCGGAGCAAGCTCCAGCGTCATAGGACTAAAAGTTAATCTGGGAGCCCAATGCGGCCACCAGATATCCGACGCGGAGCATGCTACAGCGTAATAGGACTAAAAGTTAATCTGGGAGCTCAATGCGTCCACCAGATGTCCGACGCGGAGCAAGCTCCAGCGTCATAAGACAAAGTTAATCTGGGAGCCTAATGCGTCCACCATATATTCGACGCGGAGCAAACTCCAGCGTCATAAGACCAAAAGTTAATCTGGGAGCCCAATGCGTCCCCAAGATATCCGACGCGGAGCAAGCTCAAGCGTCATAGGACTAAAAGCTAAACTGGGAGCCCAATGCGTCCACCAGATGTCCGACGCGGAGCAAGCTCCACTGTCATAGGACTAAAAGTTAATCTGAGAGCCCAATGCGTCCACCAGATATCCGACGCGGAGCAAGCTCCAGCGTCATAGGACTAAAAGTTAATCTGGGAGCCCAATGCGTCCACCAGATATACGACGCGGAGCAAGCTCCAGCGTCATAGGACTAAAAGTTAATCTGGGAGCCCAATGCGTCCACCAGATATCCGACGCGGAGCAAGCTCCAGCGTCATAGGATTAATATATAATCTGGGAGCCCAATGCGTCCACCAGATATCCGACGCGGAGCAAGCTCCAGCGTAATAGGACTAAAAGTTAATCTGGGAGCCCAATGCGTCCACCAGATGTCCGACGCGGAGCAAGCTCCAGCGTCATAAGACAAAGTTAATCTGGGAGCCTAATGCGTCCACCAGATATTCGACGCGGAGCAAACTCCAGCGTCATAAGACCAAAAGTTAATCTGGGAGCCCAATGCGTCCACCAGATATCCGACGCGGAGCAAACTCTAGCGTCATAAGACGAAAAGTTAATCTGGGAGCCCAATGCATACACCAGATATCCGACGCGGAGCAATCTCCAGCGTCATAAGACCAAAAGTTAATCTGGGAGCCCAATGCGTCAACCAGATATCCGAAGCGGAGCAAACTCCAGCGTCATAAGACCAAAAGTTAATCTGGGAGCCTAATGCGTCCACCAGATATCCGAAACGGAGTAAACTCCAGCGTCATAAGACCAAAAGTTAATCTGGGAGCCCAATGCGTGCACCAGATATCCGACGCGGAGCAAGCTCCAGCGTCATAGGACTAAAAGTTAATCTGGGAGCCCAATGCGGCCACCAGATATCCGACGCGGAGCAAGCTACAGCGTAATAGGACTAAAAGTTAATCTGGGAGCTCAATGCGTCCACCAGATGTCCGACGCGGAGCAAGCTCCAGCGTCATAAGACAAAGTTAATCTGGGAGCCTAATGCGTCCACCAGATATTCGACGCGGAGCAAACTCCAGCGTCATAAGACGAAAAGTTAATCTGGGAGCCCAATGCGTCCACCAGATATCCGACGCGGAGCAAACTCCCGCGTCATAAGACCAAAAGTTAATCTGGGAGCCCAATGCGTCAACCAGATATCCGAAGAGGAGCAAAATCCAGCGTCATAAGACAAAAAGTTAATCTGGGAGCCCAATGCGTGCACCAGATATCCGACGCGGAGCAAGCTCCAGCGTCATAGGACTAAAAGTTAATCTGGGAGCCCAATGCGGCCACCAGATATCCGACGCGGAGCAAGCTACAGCGTAATAGGACTAAAAGTTAATCTGGGAGCTCAATGCGTCCACCAGATGTCCGACGCGGAGCAAGCTCCAGCGTCATAAGACAAAGTTAATCAGGGAGCCTAATGCGTCCACCATATATTCGACGCGGAGCAAACTCCAGCGTCATAAGACCAAAAGTTAATCTGGGAGCCCAATGCGTCCCCAAGATATCCGACGCGGAGCAAACTCCAGCGTCATAAGACGAAAAGTTAATCTGGGAGCCCAATGCGTCCACCAGATATCCGACGCGGAGCAAACTCTAGCGTCATAAGACGAAAAGTTAATCTGGGAGCCCAATGCATACACCAGATATCCGACGCGGAGCAATCTCCAGCGTCATAAGACCAAAAGTTAATCTGGGAGCCCAATGCGTCAACCAGATATCCGAAGCGGAGCAAACTCCAGCGTCATAAGACCAAAAGTTAATCTGGGAGCCTAATGCGTCCACCAGATATCCGAAACGGAGTAAACTCCAGCGTCATAAGACCAAAAGTTAATCTGGGAGCCCAATGCGTGCACCAGATATCCGACGCGGAGCAAGCTCCAGCGTCATAGGACTAAAAGTTAATCTGGGAGCCCAATGCGGCCACCAGATATCCGACGCGGAGCAAGCTACAGCGTAATAGGACTAAAAGTTAATCTGGGAGCTCAATGCGTCCACCAGATGTCCGACGCGGAGCAAGCTCCAGCGTCATAAGACAAAGTTAATCTGGGAGCCTAATGCGTCCACCAGATATTCGACGCGGAGCAAACTCCAGCGTCATAAGACGAAAAGTTAATCTGGGAGCCCAATGCGTCCACCAGATATCCGACGCGGAGCAAACTCCCGCGTCATAAGACCAAAAGTTAATCTGGGAGCCCAATGCGTCAACCAGATATCCGAAGAGGAGCAAAATCCAGCGTCATAAGACAAAAAGTTAATCTGGGAGCCCAATGCGTGCACCAGATATCCGACGCGGAGCAAGCTCCAGCGTCATAGGACTAAAAGTTAATCTGGGAGCCCAATGCGGCCACCAGATATCCGACGCGGAGCAAGCTACAGCGTAATAGGACTAAAAGTTAATCTGGGAGCTCAATGCGTCCACCAGATGTCCGACGCGGAGCAAGCTCCAGCGTCATAAGACAAAGTTAATCAGGGAGCCTAATGCGTCCACCATATATTCGACGCGGAGCAAACTCCAGCGTCATAAGACCAAAAGTTAATCTGGGAGCCCAATGCGTCCCCAAGATATCCGACGCGGAGCAAGCTCAAGCGTCATAGGACTAAAAGCTAAACTGGGAGCCCAATGCGTCCACCAGATGTCCGACGCGGAGCAAGCTCCACTGTCATAGGACTAAAAGTTAATCTGAGAGCCCAATGCGTCCACCAGATATCCGACGCGGAGCAAGCTCCAGCGTCATAGGACTAAAAGTTAATCTGGGAGCCCAATGCGTCCACCAGATATACGACGCGGAGCAAGCTCCAGCGTCATAGGACTAAAAGTTAATCTGGGAGCCCAATGCGTCCACCAGATATCCGACGCGGAGCAAGCTCCAGCGTCATAGGATTAATATATAATCTGGGAGCCCAATGCGTCCACCAGATATCCGACGCGGAGCAAGCTCCAGCGTAATAGGACTAAAAGTTAATCTGGGAGCCCAATGCGTCCACCAGATGTCCGACGCGGAGCAAGCTCCAGCGTCATAAGACAAAGTTAATCTGGGAGCCTAATGCGTCCACCAGATATTCGACGCGGAGCAAACTCCAGCGTCATAAGACCAAAAGTTAATCTGGGAGCCCAATGCGTCCACCAGATATCCGACGCGGAGCAAACTCTAGCGTCATAAGACGAAAAGTTAATCTGGGAGCCCAATGCATACACCAGATATCCGACGCGGAGCAATCTCCAGCGTCATAAGACCAAAAGTTAATCTGGGAGCCCAATGCGTCAACCAGATATCCGAAGCGGAGCAAACTCCAGCGTCATAAGACCAAAAGTTAATCTGGGAGCCTAATGCGTCCACCAGATATCCGAAACGGAGTAAACTCCAGCGTCATAAGACCAAAAGTTAATCTGGGAGCCCAATGCGTGCACCAGATATCCGACGCGGAGCAAGCTCCAGCGTCATAGGACTAAAAGTTAATCTGGGAGCCCAATGCGGCCACCAGATATCCGACGCGGAGCAAGCTACAGCGTAATAGGACTAAAAGTTAATCTGGGAGCTCAATGCGTCCACCAGATGTCCGACGCGGAGCAAGCTCCAGCGTCATAAGACAAAGTTAATCTGGGAGCCTAATGCGTCCACCAGATATTCGACGCGGAGCAAACTCCAGCGTCATAAGACGAAAAGTTAATCTGGGAGCCCAATGCGTCCACCAGATATCCGACGCGGAGCAAACTCCCGCGTCATAAGACCAAAAGTTAATCTGGGAGCCCAATGCGTCAACCAGATATCCGAAGAGGAGCAAAATCCAGCGTCATAAGACAAAAAGTTAATCTGGGAGCCCAATGCGTGCACCAGATATCCGACGCGGAGCAAGCTCCAGCGTCATAGGACTAAAAGTTAATCTGGGAGCCCAATGCGGCCACCAGATATCCGACGCGGAGCAAGCTACAGCGTAATAGGACTAAAAGTTAATCTGGGAGCTCAATGCGTCCACCAGATGTCCGACGCGGAGCAAGCTCCAGCGTCATAAGACAAAGTTAATCAGGGAGCCTAATGCGTCCACCATATATTCGACGCGGAGCAAACTCCAGCGTCATAAGACCAAAAGTTAATCTGGGAGCCCAATGCGTCCCCAAGATATCCGACGCGGAGCAAACTCCAGCGTCATAAGACGAAAAGTTAATCTGGGAGCCCAATGCGTCCACCAGATATCCTACGCGGAGCAAACTCCAGCGTCATAAGACCAAAAGTTAATCTGGGAGCCCAATGCGTCCACCAGATATCCGAAGCGGAGTAAACTCCAGCGTCATAAGACCAAAAGTTAATCTGGGAGCCCAATGCGTGCACCAGATATCCGACGCGGAGCAAGCTCCAGCGTCATAGGACTAAAAGTTAATCTGGGAGCCCAATCCGTCCACCAGATATCCGACGCGGAGCAAGCTCCAGCGTCATAGGACTAAAAGCTAATCTGGGAGCCCAATGAGGCCACCAGATATCCGACGCGGAGCAAGCTACAGCGTAATAGGACTAAAAGTTAATCTGGGAGTCCAATGCGTCCACCAGATATCCGACGCGGAGCAAACTCTAGCGTCATAAGACGAAAACTTAATCTGGGAGCCCAATGCGTCCACCAGATATCCGACACGGAGCAAACTCCAGCGTCATAAGACCAAAAGTTAATCTGGGAGCCCAATGCGCCAACCAGATATCCGAAGCGGAGCAAACTCCAGCGTCATAAGACCAAAAGTTAATCTGGGAGCCCAATGCGTCCACCAGATATCCGACGCGGAGCAAGCTCCAGGGTCATAGGACTAAAAGTTAATCTGGGAGCCCAATGCGTCCACCAGATATCCGACGCGGAGCAAGCTCCAGCGTCATAGGACTAAAAGCTAATCTAGGAGCCCAATGCGTCAACTAGATATCCGACGCGGAGCAAGCTCAAGCGTCATAGGACTAAAAGCTAAACTGGGAGCCCAATGCGTCCACCAGATGTCCGACGCGGAGCAAGCTCCACTGTCATAGGACTAAAAGTTAATCTGAGAGCCCAATGCGTCCACCAGATATCCGACGCGGAGCAAGCTCCAGCGTCATAGGACTAAAAGTTAATCTGGGAGCCCAATGCATCCACCAGATATACGACGCGGAGCAAGCTCCAGCGTCATAGGACTAAAAGTTAATCTGGGAGCCCAATGCGTCCACCAGATATCCGACGCGGAGCAAGCTCCAGCGTCATAGGATTAATATATAATCTGGGAGCCCAATGCGTCCACCAGATATCCGACGCGGAGCAAGCTCCAGCGTAATAGGACTAAAAGTTAATCTGGGAGCCCAATGCGTCCACCAGATGTCCGACGCGGAGCAAGCTCCAGCGTCATAAGACAAAGTTAATCTGGGAGCCTAATGCGTCCACCAGATATTCGACGCGGAGCAAACTCTAGCGTCATAAGACCAAAAGTTAATCTGGGAGCCCAATGCGTCCACCAGATATCCGACGCGGAGCAAACTCTAGCGTCATAAGACGAAAAGTTAATCTGGGAGCCCAATGCATACACCAGATATCCGACGCGGAGCAAACTCCAGCGTCATAAGACCAAAAGTTAATCTGGGAGCCCAATGCGTCAACCAGATATCCGAAGCGGAGCAAACTCCAGCGTCATAAGACCAAAAGTTAATCTGGGAGCCTAATGCGTCCACCAGATATCCGAAACGGAGTAAACTCCAGCGTCATAAGACCAAAAGTTAATCTGGGAGCCCAATGCGTGCACCAGATATCCGACGCGGAGCAAGCTCCAGCGTCATAGGACTAAAAGTTAATCTGGGAGCACAATGCGGCCACCAGATATCCGACGCGGAGCAAGCTACAGCGTAATAGGACTAAAAGTTAATCTGGGAGCTCAATGCGTCCACCAGATGTCCGACGCGGAGCAAGCTCCAGCGTCATAAGACAAAGTTAATCTGGGAGCCTAATGCGTCCACCAGATATTCGACGCGGAGCAAACTCCAGCGTCATAAGACGAAAAGTTAATCTGGGAGCCCAATGCGTCCACCAGATATCCGACGCGGAACAAACTCCCGCGTCATAAGACCAAAAGTTAATCTGGGAGCCCAATGCGTCAACCAGATATCCGAAGAGGAGCAAAATCCAGCGTCATAAGACAAAAAGTTAATCAGGGAGCCCAATGCGTGCACCAGATATCCGACGCGGAGCAAGCTCCAGCGTCATAGGACTAAAAGTTAATCTGGGAGCCCAATGCGGCCACCAGATATCCGACGCGGAGCAAGCTACAGCGTAATAGGACTAAAAGTTAATCTTGGAGCTCAATGCGTCCACCAGATGTCCGACGCGGAGCAAGCTCCAGCGTCATAAGACAAAGTTAATCTGGGAGCCTAATGCGTCCACCATATATTCGACGCGGAGCAAACTCCAGCGTCATAAGACCAAAAGTTAATCTGGGAGCCCAATGCGTCCCCAAGATATCCGACGCGGAGCAAGCTCAAGCGTCATAGGACTAAAAGCTAAACTGGGAGCCCAATGCGTCCACCAGATGTCCGACGCGGAGCAAGCTCCACTGTCATAGGACTAAAAGTTAATCTGAGAGCCCAATGCGTCCACCAGATATCCGACGCGGAGCAAGCTCCAGCGTCATAGGACTAAAAGTTAATCTGGGAGCCCAATGCGTCCACCAGATATACGACGCGGAGCAAGCTCCAGCGTCATAGGACTAAAAGTTAATCTGGGAGCCCAATGCGTCCACCAGATATCCGACGCGGAGCAAGCTCCAGCGTCATAGGATTAATATATAATCTGGGAGCCCAATGCGTCCACCAGATATCCGACGCGGAGCAAGCTCCAGCGTAATAGGACTAAAAGTTAATCTGGGAGCCCAATGCGTCCACCAGATGTCCGACGCGGAGCAAGCTCCAGCGTCATAAGACAAAGTTAATCTGGGAGCCTAATGCGTCCACCAGATATTCGACGCGGAGCAAACTCCAGCGTCATAAGACCAAAAGTTAATCTGGGAGCCCAATGCGTCCACCAGATATCCGACGCGGAGCAAACTCTAGCGTCATAAGACGAAAAGTTAATCTGGGAGCCCAATGCATACACCAGATATCCGACGCGGAGCAATCTCCAGCGTCATAAGACCAAAAGTTAATCTGGGAGCCCAATGCGTCAACCAGATATCCGAAGCGGAGCAAACTCCAGCGTCATAAGACCAAAAGTTAATCTGGGAGCCTAATGCGTCCACCAGATATCCGAAACGGAGTAAACTCCAGCGTCATAAGACCAAAAGTTAATCTGGGAGCCCAATGCGTGCACCAGATATCCGACGCGGAGCAAGCTCCAGCGTCATAGGACTAAAAGTTAATCTGGGAGCCCAATGCGGCCACCAGATATCCGACGCGGAGCAAGCTACAGCGTAATAGGACTAAAAGTTAATCTGGGAGCTCAATGCGTCCACCAGATGTCCGACGCGGAGCAAGCTCCAGCGTCATAAGACAAAGTTAATCTGGGAGCCTAATGCGTCCACCAGATATTCGACGCGGAGCAAACTCCAGCGTCATAAGACGAAAAGTTAATCTGGGAGCCCAATGCGTCCACCAGATATCCGACGCGGAGCAAACTCCCGCGTCATAAGACCAAAAGTTAATCTGGGAGCCCAATGCGTCAACCAGATATCCGAAGAGGAGCAAAATCCAGCGTCATAAGACAAAAAGTTAATCTGGGAGCCCAATGCGTGCACCAGATATCCGACGCGGAGCAAGCTCCAGCGTCATAGGACTAAAAGTTAATCTGGGAGCCCAATGCGGCCACCAGATATCCGACGCGGAGCAAGCTACAGCGTAATAGGACTAAAAGTTAATCTGGGAGCTCAATGCGTCCACCAGATGTCCGACGCGGAGCAAGCTCCAGCGTCATAAGACAAAGTTAATCAGGGAGCCTAATGCGTCCACCATATATTCGACGCGGAGCAAACTCCAGCGTCATAAGACCAAAAGTTAATCTGGGAGCCCAATGCGTCCCCAAGATATCCGACGCGGAGCAAACTCCAGCGTCATAAGACGAAAAGTTAATCTGGGAGCCCAATGCGTCCACCAGATATCCTACGCGGAGCAAACTCCAGCGTCATAAGACCAAAAGTTAATCTGGGAGCCCAATGCGTCCACCAGATATCCGAAGCGGAGTAAACTCCAGCGTCATAAGACCAAAAGTTAATCTGGGAGCCCAATGCGTGCACCAGATATCCGACGCGGAGCAAGCTCCAGCGTCATAGGACTAAAAGTTAATCTGGGAGCCCAATCCGTCCACCAGATATCCGACGCGGAGCAAGCTCCAGCGTCATAGGACTAAAAGCTAATCTGGGAGCCCAATGAGGCCACCAGATATCCGACGCGGAGCAAGCTACAGCGTAATAGGACTAAAAGTTAATCTGGGAGTCCAATGCGTCCACCAGATATCCGACGCGGAGCAAACTCTAGCGTCATAAGACGAAAACTTAATCTGGGAGCCCAATGCGTCCACCAGATATCCGACACGGAGCAAACTCCAGCGTCATAAGACCAAAAGTTAATCTGGGAGCCCAATGCGCCAACCAGATATCCGAAGCGGAGCAAACTCCAGCGTCATAAGACCAAAAGTTAATCTGGGAGCCCAATGCGTCCACCAGATATCCGACGCGGAGCAAGCTCCAGGGTCATAGGACTAAAAGTTAATCTGGGAGCCCAATGCGGCCACCAGATATCCGACGCGGAGCAAGCTCCAGCGTCATAGGACTAAAAGTTAATCTGGGAGCCCAATGCGGCCACCAGATATCCGACGCGGAGCAAGCTACAGTGTAATAGGACTAAAAGTTAATCTGGGAGCTCAATGCGTCCACCAGATGTCCGACGCGGAGCAAGCTCCAGCGTCATAAGACAAAGTTAATCTGGGAGCCTAATGCGTCCACCAGATATTCGACGCGGAGCAAACTCCAGCGTCATAAGACGAAAAGTTAATCTGGGAGCCCAATGCGTCCACCAGATATCCGACGCGGAGCAAACTCCCGCGTCATAAGACCAAAAGTTAATCTGGGAGCCCAATGCGTCAACCAGATATCCGAAGAGGAGCAAAATCCAGCGTCATAAGACCAAAAGTTAATCTAGGAGCCCAATGCGTGCACCAGATATCCGACGCGGAGCAAGCTCCAGCGTCATAGGACTAAAAGTTAATCTGGGAGCCCAATGCGGCCACCAGATATCCGACGCGGAGCAAGCTACAGCGTAATAGGACTAAAAGTTAATCTGGGAGCTCAATGCGTCCACCAGATGTCCGACGCGGAGCAAGCTCCAGCGTCATAAGACAAAGTTAATCTGGGAGCCTAATGCGTCCACCAGATATTCGACGCGGAGCAAACTCCAGCGTCATAAGACCAAAAGTTAATCTGGGAGCCCAATGCGTCCCCTAGATATCCGACGCGGAGCAAACTCCAGCGTTAAAAGACGAAAAGTTAATCTGGGAGCCCAATGCGTCCACCAGATATCCTACGCGGAGCAAACTCCAGCGTCATAAGACCAAAAGTTAATCTGGGAGCCCAATACGTCCACCAGATATCCGAAGCGGAGTAAACTCCAGCGTCATAAGACCAAAAGTTAATCTGGGAGTCCAATGCGTGCACCAGATATCCGACGCGGAGCAAGCTCCAGCGTCATAGGACTAAAAGTTAATCTGGGAGCCCAATCCGTCCACCAGATATCCGACGCGGAGCAAGCTCCAGCGTCATAGGACTAAAAGCTAATCTGGGAGCCCAATGCGGCCACCAGATATCCGACGCGGAGCAAGCTACAGCGTAATAGGACTAAAAGTTAATCTGGGAGTCCAATGCGTCCACCAGATATCCGACGCGGAGCAAACTCTAGCGTCATAAGACGAAAACTTAATCTGGGAGCCCAATGCGTCAACCAGATATCCGAAGCGGAGCAAACTCCAGCGTCATAAGACCAAAAGTTAATCTGGGAGCCCAATGCGTGCACCAGATATACGACGCGGGGCAAGCTCCAGGGTCATAGGACTAAAAGTTAATCTGGGAGCCCAATGCGGCCACCAGATATCCGACGCGGAGCAAGCTACGGCGTAATAGGACTAAAAGTTAATCTGGGAGCCCAATGCATCCACCAGATGTCCGACGCGGAGCAAGCTCCAGCGTCATAAGACAAAGTTAATCTGGGAGCCTAATGCGTCCACCAGATATTCGACGCGGAGCAAACTCCAGCGTCATAAGACCAAAAGTTAATCTGGGAGCCCAATGCGTCCACCAGCTATCCGACGCGGAGCAACCTCCAGCGTCATAAGACGAAAAGTTAATCTGGGAGCCCAATGCATACACCAGATATCCGACGCGAAAAAACTCCAGCGTCATAAGACCAAAAGTTAATTTGGGAGCCCAATGCGTCCACCAGATATCCGAAGCGGAGCAAACTCCAGCGTCATAAGACCAAAAGTTAATCTGGGAGCCCAATGCGTGCACCAGATATCCGACGCGGAGCAAGCTCTAGCGTCATAGGACTAAAAGTTAATCTGGGAGCCCAATGCGTCCACCAGATATCCGACGCGGAGCAAGCTCCAGCGTCATAGGACTAAAAGCTAATCTGGGAGCCCAATGCGTCCACCAGATATCCGACGCGGAGCAAGCTCCAGCGTCATAGGACTAAAAGCTAATCTAGGAGCCCAATGCGTCCACCAGATGTCCGACGCGGAGCAAACTCCACCGTCATAGGACTAAAAGTTAATCTGGGAGCCCAATGCGTCCACCAGATATTCGACGCGGAGCAAGCTCCAGCGTCATAGGACTAGAAGTTAATCTGGGAACCCAATGCGTCCACCAGATATCCGACGCGGAGCAAGCTCCAGCGTCATAGGACTTAAAGTTAATCACGGAGCCCAATGCGTCCACCAGATATCCGACGCGGAGCAAGCTCCAGCGTAATAGGATTAATAGTTAATCTGGGAGCCCAATGCGTCCACCAGATATCCGATGCGGAGCAAGCTCCAGCGTAATAGGACTAAAAGTTAATCTGGGAGCCCAATGCGTCCACCAGATGTCCGACACGGAGCAAGCTCCAGCGTCATAAGACAAAGTTAATCTGGGAGCCCAATGCGGCCACCAGATATCCGACGCGGAGCAAACTCCAGCGTAATAGGACTAAAAGTTAATCTGGGAGCCCAATGCGTCCACCAGATGTCCGACGCGGAGCAAGCTCCAGCGTCATAAGACAAAGTTAATCTGGGAGCCCAATGCGTCCACCAGATATCCGACGCGGAGCAAACTCCAGCGTCATAAGACCAAAAGTAAATCTGGGAGCCCAATGCGTCCACCAGATATCCGACGCGGAGCAAACTCCAGCGTAATAGGACTAAAAGTTAATCTGGGAGCCCAATGCGTCCACCAGATGTCCGACGCGGAGCAAGCTCCAGCGTCATAAGACAAAGTTAATCTGGGAGCCCAATGCGTCCACCAGATATCCGACGCGGAGCAAACTCCAGCGTCATAAGACCAAAAGTAAATCTGGGAGCCCAATGCGTCCACCAGATATCCGACGCGGAGCAAACTCCAGCGTCATAACACCAAAAGTTAATCTTGGAGCCCAATGCGTCCACCAGATATCCGACGCGGAGCAAACTCCAGCGTCATAAGACCAAAAGTTAATCTGGGAGCCCAATGCGTCCACCAGATGTCCGACGCGGAGCAGGCTCGAGCGTCATAGGACTAAAAGTTAATCTGGGAGCCCAATGCGTCCACTAGATATTCGACGCGGAGCAAGCTCCAGCGTCATAGGACTAAAAGCTAATCTGGGAGCCCAATGCGTCCACCAGATATCCGAAGCGGAGCAAACTCCAGCGTCATAAGACCAAAAGTTAATCTGGGAGCCCAATGCGTCCACCAGATATCCGACGCGGAGAAAGCTCCAGCGTCATAGGACTAAAAGTTAATCTGGGAGCCCAATGCGGCCACCAGATATCCGACGCGGAGCAAGCTCCAGCGTAATAGGACTAAAAGTTAATCTGGGAGCCCAATGCGTCCACCAGATGTCCGACGCGGAGCAAGCTCCAGCGTCATAGGACTAAAAGTTAATCTGGGAGCCCAGTCCGTCCACCAAATATCCGACGCGGAGCAAGCTCCAGCGTCATAGGACTAAAAGCTAATCTGGGAGCCCAATGCGTGCACCAGATATCCGACGCGGAGCAAGCTACAGCGTAATAGGACTAAAAGTTAATCTGGGAGTCCAATGCGTCCACCAGATCTCCGACGCGGAGCAAACTCTAGCGTCATAAGACGAAAACTTAATCTGGGAGCCCAATGCGTCAACCAGATATCCGAAGCGGAGCAAACTCCAGCGTCATAAGACCAAAAGTTAATCTGGGAGCCCAATGCGTGCACCAGATATACGACGCGGAGCAAGCTCCAGGGTCATAGGACTAAAAGTTAATCTGGGAGCCCAATGCGGCCACCAGATATCCGACGCGGAGCAAGCTACGGCGTAATAGGACTAAAAGTTAATCTGGGAGCCCAATGCGTCCACCAGATGTCCGACGCGGAGCAAGCTCCAGCGTCATAAGACAAAGTTAATCTGGGAGCCTAATGCGTCCACCAGATATTCGACGCGGAGCAAACTCCAGCGTCATAAGACCAAAAGTTAATTTGGGAGCCCAATGCGTCCACCAGATATCCGAAGCGGAGCAAACTCCAGCGTCATAAGACCAAAAGTTAATCTGGGAGCCCAATGCGTGCACCAGATATCCGACTCGGAGCAAGCTCTAGCGTCATAGGACTAAAAGTTAATCTGGGAGCCCAATGCGTCCACCAGATATCCGACGCGGAGCAAGCTCCAGGGTCATAGGACTAAAAGTTAATCTGGGAGCCCAATGCGGCCACCAGATATCCGACGCGGAGCAAGCTCCAGCGTCATAGGACTAAAAGTTAATCTGGGAGCCCAATGCGGCCACCAGATATCCGACGCGGAGCAAGCTACAGTGTAATAGGACTAAAAGTTAATCTGGGAGCTCAATGCGTCCACCAGATGTCCGACGCGGAGCAAGCTCCAGCGTCATAAGACAAAGTTAATCTGGGAGCCTAATGCGTCCACCAGATATTCGACGCGGAGCAAACTCCAGCGTCATAAGACGAAAAGTTAATCTGGGAGCCCAATGCGTCCACCAGATATCCGACGCGGAGCAAACTCCCGCGTCATAAGACCAAAAGTTAATCTGGGAGCCCAATGCGTCAACCAGATATCCGAAGAGGAGCAAAATCCAGCGTCATAAGACCAAAAGTTAATCTAGGAGCCCAATGCGTGCACCAGATATCCGACGCGGAGCAAGCTCCAGCGTCATAGGACTAAAAGTTAATCTGGGAGCCCAATGCGGCCACCAGATATCCGACGCGGAGCAAGCTACAGCGTAATAGGACTAAAAGTTAATCTGGGAGCTCAATGCGTCCACCACATGTCCGACGCGGAGCAAGCTCCAGCGTCATAAGACAAAGTTAATCTGGGAGCCTAATGCGTCCACCAGATATTCGACGCAGAGCAAACTCCAGCGTCATAAGACCAAAAGTTAATCTGGGAGCCCAATGCGTCCCCTAGATATCCGACGCGGAGCAAACTCCAGCGTTAAAAGACGAAAAGTTAATCTGGGAGCCCAATGCGTCCACCAGATATCCTACGCGGAGCAAACTCCAGCGTCATAAGACCAAAAGTTAATCTGGGAGCCCAATACGTCCACCAGATATCCGAAGCGGAGTAAACTCCAGCGTCATAAGACCAAAAGTTAATCTGGGAGCCCAATGCGTGCACCAGATATCCGACGCGGAGCAAGCTCCAGCGTCATAGGACTAAAAGTTAATCTGGGAGCCCAATCCGTCCACCAGATATCCGACGCGGAGCAAGCTCCAGCGTCATAGGACTAAAAGCTAATCTGGGAGCCCAATGCGTCCCCAAGATATCCGACGCGGAGCAAACTCCAGCGTCATAAGACGAAAAGTTAATCTGGGAGCCCAATGCGTCCACCAGATATCCTACGCGGAGCAAACTCCAGCGTCATAAGACCAAAAGTTAATCTGGGAGCCCAATGCGTCCACCAGATATCCGAAGCGGAGTAAACTCCAGCGTCATAAGACCAAAAGTTAATCTGGGAGCCCAATGCGTGCACCAGATATCCGACGCGGAGCAAGCTCCAGCGTCATAGGACTAAAAGTTAATCTGGGAGCCCAATCCGTCCACCAGATATCCGACGCGGAGCAAGCTCCAGCGTCATAGGACTAAAAGCTAATCTGGGAGCCCAATGAGGCCACCAGATATCCGACGCGGAGCAAGCTACAGCGTAATAGGACTAAAAGTTAATCTGGGAGTCCAATGCGTCCACCAGATATCCGACGCGGAGCAAACTCTAGCGTCATAAGACGAAAACTTAATCTGGGAGCCCAATGCGTCCACCAGATATCCGACACGGAGCAAACTCCAGCGTCATAAGACCAAAAGTTAATCTGGGAGCCCAATGCGCCAACCAGATATCCGAAGCGGAGCAAACTCCAGCGTCATAAGACCAAAAGTTAATCTGGGAGCCCAATGCGTCCACCAGATATCCGACGCGGAGCAAGCTCCAGGGTCATAGGACTAAAAGTTAATCTGGGAGCCCAATGCGGCCACCAGATATCCGACGCGGAGCAAGCTCCAGCGTCATAGGACTAAAAGTTAATCTGGGAGCCCAATGCGGCCACCAGATATCCGACGCGGAGCAAGCTACAGTGTAATAGGACTAAAAGTTAATCTGGGAGCTCAATGCGTCCACCAGATGTCCGACGCGGAGCAAGCTCCAGCGTCATAAGACAAAGTTAATCTGGGAGCCTAATGCGTCCACCAGATATTCGACGCGGAGCAAACTCCAGCGTCATAAGACGAAAAGTTAATCTGGGAGCCCAATGCGTCCACCAGATATCCGACGCGGAGCAAACTCCCGCGTCATAAGACCAAAAGTTAATCTGGGAGCCCAATGCGTCAACCAGATATCCGAAGAGGAGCAAAATCCAGCGTCATAAGACCAAAAGTTAATCTAGGAGCCCAATGCGTGCACCAGATATCCGACGCGGAGCAAGCTCCAGCGTCATAGGACTAAAAGTTAATCTGGGAGCCCAATGCGGCCACCAGATATCCGACGCGGAGCAAGCTACAGCGTAATAGGACTAAAAGTTAATCTGGGAGCTCAATGCGTCCACCAGATGTCCGACGCGGAGCAAGCTCCAGCGTCATAAGACAAAGTTAATCTGGGAGCCTAATGCGTCCACCAGATATTCGACGCGGAGCAAACTCCAGCGTCATAAGACCAAAAGTTAATCTGGGAGCCCAATGCGTCCCCTAGATATCCGACGCGGAGCAAACTCCAGCGTTAAAAGACGAAAAGTTAATCTGGGAGCCCAATGCGTCCACCAGATATCCTACGCGGAGCAAACTCCAGCGTCATAAGACCAAAAGTTAATCTGGGAGCCCAATACGTCCACCAGATATCCGAAGCGGAGTAAACTCCAGCGTCATAAGACCAAAAGTTAATCTGGGAGTCCAATGCGTGCACCAGATATCCGACGCGGAGCAAGCTCCAGCGTCATAGGACTAAAAGTTAATCTGGGAGCCCAATCCGTCCACCAGATATCCGACGCGGAGCAAGCTCCAGCGTCATAGGACTAAAAGCTAATCTGGGAGCCCAATGCGGCCACCAGATATCCGACGCGGAGCAAGCTACAGCGTAATAGGACTAAAAGTTAATCTGGGAGTCCAATGCGTCCACCAGATATCCGACGCGGAGCAAACTCTAGCGTCATAAGACGAAAACTTAATCTGGGAGCCCAATGCGTCAACCAGATATCCGAAGCGGAGCAAACTCCAGCGTCATAAGACCAAAAGTTAATCTGGGAGCCCAATGCGTGCACCAGATATACGACGCGGGGCAAGCTCCAGGGTCATAGGACTAAAAGTTAATCTGGGAGCCCAATGCGGCCACCAGATATCCGACGCGGAGCAAGCTACGGCGTAATAGGACTAAAAGTTAATCTGGGAGCCCAATGCGTCCACCAGATGTCCGACGCGGAGCAAGCTCCAGCGTCATAAGACAAAGTTAATCTGGGAGCCTAATGCGTCCACCAGATATTCGACGCGGAGCAAACTCCAGCGTCATAAGACCAAAAGTTAATCTGGGAGCCCAATGCGTCCACCAGCTATCCGACGCGGAGCAACCTCCAGCGTCATAAGACGAAAAGTTAATCTGGGAGCCCAATGCATACACCAGATATCCGACGCGAAAAAACTCCAGCGTCATAAGACCAAAAGTTAATTTGGGAGCCCAATGCGTCCACCAGATATCCGAAGCGGAGCAAACTCCAGCGTCATAAGACCAAAAGTTAATCTGGGAGCCCAATGCGTGCACCAGATATCCGACGCGGAGCAAGCTCTAGCGTCATAGGACTAAAAGTTAATCTGGGAGCCCAATGCGTCCACCAGATATCCGACGCGGAGCAAGCTCCAGCGTCATAGGACTAAAAGCTAATCTGGGAGCCCAATGCGTCCACCAGATATCCGACGCGGAGCAAGCTCCAGCGTCATAGGACTAAAAGCTAATCTAGGAGCCCAATGCGTCCACCAGATGTCCGACGCGGAGCAAACTCCACCGTCATAGGACTAAAAGTTAATCTGGGAGCCCAATGCGTCCACCAGATATTCGACGCGGAGCAAGCTCCAGCGTCATAGGACTAGAAGTTAATCTGGGAACCCAATGCGTCCACCAGATATCCGACGCGGAGCAAGCTCCAGCGTCATAGGACTTAAAGTTAATCACGGAGCCCAATGCGTCCACCAGATATCCGACGCGGAGCAAGCTCCAGCGTCATAGGATTAATAGTTAATCTGGGAGCCCAATGCGTCCACCAGATATCCGATGCGGAGCAAGCTCCAGCGTAATAGGACTAAAAGTTAATCTGGGAGCCCAATGCGTCCACCAGATGTCCGACACGGAGCAAGCTCCAGCGTCATAAGACAAAGTTAATCTGGGAGCCCAATGCGGCCACCAGATATCCGACGCGGAGCAAACTCCAGCGTAATAGGACTAAAAGTTAATCTGGGAGCCCAATGCGTCCACCAGATGTCCGACGCGGAGCAAGCTCCAGCGTCATAAGACAAAGTTAATCTGGGAGCCCAATGCGTCCACCAGATATCCGACGCGGAGCAAACTCCAGCGTCATAAGACCAAAAGTAAATCTGGGAGCCCAATGCGTCCACCAGATATCCGACGCGGAGCAAACTCCAGCGTAATAGGACTAAAAGTTAATCTGGGAGCCCAATGCGTCCACCAGATGTCCGACGCGGAGCAAGCTCCAGCGTCATAAGACAAAGTTAATCTGGGAGCCCAATGCGTCCACCAGATATCCGACGCGGAGCAAACTCCAGCGTCATAAGACCAAAAGTAAATCTGGGAGCCCAATGCGTCCACCAGATATCCGACGCGGAGCAAACTCCAGCGTCATAACACCAAAAGTTAATCTTGGAGCCCAATGCGTCCACCAGATATCCGACGCGGAGCAAACTCCAGCGTCATAAGACCAAAAGTTAATCTGGGAGCCCAATGCGTCCACCAGATGTCCGACGCGGAGCAAGCTCGAGCGTCATAGGACTAAAAGTTAATCTGGGAGCCCAATGCGTCCACTAGATATTCGACGCGGAGCAAGCTCCAGCGTCATAGGACTAAAAGCTAATCTGGGAGCCCAATGCGTCCACCAGATATCCGAAGCGGAGCAAACTCCAGCGTCATAAGACCAAAAGTTAATCTGGGAGCCCAATGCGTCCACCAGATATCCGACGCGGAGAAAGCTCCAGCGTCATAGGACTAAAAGTTAATCTGGGAGCCCAATGCGGCCACCAGATATCCGACGCGGAGCAAGCTCCAGCGTAATAGGACTAAAAGTTAATCTGGGAGCCCAATGCGTCCACCAGATGTCCGACGCGGAGCAAGCTCCAGCGTCATAGGACTAAAAGTTAATCTGGGAGCCCAGTCCGTCCACCAAATATCCGACGCGGAGCAAGCTCCAGCGTCATAGGACTAAAAGCTAATCTGGGAGCCCAATGCGTGCACCAGATATCCGACGCGGAGCAAGCTACAGCGTAATAGGACTAAAAGTTAATCTGGGAGTCCAATGCGTCCACCAGATCTCCGACGCGGAGCAAACTCTAGCGTCATAAGACGAAAACTTAATCTGGGAGCCCAATGCGTCAACCAGATATCCGAAGCGGAGCAAACTCCAGCGTCATAAGACCAAAAGTTAATCTGGGAGCCCAATGCGTGCACCAGATATACGACGCGGAGCAAGCTCCAGGGTCATAGGACTAAAAGTTAATCTGGGAGCCCAATGCGGCCACCAGATATCCGACGCGGAGCAAGCTACGGCGTAATAGGACTAAAAGTTAATCTGGGAGCCCAATGCGTCCACCAGATGTCCGACGCGGAGCAAGCTCCAGCGTCATAAGACAAAGTTAATCTGGGAGCCTAATGCGTCCACCAGATATTCGACGCGGAGCAAACTCCAGCGTCATAAGACCAAAAGTTAATTTGGGAGCCCAATGCGTCCACCAGATATCCGAAGCGGAGCAAACTCCAGCGTCATAAGACCAAAAGTTAATCTGGGAGCCCAATGCGTGCACCAGATATCCGACTCGGAGCAAGCTCTAGCGTCATAGGACTAAAAGTTAATCTGGGAGCCCAATGCGTCCACCAGATATCCGACGCGGAGCAAGCTCCAGGGTCATAGGACTAAAAGTTAATCTGGGAGCCCAATGCGGCCACCAGATATCCGACGCGGAGCAAGCTCCAGCGTCATAGGACTAAAAGTTAATCTGGGAGCCCAATGCGGCCACCAGATATCCGACGCGGAGCAAGCTACAGTGTAATAGGACTAAAAGTTAATCTGGGAGCTCAATGCGTCCACCAGATGTCCGACGCGGAGCAAGCTCCAGCGTCATAAGACAAAGTTAATCTGGGAGCCTAATGCGTCCACCAGATATTCGACGCGGAGCAAACTCCAGCGTCATAAGACGAAAAGTTAATCTGGGAGCCCAATGCGTCCACCAGATATCCGACGCGGAGCAAACTCCCGCGTCATAAGACCAAAAGTTAATCTGGGAGCCCAATGCGTCAACCAGATATCCGAAGAGGAGCAAAATCCAGCGTCATAAGACCAAAAGTTAATCTAGGAGCCCAATGCGTGCACCAGATATCCGACGCGGAGCAAGCTCCAGCGTCATAGGACTAAAAGTTAATCTGGGAGCCCAATGCGGCCACCAGATATCCGACGCGGAGCAAGCTACAGCGTAATAGGACTAAAAGTTAATCTGGGAGCTCAATGCGTCCACCACATGTCCGACGCGGAGCAAGCTCCAGCGTCATAAGACAAAGTTAATCTGGGAGCCTAATGCGTCCACCAGATATTCGACGCGGAGCAAACTCCAGCGTCATAAGACCAAAAGTTAATCTGGGAGCCCAATGCGTCCCCTAGATATCCGACGCGGAGCAAACTCCAGCGTTAAAAGACGAAAAGTTAATCTGGGAGCCCAATGCGTCCACCAGATATCCTACGCTGAGCAAACTCCAGCGTCATAAGACCAAAAGTTAATCTGGGAGCCCAATACGTCCACCAGATATCCGAAGCGGAGTAAACTCCAGCGTCATAAGACCAAAAGTTAATCTGGGAGCCCAATGCGTGCACCAGATATCCGACGCGGAGCAAGCTCCAGCGTCATAGGACTAAAAGTTAATCTGGGAGCCCAATCCGTCCACCAGATATCCGACGCGGAGCAAGCTCCAGCGTCATAGGACTAAAAGCTAATCTGGGAGCCCAATGCGGCCACCAGATATCCGACGCGGAGCAAGCTACAGCGTAATAGGACTAAAAGTTAATCTGGGAGTCCAATGCGTCCACCAGATATCCGACGCGGAGCAAACTCTAGCGTCATAAGACGAAAACTTAATCTGGGAGCCCAATGCGTCAACCAGATATCCGAAGCGGAGCAAACTCCAGCGTCATAAGACCAAAAGTTAATCTGGGAGCCCAATGCGTGCACCAGATATACGACGCGGAGCAAGCTCCAGGGTCATAGGACTAAAAGTTAATCTGGGAGCCCAATGCGGCCACCAGATATCCGACGCGGAGCAAGCTACGGCGTAATAGGACTAAAAGTTAATCTGGGAGCCCAATGCGTCCACCAGATGTCCGACGCGGAGCAAGCTCCAGCGTCATAAGACAAAGTTAATCTGGGAGCCTAATGCGTCCACCAGATATTCGACGCGGAGCAAACTCCAGCGTCATAAGACCAAAAGTTAATCTGGGAGCCCAATGCGTCCACCAGCTATCCGACGCGGAGCAACCTCCAGCGTCATAAGACGAAAAGTTAATCTGGGAGCCCAATGCATCCACCAGATATCCGACGCGAAGAAACTCCAGCGTCATAAGACCAAAAGTTAATTTGGGAGCCCAATGCGTCCACCAGATATCCGAAGCGGAGCAAACTCCAGCGTCATAAGACCAAAAGTTAATCTGGGAGCCCAATGCGTGCACCAGATATCCGACGCGGAGCAAGCTCTAGCGTCATAGGACTAAAAGTTAATCTGGGAGCCCAATGCGTCCACCAGATATCCGACGCGGAGCAAGCTCCAGCGTCATAGGACTAAAAGCTAATCTGGGAGCCCAATGCGTCCACCAGATATCCGACGCGGAGCAAGCTCCAGCGTCATAGGACTAAAAGCTAATCTAGGAGCCCAATGCGTCCACCAGATGTCCGACGCGGAGCAAACTCCACCGTCATAGGACTAAAAGTTAATCTGGGAGCCCAATGCGTCCACCAGATATTCGACGCGGAGCAAGCTCCAGCGTCATAGGACTAGAAGTTAATCTGGGAACCCAATGCGTCCACCAGATATCCGACGCGGAGCAAGCTCCAGCGTCATAGGACTTAAAGTTAATCACGGAGCCCAATGCGTCCACCACATATCCGACGCGGAGCAAGCTCCAGCGTCATAGGATTAATAGTTAATCTGGGAGCCCAATGCGTCCACCAGATATCCGATGCGGAGCAAGCTCCAGCGTAATAGGACTAAAAGTTAATCTGGGAGCCCAATGCGTCCACCAGATGTCCGACACGGAGCAAGCTCCAGCGTCATAAGACAAAGTTAATCTAGGAGCCCAATGCGGCCACCAGATATCCGACGCGGAGCAAACTCCAGCGTCATAAGACCAAAAGTTAATCTGGGAGCCCAATGCGTCCACCAGATATCCGACGCGGAGAAAGCTCCAGCGTCATAGGACTAAAAGTTAATCTGGGAGCCCAATGCGGCCACCAGATATCCGACGCGGAGCAAGCTCCAGCGTAATAGGACTAAAAGTTAATCTGGGAGCCCAATGCGTCCACCAGATGTCCGACGCGGAGCAAGCTCCAGCGTCATAAGACAAAGTTAATCTGGGAGCCCAATGCGTCCACCAAATATTCGACGCGGAGCAAACTCCAGCGTCATAAGACCAAAAGTTAATCTGGGAGCCCAATGCGTGCACCAGATATCCGACGCGGAGCAAACTCCAGCGTCATAACACCAAAAGTTAATCTTGGAGCCCAATGCGTCCACCAGATATCCGACGCGGAGCAAACTCCAGCGTCATAAGACCAAAAGTTAATCTGGGAGCCCAATGCGTCCACCAGATGTCCGACGCGGAGCAGGCTCGAGCGTCATAGGACTAAAAGTTAATCTGGGAGCCCAATGCGTCCACTAGATATTCGACGCGGAGCAAGCTCCAGCGTCATAGGACTAAAAGCTAATCTGGGAGCCCAATGCGTCCACCAGATATCCGAAGCGGAGCAAACTCCAGCGTCATAAGACCAAAAGTTAATCTGGGAGCCCAATGCGTCCACCAGATATCCGACGCGGAGAAAGCTCCAGCGTCATAGGACTAAAAGTTAATCTGGGAGCCCAATGCGGCCACCAGATATCCGACGCGGAGCAAGCTCCAGCGTAATAGGACTAAAAGTTAATCTGGGAGCCCAATGCGTCCACCAGATGTCCGACGCGGAGCAAGCTCCAGCGTCATAAGACAAAGTTAATCTGGGAGCCCAATGCGTCCACCAAATATTCGACGCGGAGCAAACTCCAGCGTCATAAGACCAAAAGTTAATCTGGGAGCCCAATGCGTGCACCAGATATCCGACGAGGAGCAAGCTCCAACGTCATAGGACTAAAAGTTAATCTGGGATCCCAATGCGTCCACCAGATATCCGACGCGGAGCAAGCTCCAGCGTCATAGGACTAAAAGTTAATCTGGGAGCCCAATGCGGCCACCAGATATCCGACGCGGAGCAAGCTCCAGCGTAATAGGACTAAAAGTTAATCTGGGAGCCCAATGCGTCCACCAGATGTCCGACGCGGAGCAAGCTCCAGCGTCATAAGACAAAGTTAATCTGGGAGCCCAATGCGTCCACCAGATATCCGACGCGGAGCAAACTCCAGCGTCATAAGACCAAAAGTAAATCTGGGAGCCCAATGCGTCCACCAGATATCCGACGCGGAGCAAACTCCAGCGTCATAACACCAAAAGTTAATCTTGGAGCCCAATGCGTCCACCAGATATCCGACGTGGAGCAAACTCCAGCGTCATAAGACCAAAAGTTAATCTGGGAGCCCAATGCGTCCACCAGATGTCCGACGCGGAGCAGGCTCGAGCGTCATAGGACTAAAAGTTAATCTGGGAGCCCAATGCGTCCACTAGATATCCGACGCGGAGCAAGCTCCTGCGTCATAGGACTAAAATCTAATCTGGGAGCCCAATGCGTCCACCAGATATCCGACGCGGAGCAAGCTCCAGCGTCATAGGACTAAAAGCTAATCTGGGAGCCCAACGCGTCCACCATATGTCCGACGCGGAGCAAGCTCCACCGTCATAGGACTAAAAGTTAATCTAGGAGCCCAATGCGTCCACCAGATATCCGACGCGGAGCAAGCTCCAACGTCGTAGGACTAAAAGTTAATCTGGGAGCCCAATGCGTCCACCAGATATCCGACGCGGAGCAAGCTCCAGCGTCATAGGACTTAAAAGTTAATCTGGGAGCCCAATGCGTCCACCAGATATCCGACGCGGAGCAAGCTCCAGCGTCATAGGATTAATAGTTAATCTGGGAGCCCAATGCGTCCACCAGATATCCGACGCGGAGCAAGCTCTAGCGTAATAGGACTAAAAGTTAATCTGGGAGCCCAATGCGTCCACCAGATGTCCGACGCGGAGCAAGCTCCAGCGTCATAAGACAAAGTTAATCTGGGAGCCCAATGCGTCCACCAAATATGCGACGCGGAGCAAACTCCAGCGTCATAAGACCAAAAGTTAATCTGGGAGCCCAATGCGTCCACCAGATATTCGACGCGTAGCAAACTCTAGCGTCATAAGACCAAAAGTTAATCTGGGAGCCCAATGCGTCCACCAGATATCCGAAGCGGAGCAAACTCCAGCGTCATAAGACCAAAAGTTAATCTGGGAGCCCAATGCGTCCACCAGATATCCGACGCGGAGCAAACTCCAGCGTCATAGGACTATAAGCTGTAGGAAAATACATAAAGCACCCACTAACCGCTTTGATTTATTTACTGATAGCGGGGGTGACTGGGTAAACTTCGAAAAGACTTAGAGATTACACATAGTATTTCTTCAGGTGTTCCGCATTCCACGTCTTCCGAAGAACAACACCTTCGGGAGTTTGTAACTTTTATGCTCCGACGTGGATGCATTCAACAACTACATAAGGCCCTTCCCATTTGGCGTCCAGCTTTCCTCTTGCTAGGGCCAGACGGAGGACCAGGTCTCCCTTTTCAAATCGTCGCTCTTGGAGATGCTGGTCCCTGTGCCTTTGGGTTTTCCTTTTGTACTCCCGAGCCTTAATTTCTGCAAACCATCCGCCTTTCTTCTCGTAGGTGCCTCTCGACTTCCAAAGCCTCATTATTGGCCTTGGATTCGTAGGCCAAGACCCGTGCAGAAGGAATCAGCTGCTCAACTGGGATGACCGCGTCCGTCCCAAATACCAAGGAAAATGGTGACTCCCTGGTCGGAGTTTTTTGTGAGGTCCGATATGACCAGAGCACCAGCGGGAGGAGTTCCGCCCATCGGCCTTTGGAGGTTTTCCCCAGCTTCTTCTTGATACCTTCCAAGATTTGGGGATTCGTAGTCTCTGCTTGTCCATTCGTTTGTGGGTGAGCCACTAACGAGAATTTCAATTTTATTCCGAGACCTTCGCAGAAATCTCGGATGTTTTCACAATCGAACTGAGTTCCATGATCCGTGATGATGGCTTCAGGGACTCCGAACCGGCACACTAGGTTTTTCCACAAGAACTTTCTAACCTTCTCCGCGGTGATCAAACCCATCGCCTCCGCTTCTACCCATTTGGTGAAATAGTCCACCAAGACCAGGACGTATTTGAGCTGTCCGGGGGCCGTGGGAAAGGGGCCCAGAATGTCCATTCCCCACAAGGCGAAAGGGCAAGCCCCATAGATGCTTTGAAGCGGCTCGGCGGGCACATTCCTCACATTTCCGTGTTTCTGGCATGCTTCACAACTGCGCACAAAACTCTACACATCTACTCTGATAGTGGGCCAGTAGTATCCCAACCTCAAAACTTTGGAGGACAAGGCCCTCCATCCTTGGTGATGAGCACAGATCCCTGCATGCAATTCTTTTGCAATGACCTGTCCTTCCCGGCTGGATACACAAAATAAATCTGGGAAGTTGAAACCTTTCTTATATAGTCTTCCTTCACGGATTACAAATCGGGTCGCTCTGCTTATCAACTTCTTAGCCTCCATTCTCTCTGGCGGAAGGATCCCCTTCCCCAGATATTCAGTGATCGGTGTCCGCCAGTCTTCGGGTCCCTCAGTTTGGACAGAGTACACCTCTTGTAACAATCTTCGCCGATCCTTTCTTTCGAAATCAAATTTTTCCTCCACGTTTGACGGCATGGCAGCTCCCACTCGAGCCAACAAATCGGCATGTTCATTGTCTTCTCTTGGGATGGATTCGATGGTAAAGTGCAAAAAGGCCTTTCTCAGAACGTTTACCTTTCGCAAGTAATCTGGCAACAATCCTGTCCTGGCCTCATACTCTCCTTCCGCCTGCCTGGCGACAATCTCGGAATCAGTGTATACGGTGACGGCCCGAGCCCCGCGGGTCAGGGCTAACTCCAGCCCTGCTATCAAAGCTTCATACTCTGCCTCGTTGTTGGTGGCTTGGAAATTTAGCTGATGAGCAAAGCAGAATTGGTCCCCCCCAGGGGTGGTTAGTATGATTCCTGCTCCGCATCCATCCGCGTTTACAGCCCCGTCAACTTTTATTAACCAACCCCTCTGTGAGTCGCTGTCTTCATCTTCAAAACTGGTTTCGCAGATGAAATCGGCTAAAACCTGAGCTAATGCCGCCTTACGCGGGACTTATGCTATCTCGAACTCTGAGAGTTCAATGGACCATTTTGTCATCCGTCCTGAGAGGCCTGGGAATGAAGAATCTGCCTCAATGGTAAATCTGTCAAGACTTCGATTCGATGATCCTGGAAATATGGACGTAGCCTCCTGGCCGCAAATATCAAACTGAGGATTACCTTCTCAACCGGCTCATATCTAGTTTCGGCGTCCTGTAATACCCTGCTCACATAATAAACCGGGTATCGCCCTTCTCTGGTGAGAACTGCACTGATAGTGGTTGCTTTTACCGCGAGGTAGATCTGTAAGTTTTCAGATTTTTGTGGCTGCTGAAGAGTCGGCATATACTACAGAAAAACTTTCAATTCATCGAAAGCTTGCTGGAGTTCAGGCGTCCACTGTATCGGTCCCTTCTTCTTTAGTAGCGCGAAGAAAGGCAAGGACCTATCTGCCAGGCAGGAACAGAAGCGTCCTAGGTAGTTGACTGCACCATTCAACGACTGCACCTCCTTGGTAGTCCGTGGAGGTCGTAGTTCCTGTATTGCTGCTATCTTCACCGGGTTCACATCTATTCCTCTCTGGCTGACCATGAAACCCAGAAATTTTCCGGAATCGACCCCGAAGACGCACTTCTCGGCGTTCAAATTCAGTCCTCCCCGTCTCAACGAATCAAAAGTCTCCTGTAGGTCTGCTGCATGATTTTCTGCCTTCTTGCTTCTAACTACAATATCGTCCACATAGATGGACACATTCCTGGGCAGCTGATCGCGAAATATTTTGTCCACAGTCCTCTGGAATGTGGCTCCGGCATTCCTTAAACCAAAAGGCATGACCTTGTAACGGAAAATCCCCTGATTGGTGATGAAAGTGGTGGCTCTCTGGTCCAGTGGGTCCAATTTAATCTGATTATACCCGGAATACGCATCTAGGAAACTCATAGCTTCGTTCCCGGCAGTGATGTCCACCAACTCGTCTATCGAAGGCAGCGGGTAACTATCTTTAGGGCAAGCCTTGTTTAAATCCGAGAAGTCGACACACATTCTCCATTTTCCGTTAGCTTTCTTAACCAGGACCACGTTCGAAAGCCAATCCGAGTCTTCCGCTTCTTCAATGAACCCGGCCTCAAGCAGCTTTTCTATTTCTTCTTTCGCCGCTCGGGACTTCTCCGGGGCCATCTTTCTCTTCTTTTGGGCCACCGGCCGTGCATCATGACGGATTCTGACGGTATGGATCGCGATGGAAGTGGGGACAGCCAAGAGATCTTTTTGGGACCATGCCAACACGTCCCGCGACTGCCGGATAATTTCTAGGACCCGTTCTTTTTCCTCCGTTCCGAGGGCTTGGCCCATGTAAATTCTTTCCTCAGCATTGGAAAAAGGCTGGTGGACGGTTCTCAAATCTGCGGTCGAAACCTCCCTCTCGGAAGGCCGGATCTCGTGTTCGGCTTCTGATGCGATCTCATTAGTTACACTTGTTGCTTCATTCTCTGGTGAAGGGTTTCTCCCGGCGTTCTTGGCTTTGCTTTGAGCAGTGTCCTCGAGACACATGACCTCCTTCTTTTTCTTCAGAGAGGTCACATAACAACTCCGACTTTCCGGTTGCAGGCCGCAAACCTCCCCCGTTTCACCCCCGGGGACCGGGAACTTTGCTTTGAAGTGGTAGATCGATACAACCATCTGGAATTTGTAAAGTGAAACCCTCCCCAGGAGTGCGTTGTACGTGGTCGGAATTCGGACCACCGTAAAGGTGATGTTTTCCATTCTTCGGCGAGGGGAGGTGCCCAAAACCACCGTGAGCTCGATGGTGCCCGCCACCTGCACTTCATCCCCTGAAAAAGTGATCAACATGCCGTGATAAGGCCTCAAAGCTGTCGATGACACGCCTAACTAGGAGAAAGCTTCCCATGAGAGTATGTCTACTGACGACCCTGTGTCGATGAAAACCCTCTTCACCGTTTTTGTGGCGATTTGTGCATGGATCACCAGCGGATCCGCGTGGGGCATGCGGAACTCCTCCGCGTCGGTCGAGGTGAAGATTATCTCTGGGTGCGGTTGTAAGGCGATCTTTTGGCTTGCAGTTGATGGAGGCTGCCTGGCCTCCCTCTCATAATTTTTTCTCTCTTGCCGGCTGATTCCTGAGATCGACGGTCCCCCTGCTAGAGTGTCAATGAAACCTTCTGGTTCCGGGATTCGGTTGACCCGCGAGCCTTCCGGACGATCCTCGCGGCGTGGAGCCTGATTGACCGATACTTGTGCAGGCTGACCCTGCCCTCTTCGACCACCCCTCCACCAACGTCCCCTCCCTCTGCCTCTGTTCACTGGGGGGTAACGCTGTTGCTCATCCCTCCTCCGAGGGTTTTCGAATCGTGAAGCCTGGCGGTGACTCCTTCTATCATCCGCGTGCCCCCTATCGTTGCGATTCGGAGCCTGCTAGCGACGTTGGGGGTTGTCGCGATGCTCATTCTTCCTGGCCGGAGAGACTGGCTCCCTCTTATGGCGTACTTCTTGGTCATAGCCTTGATATCTAGCGTCTGGATTCCCTCTTTCATGGTTGAAGTGGACCTCGTCCTATCGGGACGCGGGTATTTCGCCCGCGGAGTAATTCCTCCTAGGTTTCGCCGCTTCTTTGTCTTTCCGAAACTTTCCCGCTATCTTCCCCAGGAAACCTCGTGGGCCTTCATTAGCCCTCGAGCTAGGCCAACACCAAGTTCCTTAACGTGTCATAGTCTTTCGGCTTTTTTCTAAAAAGCCGAGTCTTGAAACCGCCTTCCGCGATGTTCCCCATCAGGATTATAACCACGGATTCGTGATTAAAGTTGGGAATCTGAACTACCACAGAGGTAAAGCGGGCGAAGAATTGTCCCAGAGTCTCGTTTTGCCCTTGCCTGATCGAGTTGAGGTCCAACATGGTCTTTTTTCTAGACCGCGAGCTTCCAAAATGGGACTTGAAGACTTGGGAAAGCTGGATGAAACTAGCGATTGAGTTCTGTGGTAGGTTGGTGAACCAAGTTAGGGCGATGCCGGTCAGAGTTGATTGGAACGTTCGGCACAACATTGCATCATTGTACTCATTGATCCCCATAGCGGTCGTGAAATGGCACATGTGATCATCCGGGTCAGTGGTGCCATCATATTTCATCAGATTAGTGTCTCTCCATCACTTGGGTACGGGTGCCACGCAGACCTCGGGGGTGAACGCTGAAGGAACGAAATCCACCTTCCTCTCGTTCTCACGGGGTGAACCTGTCCGGGTGGATGTGGATATATCAGATGAATGTTCGCCCCTGTGGTGCTTGGGTGCGCGTCTGTCTTCGCCTCGACGGTGCGTGCTAAAATCATCAGTGAATCTGGGCTGAAAATGATCTTGATAAGCGCTCCCATATATATTTTGGGGAAAGACGTTGAACGGGTTCCTCTGCTGGAATGGGGGGTACCCGTTATACCCGTAGAAAAAACCTTGTCCCGGGTTCGGAGGGGGATGTAATGTTCCTCTTGCATGAAATAGCCTTGAGCCATTTGTGGGGGGACGTACGGCGAGACGACCGGAACCTCCGGCGCGCTGTTCTGTCCCGAAGAATTTACATGCAACTCGAACCCCTGGGGTCCTCCGTGGTCATGACTCATCATCCCGTGAGAGGCTCCTCCCATGCTTTCACTCATTTTTCCACCTGTGCATACAAAAGGTATTAGCTAGCGATAATGTCTTAAATAATATTTTGATACTTAAAATCGGGAACCCCTCAGGGTGAGAGTGTTCCCACAGACGGCGCCAATGACGAAACCGTACAAAAAACAGTATGTGGCCCCCCCACATCCCCATGGGGGGGTATGCCTTGGATTTCCTTTTATGGAAACTGGGTAATACGGACTTACCTGAAGCCCTTTCCCCCCAGTCAACCACCCAGTCGGTGCGGCAGAACGGGGGAAAAGAGACCTTTACCTGAGCCGCTTACCCTAAAGGAAATGAGGACGGTCTTACCCATTACCTGGGATCCCCACAAATTATGGAGATCCCACGATCGGAGCCGCCGAGTCTTTCAAGAAGACTCGCATCTCTGCTTATCCGGGTTCATCAAATGACCCAATGGTAAAGGAGATACGCTCGTCTAATACAGTAGAAGTTGAGGGTGAAATGATTCCACATGGTCCCCGGCCCCTTTGACTGATGTCCGACTACCTGTTCCGGTTGATTAGGTTGTTCTCCTCGCTATAGGCGTCCGTGGACGTGTGATACGGAGATGAGTCAGGACTGGAACGTTGGCGTGGCTGTGTCTCTCTCAACCCTCTCTGGATCTAGCGTCTCCTCCCTGTTTTTTCCAAAAAGTCCTTTCTTTTGGCTCCCTTTCTGCCTTTTATAGTACATTTCTCCGTCTGTCAAACAGGGGAGATGTTCCCCTCTTTCGGCCATTTGTCGATGTCGTATTGCCAAGTGTCCAGGGAAAGGAACGCACTTGGATGGAGGGCATGAACGCCACCTGTCCCTTTGTGCGCCATCTGTCCAATTTGTACAGGTGTTCCTCGTCCGCGGACCGAAGACCGTTATGTTTGTCCTTTGGAGTTTATCTTCATTAACCTTTTAAACCCTCTTTAACTGTTTCTTTAATTCCGTTATCTTTCGGGCGTCATCAAAAGCAGAAATCTTTCTTCTCCCTAGCAATGACGCCAAGAAACTTGATGCGGGACGAACGTCGTTGGCACTTTCGCCCTTCCCCAAGTTAGTAATAATATCCTAACTTAAACACAAACCAATAGATTAGGCAATCAATCACTTTATAAACTAAATAACAACTAGTATAGTGATGAAGTCCGGTGTCGAACCCACATGGAGAAGCGATTTCATATTCAATAACTCTAAGCAAAGACTCTTAAGACAAAGCAATGATTGTAACAAGTAACAACGATGTAAAGTAACCAGATATATGATTGCAAATGGATTGATATCAAAGTAGAAAAAATATTTCACCTGCAATTATTTGACAATGGTTGGAATTTATGGTCCTCGAATTGATCTATTAATTATTCATATTCCTAGGTCTACTTGACTAAAGTTGAGAGATCCGCAGAGATTCACTCATCTTATTCAATATCACCAAAGAATAGCATTAAGGACTCAAGTAATCAAGACCAATTGGCACATTGACTCAACACAATCAAGACTAATAGGCGCATACCGAACTCCGCTCTAATCGAATATCCACAACATAGATCAATTGAAATCATCCACTACAAAGACAAAGAGACATCACTATCATCAATACATTTGTTTGTTATCGAGAAAAAAATAACGAATTCACAGCTAAGATGCAATTCCTAACATGTTGATCATACATTGAACGGAACACAAATATAATAATTAAGCACAAGATGAAAACTAAGAACATGAATAATCAAATAGGATCAAATCCTCACAATCCAAACAACCATGTCTTCGAATCACAGGTGAAACTATGAGTTTAGCAACTCATAGGCCAATTCTCTCTAATTGTGTTCTTAGTCTAACCTATCTCTCTAACTTTCTATCCCACTATGAATGGAACTGAAAACAACTTAATAATGCCTCGCAAAGATGGCAAAAATCTAGTAGGAAATAGAATAAAATAATAGGAAATAATGTCTTCGGATCCAAATAACGCTCTTGGGCCATCTTTGCCGACTTTATTTATGTTCTGCAGGTCACTTCACATTGACTATCCCGGTCGACATTGAGTGCATTGGATCGACTAGCAGTCTTCTGAGCCAGTTGATTTCGGATACTGACAAGTCGAGATCGAATGCTCCACTCGATATCGACTGCCGTTTTTGTTTTGCATGTACTCGAGACAACTTTTCCAATCGACGTTGAGATCTTCTGGTTGACGTCGACTAAACCTCGTAACTTGTTGTTGATAGTTCTACTCGTCACCGACTGCACAGATCGAGATTGATTGCAATCCAGTCGAGGTCGAGTGCTTCTAATTTGATATAGAACGTGTGATTTGTGGACCTTTGGGATCCGCTGGCACGCTTCCTCAAGGAATGAAACTGACTTTCTTCTACTACAATAGGAGGGGGTCTTGAATATTATTTGCACGGAACGGAATTTGTTTGCTTTGTTTTATCTATATTTTATTTGCAAACTCAATATTCCCTACTTAACAGGCACCGGTATATCCACTGCGCCTAACCCGACTCACCAAACATGGCACCGCCCCCACCCACTACCCCTAGCCATTGCCACTGTTGTGAGCCTAATTTGCCATGTTTTACACTTACTGTTATATCGATTTTTGCACGCATTTCATACATTTGGGTTAGAATAATACAGAATCTGTGTAGTTTACACTTATTTTCAATATATGGAGGTCTACACAAGTTTTGGTTATATTTCGCAGAAATCGGACGCACTTTGGAGCTTAAATGAAACTCATGGAGAAGCTAAGAATGGTGCATCTGGAGAAAAGACCATATTTCACCATTCTTCGTTCTGAATCAAGCTTTGATGTCTTCATGAGAGTTGTAGCCCTCGGAAATAGCTTTCCAACGCATGGTCATATGCGTCAATCCGACGAACGAGGACTCGGGAAAGTGCGTTTCAAGAACAGAGCAGAAAGCTGAAGCCAAGTGTACTCGATATTGAGTACATCTTACTCGATATCGACCAACCTGGTCGAGCACACCTGGTCGAGCAGGGCTGATCGAGGACACCGAGTCAGAGACAACCCGACTCCCGGAACCCTACTCGAGATCGACTAGCTCTAGTCGAGATCGACCACACTTCGGAGCCATGTCCGGAGTCGACGAGCTGTGGCAAGCCGAGAAGCCGAGGACGAAGACGCAGACCACCTCTACTCGATCTCGAGGAGGCTTGGTCGAGATCGACGACGCCCAGGAGCCCAGATCCGAGCCTGTCGAGCAAATCTACCCGACCAAGCCAGCCAGACGACGAAGCCTACTCGATACAGAGTAGGGCTACTCGAGATCGACTAGACCTCCGAGCCATGTCCGAGCCTTGTCGAGCACCAGTCACTCGAGACAGACGAGGCCTACTCGAGAGTCGAGACAGACGAGGCCTACTCGAGACAAAGGAGGGCTACTCGAGATCGACAAGACCCTGGTCGAGATCGAGTAGACTTCCAGAAGACGCGTTACACGGTTTTGACGAGTCCTACTCGGTGCAGAATCCTTAGGGCCGAAGTTTGCCAAAGTCTATCCGATTTATCCACATCTATCATGAAGAGAAGGAGTTCTATCCATTGAAGACCTTTAGATATATTTTCCTATTTTGGATTTAATTATGTTATAGCTTTTATTTATCTTTTTAAGTTTTAGATAAAGTTTTAGATATAGATAGATATCTTCTTTCCTAGAATAGCTAGGGAATGAAGCTTATAAATAAAGCCCATGGGGCTCAGTTTTATTCATTCAATTTCAGAGCAAGACAAGTAGTTCCAAAGAGAAGTTTTAGGAGTTCAGAGGTTTTAGGGTTTTGGCGTTCAACGAGAGTTGGATCGCCGAGATTGTAAAGTCTTTGAATTTAGTTTAATGCAAGTTGTTTTCTTTCAATTAATGATGTCTGAGTTTGCGATGAGGCGCGAGTAGTCTACCCACTTCTAGGGTTGGGGCGAGCCCGACGATAGCCATGCATATTTAAGGTAAAGATCCGACCTTTATCATGTTTTGAGCATTTTCCTACTTGTTGATATGTTTATTGCCCATCTAATGGAGATCCATGCTAACAACTTGGATTATAAACATAAAATCAGTAGAGACAATTAGGGTTTCTTGAGAGAGTTGTCTAATTGTTGGAAAAGGCGAAAACTTAGTCCTTTAATGCGAATTATATGATAATCTGTTTGGTTCTACCTTATGCATGCTTGGTTATTGTCGTTGCAAACCCCAATCTTGGAAGTTCTTTTACATTAAAGTTTAGTTCGAAACCCCAAGGCATTTGTTTTTACTTTCTTTTATTTCGTTTTTACTCCCTGCCCTCGTCGATCTCGACCAAACCCTGGTCGACCTCGACCACTGATCTTCGACCTAGAGTCGATGTAGCTTAATTGTGCAGGAGATCGACAAAGACAAGCCGAAGTCGACAAGACCTTACTCGACATCGAGTAGACCCTGGTCGAGATCGACCACCCTTTGCCGAGCTGCTGTGCTGTGTTCGACTGTCCGATCTTCTGTCGACTAACCCTTAGTCGAGATCGAGGACCCTGTTGTCGACTTCTGACCGTGAGATTTCTCCGCTACCTAGGATCCGCTGACACGCTTCCTCGTGGATCGATCCTAACTTCCCGCTGCTACATCAGGAGGAGGTCTTGTAATTATTTGCGTGGGCAGAATCTGGTTTGATTTATTTTGTTATATTTCATACTCGATTTCCTCCCTATCAACAGCCACCTTCCCTTCATTTAATTAGTTCTTCTCCCATTGTCTCGCTAAATTCTAATCCAACCCCCTTATCTAAAAACCGAAATCCCCCCCCCCCCCCTTCCCATTCCAACGTCCACACCTCCTTCCCCAATTCTCTCATCTTTAATTAATCCCACAAGATTAATTAATCCTCATTTCCCAATTATCACCGAAAACTTCTCATTCCATCTACAGTCTTTCATCTCTTCCATTTCCGACCGCTTCTCCATAAAAGACCTTGGTCCTCTCTTTTATTTTCTATGTGTTGAGGTTATCCACGACCCAAAAGGCCTATTCCTCCGCCAACAAAAATACATCCATGACCTCCTCTCCAAAACAATTATGCTAAACTGTAATCCCGTCTCCACCCCAATGGTTCCAAACACCTCCCTCACCAAAAATTCAAGCCCTTGTATTGACAATCCTACTGATTATAGAATTATTGTTGATACTCTTCAATACCCCTCTCTCACCCATCCGGATGTTGCCCTCTCTATCAATAAGCTATCCTCGTTCATGCAATCCGCAACCAACGAACATTGGACTGCACTCAAGCGTGTCCTAAGGTACCTCCGGGGCACCATTGACTACGACATCACCATTCACAATTCTGGCAACCGCACGCTTCATGCCTACTCCGACGCCGAGTGGGCCGGCAACAAGAACGCCTACACCTCTACATTCGGCTACATATTCTTCCTTGGTCGTACTCCCATCTCGTGGTCCTCTCGGAAGCAACGAACCGTTACTCGATCCTCGACGAAGGCCGAGTACAAGTCTCTTGCAGACACCGCTACTGAACTGCTCTGGATCCGATCTCTCCTGCTGGAGCTCGACATTCTCAACATCCCTCAATCAACTCTCTACTGTGACAACCATGGTGCAATAAGCTTTAGCTCCAATCCTGTGTTTCACTCAAGAATGAAGCACGTGGCCTTGGCATTTCACTTTATTCGAGAACAGGTTCAGCTAGGCTCCCTCCGGGTGTCTTATGTTCACACTGACGATCAACTTACAGACTACCTCACCAAACCTTTTCTTCGACCTCGTCTACACGTTTTGTATTCCAAGATTGGACTTTAGTTCACCATAGTCCATCTTGCCGAGGCGTATTGGAGAATAATTTGTGTTTTATTATTATTGTTATGTATTTTGATTTAGTCAAAGGTGTTTGAGTAAATCTCTCCACTTCCTATCTCCATTATCTCCTAATGTATTTTAAATACTGAAAATTAATCAATACAAAGTCATCGGTTGAATCAATCAATCAATTCTCTCTCTCTCTCTCTCTCTCTCTCTCTCTCTCTATATATATATATATATATATATATATATATATAACGACGTCGTTTGGCAGGCTCAACATATAAAACGACGTCGCTTTCGTTCGGAATTTCTAGAAAAATAATTTAAGCGAATTATTCAGCGATACTAGGAGATACCAGCGCAGTATTCCATAATGGGGTACTTGAACGCTTTTCATTTGTTTATTATATTTTTCACAAGTATCCCTCGTTTTGGCATGCCGATAAACTTGCCCTAATCTACAAACGAATAGTAGTAAGACCTTAGCACAGTCATCAGTCTTAGACTATTCACAATGGTTTTGGTTAAAACGTCTACATTTACACATCACTTTTTAGTAATTTGCTCTATTATTACAATGTGCATTTTTTACACATCATTTAAATACAATAAATTTAAAACAAAAAGGAAAATAAAATCATAAAAAATAAACCATCTTACTTTTTGTAAAAAATTACACACATGGAGATGTGATGTGCTCAAATTTGCACATCACATGCTCAAACTTGTACATTTGCACATATCCAAAACAACAAATAGAACTAAAAAAATATCTAAATTAAAATACGTATGTGCACATAATCATTGTGGATAATCTTAGATCTATCAAATAATTTATTTATTTTTCTTTAATATAACGCAATATCATATCATCAATGGAAGTAAAAGTTGCCAAACTCGAGTTAACTAAAATTGGCATGGCTTCACAAATCTAATCCCCAATCTTTTGAAAAGGGTTGACGTCGATCGTATTGGAAGCTTGTTACTTCATTGAGAGACCTAAGAAAACGACGTTTTCGTCAAAACTTATCGATGAGTAAGTAAATAAATATCGAATGTTCTCGTCAAAACTTACGGGTGATTTAGTAAATAAATCTCGAATATTAATTAATGTGTGACACAATTAAGGTCCCATATATATTCAAGATGATTAGACTAAGTTTGCATCATTTAAGTATTTTATGTTTGTTTAGAAGGTTCTCCATCTATCGATTTTGTCGATTTTCGAATTTCAGGCATGTCTCAATTCGAATTTTTAATATATATATATTCTATATAGATATAAATATAGAGAGAGGATAGATCCTGTGTAAGCCGCCCATACAGTGTAATTTGTGAGCAAATCTGGAGCGTCCGATTCAGAAGATCAAACGGCTAACATTAAAAGTAATTTGTGAACGGTTATATTATTCGTAAGTAGTGAAGGGTTATTCGTATGTATGTATTACACTTGTTGGTACATACGAATAATTACATATATATATATATATATATATATATATATATATATATATATATATATATATATATATATATATATATATATATATATATATATATATATATATAAGCTAAGGAATGGGAAATCTTTCTCCTGTTACATGAATCCAATTTTCAGTTCATCCGGAAAAATCTATCTTTTTCTAAACAACGTCTTTGTCGATCATTTGATCCAATAGCCTTCCGTTAGATAGGAACAGATTTGATAAGTACGGATAACTCGCAGATTGAATATTCGAACGGAATAAAAAGCCTGCTCAGGAAGCCCATCTAATTCTCCGGAAAGGATCAATTGAAACCCTCTAATTGTTTCTGCTAGACCAAAAGGGCAAAGCTTTCAGACTCATGATGAAATAAATATATATATATATATATATATATATATATATATATTCAAGATGATTAGAGTTTGATTAATAGTGATAAATTATTTCGGCTATGCTTGAGGAATTCTCACCAGGTGAGATCGATGATTACGTTCATCATGATGTTCTTGGACGGTACTTCAACCACGGTTGAACGACTATCAAATCTTTACGTTGTATAAGAACAATAGTGATAAATTATTTGAGAAACCATTACCAATTAAGCAAAGGAATAGAAATACCATTTGTATAGGGGAAATAAATTTAGGGTTAATGTGAAGTGCATAGTGGCTAGTGGTGTGAATGAGTTGGCTAATAGTCATAAACCAATCACAAGGGTTAGGCAGAATTGAAATATCTATAATTAAGGGAGGAAACCACTTAGTGGCCTTTAATTCGTGACACACACACATCGGGATGGGTACCATCATTTTGTAAAAGTGCGTTACCCCACCCCCACAGAAAAAGAAATGCTTGTGATATGTCATTTAAGATTATACGGAGTAACTAGTTTGGAACCATTCTGGAATGGCTCATCGGAAAGGACTTGTGGGTAGTACACATAAGTTATCGGTTCGAATCCCGGAATGACCGCTCTTTATTTACCAATTCAAGGAGTAACTAGTTTGGATACCCGCACTAGATATCGTACGGTCTATTTTTTCAAATTAATATATTTAATATTAAAAGTTGTATAAAAAATTTATGTAAGTAAACTTTAAACTCTAAATACCCCTAACATCTAAACATTTTCAATTATTATATTGTTAAAGGTAAAAATAAAATCTATGGGAGCCGAGCCTTACCTTTATATATCTTTCAATTTGCAATTAATTACTATCGGCATATATGAAAATCAAATCATAACCACCTGATCGGCAAATCCTATCGGTATATATGATTAGTTGTATTTATCCTATCGGCATATATGAGTATTTCTATTTATTAATTATTAATTACTCTATCATTTATAAGGACACTAATTTGATTTGAGATTAATTAATTAACAAATCCTATCGACATATATTAAATCATAACCACCTGATCAGCAAATCCTACCAGCATATATTAATTATCGTCATAGGCTCCCATAGATTTGTTATCGTCATATATTAATTAGAATACTTACTTAAATTAATTAGAGCAATTAATTAACAAATTAAAAAAAAACTACTTTAAAACTAATCGGATAAGTGGGATAACAATTGAGTCTTCATACTATACAAAATTCGCTAAATAACTTCTCTAACAATTCTGGGTTAACCATAAATTACGCTAAAAGCTCCATCCAATTGTCAAAAAATCTCAATCCAACAACAGCTAGATCCCTTGCCCTTCAAATGCGTATACCTATATCAATAACAATGCAAAAATATCTCGGAATTCCACTAGTCAATGGTAGAGTTAAAAATTGCGTCTTTGATGAAGCCATATAAAATCTGCAAAAACAACTTTCTAAATGGAAATCCTCTTCTATTTCTCAAGCTGAAAGAGCTACTTTAATCCAATCAAACCAAAGCTCGAAAACAAATTACCTAATGCATAATTTTTTACTACCAAAAGGGATTCTTCATCAAATAGATCAAATAAATAAAAATTTCTTCCAGAACAAACTACAATCTGAAAGATACACACCACTAATAAGCTGGAACACTATATGTCAACCTAAAAAGGAAGGAGGACTTGGAATCAGAAAAGCGGAATCCTTGAATGAAGGGCTACAGATGAAACTTCTTTGGAAAATCATACTGATCAAAATAGTTTGTGGGTTAAAATTATTAAAGAAAAATACCTACAGAATTCTAGTATAAATGAAAGGGATACACAAAACACATCATGGCAATTTAGGAGACTTCTATCTTTAAGAGAAAAAAATTCAATACAGGACTCCAATGGATAATTGGAAATGGAGAACAAATAAATGTATGGAAGGATCCATGGCTTGATAATGCAAAATTAAACCAATACTAGAATTCTCATGATCCAAGTTTGAAAGTAGCTCAACTAATAAATAATCAAAGACAATGGAATTTGCCCCTACTTCAAAGAATTATCCCAATTAACATTATTAATCAAATAGTGCAAATACAAATACCAACTTGGGATATTGATGATAAACTAATTTGGAAATTTGAAAAAGATGGAAGATTCTCGACTAAGTCTACAAACCTCATAAATAATAACAATAATCATCAAAGTATAAACGATTTAAAATGGATTTGTAAACTCAATCTGCCGCCTAGAATCAAGAAGCTTATATGGAAAATATTAATTGGCGGACTCCCTACTACTCAGAGATTAAACAAATATTACAACAAAGTCCCAGACCAATGTTCACTATGCAATTGTGAAGATGAGGATACTACACATCTACTAATAAGCTGTAATTTTGCTACGAAACTTATAAAAAACTATGAGAGTACTTGTGGTAAAATTCTCCTCCACCGGGAAGATTATAATAAAAATATCATTGACATCCTTCTGTTAAATAAAAATAAAACTATAATGCAAGACTTAGGCTTCATCTGACAAACAATTTGGGAAACTAGAAATAATGCAATTTAAAAAAAAAAAACCAAGTATACCGAGCCCTAAAAGATTATAATAAAAATATCATTGACATTCCTTATGTTTGAAGTAGCTTCAAACATAAGGAATTGGAATGCCGGAGTAGAGCTGGAAAAAAAAACCAAGTATACCGAGCCCCAAAAGAATGAAAGTTAAGTGGACTAAACCCCTGAGCAGTATCTATAAGATTAATATAGATGGCTCGGTCAAACCCACGGGCACCTGCAAGGTAGGAGGAGTTATTCGTGACTCCGAGAGCAGTTTATTAGATGTATTCTTCCAAAATACATCTAAAGGTTCAATTCTACAGACGGAAGTAGAAGAAATCATTGTAGGAATGCAACATGAAATCAGAAAAGGAATTCGGAAGGCTATGAAAGCGACAATCAGACGATTATCAAGGCAATAAAAAGAGAACTCAACACTCCATGGGAAGTTATCCATCAAGTTGAGAAGATTATACTTATGGCTAGAGATTTTGATTATATTCAATTTAGTCATTGCTTTAGAGAAGCTAACAAGGTAGCAGACTATACAGCAAGAAAAGGTATCGATTGTATTAGGTCTACATCCCCTTTTAATAGGGATCTGTACTCCATCATCTTTAAGGATGATCCTAGTAGTTTGCTACGTTTCTCGTAGCAAACTCCAAATATTTGCATATTGTAAAAAAAAAAAGCGGGATAACAATCATAAAACCACCGGATAAGTGGGACAACAATCAATTAATATTTTAATGAGTAAATCTAATTCTTTTTTATTATCAATGTAATTAATCTAATTAAGAAACAAATCCTAAATAAAAAAAAACTACTTTAAAGGAGAAGTCGTCACATGGCATAAGCGACTTCTCCTTTAGGGCTCGTTTGGTTCAATGTGGGAATTGAAATTCTCAGGAAGTTACTTCATTGGAATTGAATTCCCAGGAAGTCGAATTAATGAGAATTGTGAAAATGTACGTGTTGGTTGAACTTTGAATTTTAGAGGATTGAAAAGGGTAATTGAAAATTTTCATATACAAAATGGTGGAAGTTAAACTTACCTAGAGGTAACAAGGTAAATGAACTTCCTCCAAATTGGAGGAATTTAACTTCCTGAGAAGTTGAATTCCTGGGTTTTCATGTTTTAAAAATATAAACCAAACGCAGGTATTTCTCAAACTTTCTAAGAATTTTTACTTTTTGGGTTTTTAACATATCAACCAAATGCACTCCTATTATTATATATACTAGTTCAATTACCCGCACCTTGTGCGGTTTTTTTATAATATGATTTTTATACATTTAATTTTTTTTCAAAACACATGATTTAGACATTTAATTAGTCATTAAAATGTATAAATAAAAAAACACAATAAAGTATTTTAATTAATTAAGAGTTGATCAAGTACACTCAAATTAGTAATGAAAAGAGAATTTATAAAGAAAAATAAACATAGAAAAAAAGCCTTATAAAATGAAAGATATTAAATAACCAATTGTTTTCTTTCTTTTTTTTTAAAAAAATAATTGCACATACTAATCAAATAAAATACCAAAATATAGATGAAAGTCAAATAAAAAATGATTTTTTAACCTAAATTTGAGACGTAAATTATATATTTAAAAGAAAAATAAATGCATTGATTATTATGTTTTTAGTTTTTTAATTATTATTTTGTTGTATTTATTGATTCCAATCAAGTTTGGTTAGGGTTTTTCAAAAGAAAACGGGATGGCTATATACACCGACGACAGGTGCTATATGCACTATATAGGCCGGATCATAGATCCGTCCGTTATAAATTTTTTAAAAAATACACGTACGGATCCTAGATCCGTCCGTTATAGGGTAAAATTTAAAAATTACATAGGACGGATCTAGGATCCGTCCTATGTATTATTATTAAAAAAAAAAGAGGGAGTAAAAAGCTGCTGTGCAGCTTTTACTTTTTGGAGGATGAATTTAACAAGGCCGGATCTATGATCCGGCCCCTGTTTTGCTTTTTTTTTTTTAAGCTTGGACAACTTTTTTTTGCTTCTTTTTTTGTTTCTTTTTTTTATATATATATATAACGGACGGATCTAGGATTCGTCCGTATATTTTTTAAAAAAATTACAACGGACGGATCTATAATCCGTCCTATGTAGTGTATATAGCACCTGTCGTTGGTGTATATAGTACAATCCAAAGAAAATTAAGCATAGTTAGAGTTACCATAAATATGATGGAAGATTATGCTTGATTAATTTAAGATAGGATTAATAGAGTTACCATTGATTAATTTTTTTGATTAATAAGTAAATGTGGAGCCAAGATTAATGTGGATTTAACACATAGAATTGCTAAAAACTATAGCTTGTCACATAGGACCTAAAAAAATGAAGAAGAAGAAGACGTGTCTAAGTGTACTTCTTTTTTAGTGGTGATGAGCAAGGGGGTGGGAAGGAGGTCACGGGTTCGATCCCTGCCTCCGTCCCTTTCCTTGGAATTTCTACTCAAGGTTTGCCTTGCTTCCTTATCAGTGGTTCGAGCCGGTCGGCGCAAGCCGGTTTATCTGATACGTGGCTCTTGCCGGCTGAGTCACTTGCTCGGGGTTTACCGTCAAAGATGGGTGCGATTGAAGGATGAGGAGGGTGGTTTTCGAGTATGGTTAGGGCAAATCGGCGGTTAGGGTTTAGGAAGGCCGAAGAGGAAGGCAATGGTGGGACTTGAAATTGGGGGATGGGGATGTTTTGGTGGGTGATTGAATAAGAACAATTGAGGTTTGAGTCGTGTTTGATTTGGAATTTTTTTGTTTGAAAGAGAAATTGGGTGACATTGGTTTTGAATTGGATGGGAAAGTACGTCATTCATTAGCATATCTTCGTTTTCTGCAGAATCTGCATAACTTATGTGACAAGGGTAAATGCACTCTTGACATGTGACATTTTCAAGGTGACACGTAAATGTTGATATTTAAAGGATATTGTCCTAATCGATCATTTCGATATGAAATTAATCGACAACTAGAATCTGATATGAACTTGAATAGTCCTACGAATACCACATATTCCCTTTGATGTCATTCTCTTGCTTTTTATTTCAATTTCATTGATTGCTGGACAACAATGTCGTTTTCTGTTTTAATTGGGCTTGTTTCTGAATTATAAATGAGTTTTGACATACCAAGGTCAATCGATGTTGTTTTCTGAACGCTTTTGTGCACCTTAGGCCATATGAGTGATGCTAAAAACCTAATCGCTACAGATAAAAGTGTTGGAGGAGGTCGTCAATGGACTACGGGTTGCTAAAGAGATAGGAAGAGCCGAGGAAGAAAGAGAAAGGGTTGCTAGCGCTTCTTTTAACATTGATGCAGAGAAGAAGGGTGATGTTAGGAAAGATGGAGTTGAAGACAAACTTGTCGATGAAAAGGAAGGAGATGGGGGAGGGGGGCACGAAAGAATGAGGAGGTAAGTTTGTTTTTGGGTGACATAATGTTTTATGTTGAGTGACATGGGAAATCGGGGATCTATTTTAAAGTTTGAATTTGTTTTTCAAGTCGTTTATGTTGATGTGGTTACAACGATTGTACTTGAAGTCGGGGAGAAGCCCCTACAAGGACAAGGTGATAGGGCAAGCTCTTATGCTCCGTCGAAAGGATGGTGTCGAAGATGTTAGCAAGGAAGAGGATGCGGAGGTACTTGTCAAGGATGGGGGGAAGGGTGGAGAGGACCCGGCCATGGATGTTGAGGTGACTACGATTTAACAAGGAAAAGAGATGAGGAGGCTGAGGACAACGACAACAAGGGCGGGGAGACGGAGGGTACACCTGACCACCTTATATCAGAGCTTGTTTTTCTTTTCACTAGATTGTTATGAACATTGCTGCGATTGTACTTTATGAACTTCATTGCTCAAAGCTTGTAGGATGTTATGATATCTGTTGGTCATAAGTTGTAGTATTTTATAACATTGGTTAGTTAGTAGATGTTAGTCTTCTACGAACATCATATGTAGTTGGGGTTCTTTATCCACGTACTTGTTTTTATAATGTTTAGGTCGAAATAATAGTGACACATGAAATCCGTCATGTGACAAAGGCATACAAAGAGGTGACAGGGGTGATTTCCTTAGGAAAATGGCAGACACAGTAAAAAATGTAAATCAGCAAATTCAAACAGATGACACGTGAAATATGTCATGTCACACCGTACAACTCCAAATCATCCTAGTCTTCTTCGAGCTTCACTTCAAAACTTTCGTCCTCATCCGAGACCCCAAAGTCGATTGTGGGGGTTGGCCCATCGTTTCCACCTGAAAAACGATACCAAAGTTCAGAAGAGAGAGTTATGGGCATCTAACGCCATAGATGAAGAGTACTTCGCATAAAACACTTACCCCTTTCATATGCCAACAAAGGTTTCTGGGGCATCACATTGACACGGAGACTTTGATCACCGACAGGGGCACAACTTGAAGCCGACATGTGCTCTGCAGCTGGAACAGCAAGCCGGGAGCTTTTCTTCCATGGTGGAACATTCTCCTTCTCTCCTATCTCTCTCTCCATGAGTTTCTACTTCAGAAATTGTGGGAGAAGAAGAAAATGAAAAGCTCGGACTTTAGACTAGACAAAAGGGAAAAGGGAACCACAACATCACATCACCCTCTCTCTTCATTTTTTGGCGCCAAAACCATCCTCACTTTACCTCCTCCTCCCTCTCACGTGGTCCCTCCATCATGCATAGCCTGCTACCGGCCCTTTGGGTGACAATTTGTATTTGCACAAATAACACTCTAGACCACTTATATATTTTGGCAAAACATATATAGTCTATCTATGCAAATAGCGCATAAACTAAATGTATACTTTTTTAAAAAAAAAATAAGTGTGTGTGTGTGTGTGTGTGTGTGTATATATATATATATATATATATATATGACACTGTTATCATTAATTTCCAATTTATCATACTCCCTTGTTTGATAATTTTTAGTTTTGACATTTACTAAGTAATACTCCATCCGTTAATTAAAACATGTCGTTTTAGATATTTCCATATTTTTTAAGAAAGCAAATAAAAACAAATAAAAATTCACTCATACCCTTAATTATTACTTTATTTTTCCACTTATTGAAAAGTACAACTAACAAATCCCTAATTATTAATCCATATAAGGGTAATTTTGGAAAGTGAACACCAAAATACCTAAAATGACATGTTTTTCTTAACAAGATTTTACTCATAAAACGAAATGTTTTTCTTAACGGAGAGAGTATTAACCATTTCATTCCACGTTGTTTGGTGATAGATTTTCTCCAATGACAGTTTAATATATTTTGAGGTGACAATTGTTTGTGATAAATTTTTCGGTGACAATTGACATTTTTTGTGACATTTTGTTTTTGGTGATAACCCGAGATAATTTTCCGTGATAAATTATTTTCTTAATGTGACAGTTGTTGGTGACATCTTTTTCAGTGACATATAATTTTTTTTTATGACGGCTGACTTTCATCTAGTGAAAGTTGTCGGTGACACTTTTTTCTAGTGATAATTTTTTTTCCTACGAACATATGATTTTTAAGGTGACGGTGGTCAGTGACGAGGTTGTTGAAAATATATTATGTCCACGATATTGCAACCTCAAAAAATTGTCACCACAATATTGTACATCACCAAGGTATTGTATGAAATCCATATTTTGAAAATTTTAACCATTATTGCTCACAACAAATAGTTATCATAACACTATTTCCTAAAAAAGAAACTATCACCGTGATATTGGCCCCACGTGAAATGTTATCATCAAATTATATATCATCAAAATAATGTACGTCGCCAAATAAAGTTTGAAAAGTTTGGGATAATGCATATTTTAGATAGACATTATAGGTAGTTGTTAGTGCATGCATTTAAAAGTGTCTATGTCATGTTTATTGATTATTTCATATCATTAGTAGTTTGTCTTGCAAGTTTGAAATCTACGCTCTTTTTTGTGCTTTTTCGCAGATATTGCAGCCCCTGGGATGAGTATGGAGAGCTAGGAACTTAAGGAAACCATTGGAAAAGGCAAGAAGAGGTGTATGAAGGAGTTAACTTGGATTCAGAAGAGATTGGACGAAGATTACGGTTCTTTTCACAGCGCCGCCGCTTAAAGCACGGCTCACGCCGTCTATGCAGTTGCGGGATTGCGATTTCTATCTTTTGGAAATTAATTAGATTTTAGGCTTTTATTATTTGTGGTCGACTTTTTAGCCTATTGGGAAGTTCTTGTTAGAGATTTATAGAGACCTAATTGAGAGAGACTCCAATGGAGATATTGAGAGGAACCCCTTCCGTGAGGAACTAAACCTCTTTGGTTTTCCGTGCAATTCAGAGACATGGCTATATGATTTGTGAGACTTAATTTGTATCTATTCTATGTTTGATTGATTCAATATCTTTGTTCTTCATTGATTGTGTGCATGTATTCCCTTGATTGGCCTCCTTGACAGAATTTTCTTTCTTGCTAAATATTTAGTTATCACTTGCAAGTTAATTGAATCAATGGCACAACATAGCCAATTGATCCCGAGAAAGCATCGATTGGGTGTGTAGGGGATATTGATCATTCTACTTTATCAATTGCATCGATTAGGGTTATAGAGTTGCGCCTCTATCTTTAGTTGTTTATGTCATTGACATTGTTTAATTTCTTAGGGTTTGAGTAATCCACCGTTATATGAATCAAACAAGGAAAGATAGGATAGAGTCAATGATCAAAGCCATAACCATTGTTGATGAATTGTAGGGGAAACTATCTCATTTATAATTATCACAAATTCACCATTGTTACTTTTGCCTTATTCAGTTGTCTTTTCATTCAACTACTATTTTATCTTATTCCCTTTTGATAACAATTTGATAGACAGGAAAAATATTCTCTTTGTGAGATCGACCCCTTACTATTCCACTATACTAGTTACTAGTTTACTATTTAGGTTGTTAGTTTGGGTTATTATTCTTTTTAGTGTTGTAGAAAGATAACGACATTCTGCACCACACCAAATTTCGGCGCCGTTGCCGGGGAGATTGCTTTAATTCTTTTGTTTGTTTTCGTTACTATCTTTGGTGATTCACCTTGGTTGATCTCTTTTTGGTTACCAATCAATCTTTGTTGAGTCTTTTTGAAAGGTTAAGAAAAGATGTCTAAAACTGATGATTCCCCTCTCAAGAGGACATTGATAGATTTAAGGGAACCCGCTCTGAATTCGCAAAACCTTGCGATCACATTACTTGAACTTACTAAAGGCTCAAAATTGGGATATAAGGCTGATTGGATATTGATTCTTCCAGTTTTCCATGGGATGATTGAGGATGAGCCTAATAAGCATCTTACTGAATTCGTTAGTGTCTGTGACAGACTCAAACCTCCAGGATTTACTGATGATCAACTCATGTTGAGGTTGTTTCCGTTCACCCTAAAAGACGCATCGATTAATTGGCTACACTATCTGCCTACATGAAGTATTACTACTTGGCTAGAATTGAAGAAAGCTTTTCTGCTAAAATATTTCCCTGCTACCCGTCTGAGCAAAGTGAAAAAGCAATTGACTAGCATATAACAACTCCATGGGGAGAGCCTCTATGACTACCTTGAGAGATTTAGACGACTCAAGGCAAGTTTCCCACAATATGGATTTCCTGAAGATAATTTTATTCTCTATCTTTATCAAGGGTTGCTTGATCATGAGCGCACTATCATCAACGCCACTAGTGGGGGTGATATTCTGGATAAGACACCAGACGAATCTATGCAAATCTTCGATAGATTAGCAAATTCGACTCAACAGTACAAGAAGTTTAATGGATTTGGAGATCCATTTGCTTTGAATGTTCCTCTGAAGAGATGCGAGGAGAAAGTTGTGAAATTGACGGAGGTTGTAATGAAGATGGCTACTCAAATGGAACCATCGAATGCTCAAGGAAGACAAGAAGCTCAAGAATCACGTCATACAAGCTCTGAAGTTCTCAAGGGAGGTGTTTTGAAAGATTTGATGATAATGGTAAGAAATCAAGGAGAACTGATGCGACAAATGGCACAAAAGCTACAAGAGCTCAAGTTGAGAAATTGAAGAAAGTATTTGTTGGGAGAGCTGATAATGCATATTTTATATAGGCATTATAGGTAGGTCTTAGCTAGGTGCATTAAGTATTCATATTGCATGTGTAACAACCTTATTCATATTGTTGGTCATTTGGTATTCGAAATGTGGAATCTATGGTTTTCTAGTGTTTATTTTTAGGTTATAAGATCCGGCCTCGAAAGGTGCAGAAAGAATGGAGAAAATGAACAAAGGAGAGCTAAAGAACAAGAAGGGAAATGAAGAACATGGATAAATCTCATCTTTAAGGTTCTGAGAAGTTGGAATTCGCTTTTGAGGTCTTCATGATAATCATAGTGCTTGGAAAGAGCTTTCCAACACATATTCATATGCGTCAATCAGACGAAGGATCAATCCACAAAGTGCGTTACAAGTTCAGTTTGTCAAAGCTATCAGCAGTGTAAGGACGGCGCCCACCGCTTTTTGCACGGCGCCCGCCGTGCTAATCAGTTCCGGATTTGTGATACACGGCCCAAGTCTATCTTTATGGGAACTTTTATCTATCTTTCCTAGGGTTTTGACCGACGCCTTTGATCCGTATATTAGTCATATTTCCAGCATTCATTCAATCAAGTAACATTCCAATAATTCATTAACTCTAAGAGAGATGATAGGATTTTGGTTTAGGGATTCAAGGTTCGTTATGCTTGCCTAGATTTCATGTGGTTTTGCTATGATTCAAGACTTGGGTTATTGATTGTGAGACTTTATTTCTATATTATTCATGAGTTTATTTATCATCTTGTTCTTCATTGTTTATATTTGTGATTCTTTCTTAGACCGCGCATCTAGTTAGAATTCACATCTATCCTATAAATCCGTTGTTAATTTCTTGATAGCAAACAAAGTCATTGATTTAGTAATATTTCTATGCCTTTGTAGTGGATGATAACAATTGATCTATATCGTTAGATGTTGATTATGCCAATTAGGGTTGTTCCAATTGTGTCTTAATTCCAGTGAATCGATATGTCAATTGGTCTAAGCACTTGAGTTCTTAATTCTATTCTTTAGTTATATTGAATAAGGTGATTGTATCCTTGCGGATCCTTCAACTTTATTCAAGTCGACATAGACTTAGGAATAATATTGATATCAACTCAAGGATCAAGTAAATCAACCAATGTTGCGAATTATAGGCAAACTGCACTCTTATCTTTTATCTTCTCTTTGTTTCCATTCACATCTTCATCATAGTCTATTTACTTTCCACATTGCTTATTTACATTCATATCTCATTCATATATATAGTTGCATAATTGATAAACACACATTATGTTGAAGTACTTGTTTCTCTGTGGGTTCGACCCCTTACTTATTCGATATACTAGGTTGCTAGTTTGGGTTATTTATTCGGCGAGGTGAAATCTAACGACATTTCTCTTTCGTCAAAAGTGGCGACGTTGCCAGGGAAGCAAGTTTATTTCTTTGTTTCGTGTGTTTATTGATCTTTGTTTTGTTTGGTTTATTTCTTTCGAAAATTTTTAAAAATAAAATGTTGAGGTTATATCAAAATCAGGGAGAATTTTTTCACCATTAACTAGAAAGAGTGCTAAATCTAGTGAGAGAGCGCAAATCACAGGGTTTCAATCCTAGTAAATTAGATAAGGTACTTTGTGTTATGGAGGGTGCACAACCTGAAATAAGGAAACTTATTGACGATGACGAGTGTAGCCCAGGCCTATTAGGAATATGGGATCTTATCCAAAACATAGCCCTTGATTGTGAGTTAAAAGAATCATGGGAGAAAGGATGCAAGAAGTTGGCCGAGCTACTTAATTAAAGAGGAATCACCACTGCATATCATGGCGCCCGCCGTCCCATCCACGGTGCCCGCCGTCTCTGCAGACTGCCCAAAGGTAAGGATATTCACTAAGCAAGAATATTAGGAGACGCATGGGTTATCTGATGATGCCTGGGATGAAGAAGAGGATCTAGTACTTCTTAAAACGGAGTCTCATGAGTCGACGCGTGAGGTTTCATCTATTATGCCTTCTTCTCCATTATCTTTTATGCCCTCTCTTTCACAATCCATTATGTTTTCCTCCCCATCACCCATTATGCCTTCTTCTCCATCGTCTATCAAACCCCCTATTTCATCATCCATCATGTCTTCTTATCCATCACTCGGTGAAGTGGAAAGCCAAATGCCTATTGAAATGGAATCTCGTGAGTTCATGCATGAAGATCTATATGTTTTGGCTTCTAATTCATCTGAAGAGCTCATCTCGATCGCATCGATCACATACCCAATTCCAGAGCCGATTTCTGTGGCTCTTGAGTAAGGTAATGAAATTTCTAACACTATTTTGGAAGATGGTGAATATTTGGATCCCTGGGAGCATTACTTCTATAAGACACCAGCGAAACTGTGTTGGTGGTCTTACAATCCTTCCGGAAAAGATCAACCTAAGCTAAGTAAAGAAGTCTCAAAGCTTCTCTACAAGGTATCTTTAATTGCTTATTTTCTCATGTTTAGTGTTCATTCAAATTTCGGCTGGGCACAAGAATTTGATTTGCTTTTAAAGGCGTTAACAATGTCTGAATGAGTCTTAAGGTAAGAACAAAATAAACCGTTGAGTCTATGGCGTTAACCAAGGACGCTTCTTGGGAGGCAACCTAAGATATGTTTTCTAGTTTGCAAGTTTTTCGATTCCTAGTTAGGTATTTAGTCTTTCAAATTCAATAAAATGATAGAGTTCCATTTAGATATATGTTTTTGGAGGAGTCTTGAGTTAACCATGATTTGCTTTATTGAATGTCGGAATGGCGTTCTGTACATCACGGCGCCCGCCGTCCCATCCACGGCCTCCCCTGCCACCGTTCACGGACGCGTTTCAGGATTTTGGTAACATTGAAAGGGAGTATTTTCTATCATTTTATTATTCTTAGAATTAGTTTATATATTTCTATTTTATTTAGTATCTTATATCTTTTATCTATCTATATTAGGATTAGATTTTATTTTATTCTATCTATCTTAGGTTAGATTGTTCTATCTTAGGATTAGTTTTTATTTATCTTAGGACTGGATTTTATCTTTTTGTTTATTTTATTTTACTTTATTATTTCTATCTATTTCTAATATTTCTTTTTCTTTTTTATAGATGATCCTTTCCCTTTCCAATTAACCACATATCCAAATTCCCAAATTGTGATCATTCAAAGCCTTTGTCTCCAAGTAAATGCAAAAACCTTAATTTCTCCACTTGAATCTAAAATCCAAAACCTAAGCCTTGTGTTTCAATCAAAAGCCTTTTTTTCTTCTCAAAAATCAAATACATTCATCACTGCCCTTCATCCATTAAAATTCGATTCTTTTCATACCCCTACCATCCCTACCATCAAAGGAAGACTTTGAAACCAAGTCATAATCTTCAAAGAGCAATTTGGAAGGAGTTTGGATGTCGAAACATCAACATTTAATCTTGGATTCATGGTTCTGCACAGGCGGCGCCCGCCGCCGCCCTCAGTGTTCCAAAGTTTGTTGTCCGACGATGGAAACCACCACTACTATGATTAAGTAAGTTCCCTTTTCCCTCATTTGTGATTTTATTTTAAATCTTGTTGTCTTTATTTGATTTTCGTTTAAGGATGATGAGTAATTTAATTATCGGGGGAAGGTTGCATGCATTCATGTTTATGTTATTGTCGTATATTCTTGTTTACTTTTCCCTTATATTATTGCATTAGAAAAAGAAAAAAAATTAAAAAATGTCAAAAACCCAAAAATATCATGCATTGCATAAATGTGTTATTCAACTACCCATCTTGCAATGTTTGTCCTCTATTATGTATTTTGGCATGATCATATAAATTCCATAGCATGTTTGGATTGTTTAGCCTTATCGCCTTAAAATGTTATTCTTATGAAGCATGATTTGGTGATGTAATTGAGCTTGGACGAATGAGTTTGAGTATGATTGAAATCCTACACAATATGACCCTTGTGAGATTGTTTTTTAGCCTTGTTGGAATCATTTATAATTCCTTTTGCTTTGATGTGTGATTTACTCTCCTTATGTTTCAACCTCTTGATATTGACTTCATTATCTATTGTCAAGACCGACTCACATTTTTGTTGCTTGCAAAATTTTATGCTTTTATGTTTATATTTGGCTATAGTTACTTATTGAGTGTTTAGTGTGAAATAAAGTGGCAATGGTTGAGACACGTAGTAATCGGATCTACGCATGACACCCATGGGTATGATTCGTGTAAAACGGTGCCAAAAGCTACCCACCAAGGAAGGGAGCTTGATCATTGAGTAAACGGGTTCATTCACGATACCCATGTTTATAATTCGCGTCAAAAGATATTCAAGTGGAATTTATTCAAAAGTTGAGGTGTTGATAGACCGGGGCCATTCATGACACCCATGTTTGCGACTCGCGTAAGGAATACACCAAGGCTGAAAGAAAGCAAAACAAGAAAATGGGAAAAAAGATTAAAAAAAAGCCGAGAAAAAAAGAAAAAAAAAAGAAAAAAGAGAAAAGAAAGAACAGAGAGAGATCTAGAGCCAAATTGCTTATTTTTATTGTATTTCCGCAAGTAATGACATTTCGGTGGAGATTTGGTGATATTGTTGTCAATTTCTATGAGCTTAGTTGCATTATGGATTGACTTGAGAGTTGAACTTCAAAGCCTAACACATGAGAGCATGAGTGAAACACATATTCCTGGTGAGGTTGGATGATTTCTACTTCTATGCTTTAATTGCCAAATACATGCTCTGATGTTTATTCACTTGATCTTGTGTTCATTTAAATTTGATGTTGCTTTTGAGGAGGCAAATACATGATGAATATGTTTGTGGGATGTTTGATTATTGCTATGTTTTTCATTGCTTGAGGACAAGCAAAAGCTAAAGTGTGGGGGAGTTCGAGTTATGACAATTTATTTGGTTCTTTCATGTTTAATTTGCACTTGTTATGATATATAAATTTTTTTTTGTTTAGACATGAAGGAGTCTCTATCTTTTTGTTGTAATCTATGTTCGCTAGATGACTAGCGAAGCTTAAGTGTGGGGGAGTTTGATAATGTATATTTTATATAGGCATTATAGGTAGGTCTTAGGTGAATTAAGTATTCATATTGCATGTGTCATAAACTTATTCATATGTTTGGTCATTTGGTATTCGAAGTGTGAAATCTATGATTTCTAGTGTTTATTTGTAGGTTATAAGATCCGGCCTCAAAAGGTGGAGAAAGAACAGAGAAAATGTACAAAGGAGACCTAAATAACAAGAGTGGAAATGGAGAACATAGAGAAATCCCATCTTTAAGGTTCTGAGAAGTTGGAATTAGCTTTTAAGGTTTTCATGAGAATCGCAGTGCTTAGAAAGAGCTTCCAACGCATATTCATATGCGTCAATCGGATGAAGGATGACCCCAGAAAGTGCGTTACAAGTTCAGTCTGTCGAAGCTGTCAGCACTGTAAGGACGGCGCCCGCTGCCTTTTCCACGGCGCCCGCCGTGCTTGTTAGTTCCGGATTTGCGATATCCGACCCAAGTCTATCTTTATGGGAACTTTTATCTATCTTTCCTAGGGTTTTGCCGACGCCTTTGAACCCTATATTAGTCATATTTTCAGCATTCATTCATTCAACTACCATTCCAATAATTCATTAACTCTAAGAGAGATGAGAGGATTTAAGTTTAGGGATTCAATGTTTGTTATGCTTGCCTAGAATTCTTGTGGTTTTGCAATGATTCAAGACTTGGTTGAGTGATTGTGAGACGTGATTTCTATATTATTCATGAGTTTATTTATCATATTGTTCTTCATTGTTTATATTTGTGATTCTTTCTATGACCGCGCATCTTGTTAGAATTAGCATTTATGCTATGAATCCATTATTGGTTTCTCGATAGCAAACGAAGTCATTGATTTAGTAATATTTCTATGCCTTTTTAGTAGATGAAACAATTGATCTATATCATTAGATGTTGATTATGCTGATTAGGGTTGTTCCAATTGTGTCTTAATTGCATTGAATCGATATGCCAATTGGTCTAAGCACTTGAGTTCTTAATGCTATTCTTTAGCGGTATTGAATAAGGTGATTGTATACCTGTAGATCCTTCAACTTTAGTCAAGTCGACATAGGCTTAGGAATAATATTGATATCAACTCAAGGATCAAGTAAATCAACCAATGTTGAGAATTATAGGCAAACTACACTCTTATCTTTTATCTTCTCTTTGTTCCATTCACATCTTCATCATAGTCTATTTACTTTCCTCATTGCTTATTTACATTCATATCTCATTCATAGTTGCATAATTGATAAATACACATTGCATTGAAGTACTTGTTTCTATATGGGTTCAACCCCTTACTTATCCGTTATACTAGGTTGCTAGTTAGTTTGTTAGTTTGGGTTATTTCTTTGGCGAGGTGAAATCTAACGATGTCTCCCTTCCATAAGTGCCCTCCGCAGGAGACCCTATGGCTATGGTTCTTGGAGGTAAAGTTATGAATTGTTCGTAGGAGGATTTAGAAGAAAGACCGAAGGAGATGATGGCCATGGGTGAAGAAGATTTTAGGATTTTGGAAACTGAAACACTGCCTGACAACACCCGGCCCCCCCCCAGACACGACGTCCGTCCCCCTTGACAGTGAGCGGTCCGATTTCTAAATTTGATCCATCCGTGGAAATATCATCGGATGAGTGGTCTTATGAGGTTTCCAAACCTGTAACACCCTTTCCTCATGCCTTGAATCTTGATCGTAAATGGGAAAACGAAAAAGACCTATTTGACACTTTCACTAAATGGCCGGTAAACATTCCTCTCCTTAATCTAGTTGAATTCGTTCCTCATTATGCAAAATTCCTTCGGGAAGTTTGCACAACCAAAAGATCACAATAGGAGAAGGAAAAAGAAGGTAAGGAACTAAAACAAAATTTGTCTTTGGATTTTCAAAAGCGAATGCCTGAAAAGTGCGGAGACCCAGGTATGTTTACTCTTCCTCGTACGATTGGTCAAGTTAAAATCAACACTTCCATGCTTGATCTTGATGCATCTATCAATGTGATGACATACAAGTTATATGATGAGTTGGGACTAGGAATTTGATGGAAACTATACAACTTGCTGATCGCTCTAAACTTCACCCTGGAGGGGGGGTAGTTGAAGATGTTTTGATCATGGTTGATGATTTGATTTTCCCTGCTGATTTTTATGTGATTAATATGAGACTTGGTATACCCGAGACACCTATCATATTAGGTAGACCCTTCTTGCGAACTGCTAAAGCAAAAATTGATTGTTTTGCTGGGTCATTAACTGTGGAAGTTGATGGGAAAAGGCTGAATATTTGATCCCTAATGGGAAATCTGCTGCATATTCTCTAAATCTGGTTGATGTTGTTGATATTTTCACTAAAGACATCATGAGTATTGATCGTTATGACCAACTACAAGTTGTTTTGGAATCCCCTTTTGGTGAATCGTCTTATGATTATGCTTTGCCTAAAAACCTGCAGGAATTGTCTGTGGCAATGGACACCAATTCAGACAATTGGTCCCATTTTTATAGAACCTAACCATTAGATCCTCCTAGTGAGAAACTTCTTCCGTCTATCATTCAGGAGCCTGAAGTTGAATTGAAACCTCTCCCTGATCATTTAAAGTATGCATTTTTGGGAGAGGGTGATACACTTCATGTGATTATTTCTAATAAGCTTAATTTTGACCAGGAATAAAGGTTGGTGGATGTCCTTAGGGAACATCACACTGCCTTGGGATGGACCATTGCTGATATCAAAGGAATCAGTCCAACATTGTGTATGCATCGCATACTCATGGAGGATGATGCAAATCTGACAAGAAAACCTCAGCGACTGTTGACTCCACCTATGATGGAGGTCGTCAAAAAGGAGGCCTTGAAGCTTCTTCAGGAAGGTATGATCTACCCTATTTCTGATAGTCAATGGGTAATTCTAACACAAGTTGTCCCTAAGAAGGGAGGTATCACGGTCTCTGAGAACCAAAGCAACATCTACTCACAAAAGGAGGGTTATGCAAAAAACATTCATTTGTGACAAAGCATTAATAATCAAGAGGACTTTAATTTAAGCTCAATAAGGAGTAGATTTGGTAAAAGGCTAAAAGGTGGGCAATTTCTGGCAATGTGGTGCTTTTGATCCGGGGAAATGGAGTATTTCCAAACTGAGTTTCATACCGCATTCTTTCTCATAAGATCCATCACCTTTCATAATGCTTTTTCTCAATAATAATGCTTTTACCTCTCTAACCTTAGCACTGCCTTCTCGCGAGTCGCAAACATGGGTGACATGAATGGCCTCGGATACTTAGTGCTTTGGACTCCTCACAATGTGTCCCATCTCGCCAAACTATTATCTCAGCGAGCAGGGTCGATCTTTGATTGGATTTTCTTTCACTCATTAAATTTTCCATATATTTCAAACAATTCCGCCAAACTCCAAATAATGATATATAACACAACAATCATATAACATCTCCATAATGTAACATCATTCTCAACATAATCCCCGGATAGGAAATAAGGTAAAGAATGGGCAAATATTTAGATCATGTGGAGCAATATATGAAATAAGGCATATTATGGCCTTTTGTGATGCATATAAGCATAGGTATGGCTAGGGAATACAAATATATGAGCATTATATGGAAATATAAAGTCCTCCATCCTCTTATCATGCAACATGCCAAAAGCAACATCAAATTTTACCTCCTTTCATGGTTTTCAAGAAATATGCACTTCATTGTGACTTCCCTTTACTAGGCAATTTCATGCTATATTTTTAATGAATCCAATTTTGCATCGTCGAGTTCAATATAAGCTTCCATGAAATGATTCAAAAATTTTAATGGGGGTCATTTTTTTTCAAAACTTTGGAAAACATGCATATATAAGCACATAAATCAATAATGCATTCCAAAATAGCCATGTAGCAATTCAAAGAAATAATGCACAAATAATGTCAAATATGACAAATATGCATAAAGTAAGCCTTTCTCCCACCCCATACTTAAACATTACAGTGTCCTCACTGTATAAAAACAAGGGTAAAGAAAGAGACTCACTAGACAGGTGTGCAGGGCTTCATAATTTCGAATGAAGGAATCTCCTGGGCCGAGTATGAATATGGCTCATCCATGGTCCTGAAAAGTGCAGAAGACATATACCCATAATAGAAAAACTAAAAGTGTTCAAAACCAAAAACAAACACAAGCAACAAAGTCTAAAAAGTCCAAAATTAAATGTCTATGTACACGCTCTAGATTTTATAGTCGCTAGGCCAACTTCTCCATTTAGCTCAAGGTGGCATTTGCAGGGCCCATGTAGCCTGGGCTTCAAATAGGACTCCATTCTTGTCCATCAGCTGCAATCCTCCAGAATGGATCTTGTTCACCACAAAAGGTCCCATTCTCTTCTTGTTGAATTTGTTTGGGAACCAATGATCCTTTGATTTGGAGACATAGAGCTTGTCTCCAATTTTATACTCTTTAGGCTCATCATTGGATATCCTACATAAGCGCACATACCAAGGCAAACCTCTCCCATGTATAGATAGATCTTTAATGGAAATAGGAGAAGAAAGATCCATACCTTGGCTTACCTTCGCAGAGACGGAATCGGGGACCACAGTGTTTGGTCGATCTCGAGTGGGATTCAGTTTCTGGTGGTGAGCTGCTCGTGGGTGCAGGAGCTGGTGGAGGGGAGGGTTGGTCGACATCGAGTGGGCTACTCAATCTCGAGTAGGATTCTCCTTCTGGTGGCTTCAGCATCGAGGAAGAAGGAGCTGTGCCGGCAAGATGGTGGTCGACATCGAGTACTGTACTCGACCTCGAGGAAGGCTCGGCTTCTGTCTGGCTGCTCGACGACGCTGGTGCTGGTGGAGGCTCTTGGTTTTGGTCTAGATCGACTAGAGTCCTCGATGTCGAGGAATCTTGGTCAATTTTGACCCCATACTTGGTTCCTGTCAAAGCATCCAAAAAATTGTTAGTCCATAACGACGTACCTTGGTTTGTGTCGATTGGATTTTCTGTGTCCTCCTTTAGGATTGCCATGATCTCCTCTTCCTGGGCCTCCATATCCTTCTTTTCCAGCTCCTTAGGGGTCATATTTCTTACCTTGGGTTCCCCGCAGGTGATGTAGCCAGCTGAGATAGATTTTACCTCTTCCATTGGACCTGTATGCCTTTCAGTTTTAATAAAGGAATACTCAATTACCTCATCGCTGATGCTGAAGGTAAGCACTCCTTTCCTTACGCTTATGTTGGCATCAACCGTCGCCAAGAAGGGTCTTCCTAGAATAATTGGACAAGCAGGATCTTCTTGCATATCAACAACTAAGAAATCAGCAGGGACAAAGAATTTACCTACTTGTACTGGCACATTGTCCACCATGCCTGTTGGAATGACCACCGTGTTGTTGGCCATGTAAAGTCTAGCATCTACAGGCTCTAGGGCACCTATCTTAATCTTGGACCAAATTGTTAAAGGCATTATACTCACACTAGCTCCAAGATCACATAAAACATTAATTTTATATGGGCCAAATCCAATGGTTATACCTGGATCTGGCCTCTTCTCAAGTATGTCCAAATGGCTGCATTCCTCTGTAATCTCAGCCATTGATCGCTTTTTGCTCAGAATCTCCTTCAGGAACTTGACATAGGATGGCATTTCATTGAGAGCTTCTGTGAAGGGGATGGTGACGTTGAGTTTCTGAAGCATCTTGATGAAGCGCTGAAATTTCTTTTCTGCTGGGTCCTTTGGAGATTTTGCGGGGAAGGGCAGCTTCTTTTTTGATTTGGGGCCAGAACAGATGTCGGAGATGCTGCAGTTTTCTCTCTCTCGGGCTGACCGTCCTCGATGTCGACCACGCCTTTGTCGATCTCGACCAGATTGGGTGATGTCGAGTTGTTGTACAGTGCAGACGATGGTTTCTGAAGTTTTTCCTCGAGATCGAGTAGGCCCTCCTCGAGATCGACTAGAGTGTTGCCGACGTCGACTTGCTGTTCTTCGTTGCTCTGCTGCTTTCCGACCTCTGGCTCTTGCAGTTGATGGTCGCTTCTGAGTTTTACAGTAGCGATGTGTCCAGTTTTCCCCTTTGGATTTGGTTCTGAAGATCCTGGGAGCAATCCTGTCTGTCTGGGGATTCCTACCGCAAGCTGGCCAATCTGTGTATCAACTGATTTCTGCCATATATCAATCTCCCCAAGCCTAGAGTTGACGCCCTAAATCTGAGTGTAGACTGAGTTGAAGGATTGCCTGGTTTTTGTATGATTCCTCCTTATTTCCTCTAAGACAGTCTGTAGATCATCCTTTTTCTGATCCCTTTCTGGATGTCCTGGAGCTCTGTAGGGCGGGGGGTTCCTAGGGGCACCTTGGCTCCATTGTGGTTGTTGAAACCTTTGGTCCCCCATGTAGCGATTGGGACCCCCTACGTAAGCTACCTCTTCATGGTATTCTGCCAGCCTGACTTGCTCTGTGTGTGGGCACTCAGTAGTGTTGTGCCTCTGTGATCCGCATTTGATACAAGGCTGGTTGACAGAGAGATACTTTACTTGTTTGAGGAGCTTCTTATTCTGATCTCTGTAGTATTGCTCCCTAACATCTGGATCAATTTCCTTAGGGGGCTCATATAAGGGCAGGGATGGTGCTGGCCTGGCGTAAGGGTTCTCCTCATAGTTGACTGGAGTCCCATACTTGTTGTCATAGTTGGTCAGCTTGTCTAGAGCAGCCCATGCGTCAGGAGGCGGCATTGTCAGATACTCATAGTGAGTATATGTGTTGATTCTGTCTTTTGCAGCCAAGTCCAGAGAATTGAAGAAGATCTCTTGAACTACGCAGGGTTGTTGTCCTTGTGTAGGGCTTGATTGCAGCAGATCCTTATAGCGTTCCCATGCCTTTGCTAGCGTTTCCCCATGCTGCTGTTTGAAAGATGTGATCTTTTGGCGCAGAAATGCTGTTTTGGCAGGAGGAAAGAACTTATTCAGAAATTCCTGCTTCACCTGAGCCCATGTCGTGAGAAATCGTGGTTTCAACCCTTCCAACCATTTCAGTGCAGGCCCAACCAGAGACCAACGGAAAGCTTTCATCAGAATGTACTCTAAGGTGGTACCTTCAGAAAGAGTACGACACATGTCAGTAAAGTTGGTAATATGGCGCAAGGGGCATTCATTAAATCTACCATGAAATGCATGATTTTTAATTTCAATAAGGAATTGAGTGCGAATTTCATAGTTGTTTTCAGGGATTAGAATGGCCGATTCAGGCACGACGAGAGTCGGGTGCATATAATCCTCTACAGTGGTTAGGTATAGGGCAAGCTCATTTGCTAGCTGCCTCGCACGTTCAGGTTCTTGTTCCCTTCCTCCTCTCTCAGCGGCGAGAGCAGCATCTCTGGCGGCTAGATCCCTCGTGAGCCTCTCGATCAGCTGTTCCTGTGTCTCTGCAGCTGCCATGGCTCTTTGTAGTTTAGCTCTGATGTGTAGAAGGCGCTCTGGTTCGTCTAAGTCGTCAAACTCGGGTGGTTGACCAGAACGGCGCATACACCTGTACAGTAACTCAAAGAAAAAGTGAGAACTGACTACCTAAGGCGCGAATGATAGTTTTCCCGGCAACGGCGCCAATTTTTTGTGAAGAGGAAATCGAGTATGAAATATAATGAAAATAGATCAAATCAGATTTAGGCCCATGCAAATAATTACAAGACTCCCTCCAATGTAGTAAGAGCAAGTCAGGATCGAATCCACGAGGAAGCGTGTCAGCGGATCCTAGGCAGTTGTAAATCTCACAGAAAAGCAAGCAGAAACAGAAACAAAAGAACAAGGAAAGAAAGACAGAAATAACAAACGAAAGTAAAGAACAAAACAAAAGCAGAAACTAACTCGATCTCGACTAGCCTAACTCGAGATCGACAACAGAACTGGACAACAGAAACTTAGAAATCATAGCAGACAGCAAACCCGGCAAGGGCAACTCGATCTCGACAAGCACAACTCGAGATCGACAACAAATAGCAGAAACAGAAATTGCAGAATCGAAAACAGAAACAGAAACTCAACTCGACGTAGACAAAAGCCAACTCGAGATCGACTAAGGTCTACTCGATCTCGACAAGCCTCTCCTCTATCTCGACTAAAAATGCAGAAAGTGTAAATTGCAAATTCGAACACAGATTCTCAGATTTTGACAGAAATAAATCAATATATAAAGAACTTCCAAAGCTAGGGTATCAACACCACAACGATAACCATGCAAAGTAACACATAAAAGGTATAAAAGATCATGCTTTTCATCAAAATAACTTTCGTTACTAACAAATAGGCATATAGAGGCTTTCGCATAAACCCTAATTGTTACTAACCCTTTTCACATAATTAACCCAAGTTGTATTAAGATCACTTTCGCTTCAATAACACAAACAAGGATCACCTTCAACTCTCGCAAAAGAATCATGCTCATAGGGATAGAAGAAGAATCGCATAACAAGATTGTACCTTTACCGCATCACCTTACATGGCCACCGTCGGGCTCACCCCAGCCCCAGAAGTGGGTGGACTACTCGCTCTTCATCATCAAGAAAGACATCAAATAACAAAAGAAACTAACTTGCATTAATTTAAATAAAGGAAAGCTTACAACCAACAAGACAAATCCGCTTTCGCCTTTCCACCTTGCTTGCCACAAACTCTCTCTCTCTTTATGTAACTACTTACTTGTTGTCTCTAAAATTGAATGTGTGATTGAATGAATGAAAAACTAGCCCCTAAGGCTTTATTTATAGCCTTCTATTCCTTGCTAATCAAGGATAGAAATCTTTATCTATATCTAAAACTATATCTAAAAAGCTTAAAGATAAATAAAAGTAATTTAGGAATTAAATCTAAAAGGGAAATAAATCTAAATAGGTAAGTCTTCTATCCATGTGTGGTAAATCTTCTCCATAGATAGAATTTGATAGATGTAGGATAGATCTCGGCCATCTCGATCTCCTTCGGCCCCAAGGATTCCCAAACCGAGTAGGTTAGTCAAACCGCGTAACGTGCTTCGGACACGGCTCTCCTCGCTCTCGACTAGGGCTCCTCGACATCGAGTAGGAGTTGTCGTCGACTGGGGCTGGCTGGGCTTCTCGGATGGCTCTGCTCGACAGGCTCGGATCTTGGCTCCTTGGCTCCTCGATCTAGACTAGGACAACTCGAGATCGAGTTGGGTGTGGTCGAGGATGGCTCGGATTGACGTTGTAAAGGATCTGGTGGTCGTCATGGACTCGGACTGGCGCTCTTGGGTCCTCGAGATCGAGTTGGCTACTCGAGATCGAGTAACGCTGGCTCGACGTCTCCGTCCTCGGCTTCTCGATTTGTCACAACTCGTCGACTCCGGACATGGCATTGAGGTGTAGTCGATCTCGACAAGTGGCACTCGAGATCGAGTAGGGTTCTGGGAGTCGGGTTGCTCTGGCTCAGTTTCTCGATCAGTGCTCAGTCGACAAGGCCTGTGCTCGGACACCTTCGTCGAGGTCGATTAGGTTTACTCTAGATCGAGTAACTCTGGGTCCTAGCTTGATTCGACTGGTTCCGCTGTTTCTTGACCTTGGACTTCTATAGTTGATTTCCGAGCTTTTCCGAGCTTTCTCAGAACTGCTGTAATTTGCCTTGAATTCTGCGAAATTAAACAGAAACTGGTGTAGATTCCATAACTTGGCGAATAAACATAAACTACATAGATTCTGTATTATACTAGCCCAAATGCATGAAATGTATGTAGAAATCATTATAAAAGTTACTGTAAAACATGGCAGATTCAGCTCACAACAGATGGTGAGATGGTACCTATGAGGGTACAAACTGGTTGGAAAGTTTGCATTGACTATCGCAAACTCAATGCTGCGACACGTAAGGACCACTTTCCTTTGCCTTTCATTGATCAAATGCTTGAGTGCCTTGCCAACCGTTCCTATTATTGCTTTTTGTATGGTTATTCTAGATACTTTTAAATTGCTATTGGACTTGAGGACCGGGAGAAAACCCCTTTTACATGTCCTTTTAGTACTTTTGCTTATAGTAGAATGCCTTTTGGGTTATGCAATGCGTTTGGTACATTTCAAAGATTCATGATGAGTATATTTTCTGAATATGTTGAGCATTTCATTAAAGTATTTATGGATGAATTCACTGTGCATGGGGGTGATTTTGATTCTTTTCTACATCATTTGTCACTAATGCTTAAGAGGTGTATTGAAACCAATTTGGTCTTAAATTCGAAAAAATGCAAGTTTATGGTTGAGCAAGGGATTGTCCTTGGTCACATTGTGTCCAAGAAAGGCATTGAGATAGATAAAGAGAAGATAGATCTTATTCAGTCTCTACCTTATCCTACTAATGTGCATGAGATTCGTTCTTTCTTAGGTCATGCATGATTTTATCGGAGGTTTATCAAGGATTTTTCTAAGATAACCTCCCCATTATGTGAACTCTTTAAGAAAGATGTGGAGTTGAGGGATCAATTGACTTCATCACCTATTATTGAGGCTCCTATTTGGACTTTGCCTTTTGAGTTGATGTGTGATGCCAATGATTATGTTGTAAGGGCTGTTTTGGGACAAATAGTTGAGAAAGCATCTCATGTGATCTACTATGCTTCTATGATGCTGAATTCGGCTCAGCGGAACTACACAACTACAACAAAGGAATTGCTAGCAGTGGTATTTTCTCTGAAAAAGTTTCGTCCTTACTTATTGGGTGCCAAGGTAGGGGTTTATATTGAACATGCGGCACTCCGTTATTTGATGATAAAAAAGGACGCAAAGCCTAGATTGATTCGATGGATCCTGCTTATGACGGAATTCAACTTGGAAATCAGACATAAGAAGGGAGCAAAGAACTTGGTAACTGACCACCTTAGCAGAATTTACTGAACTGATGGTGGAGAAGAGCAACTAGAGAGGCTGGGAGAGTTCCCTGATGAAGGATTCTTGAGAATTTTCGCATATGATGACACGGAGCATCACGGTGCCCACCGCCTAAACCACGGCGCCCGCCGCCCTGACGGTGTTTTGATTTCTGATTTGCTTGTTGAAGATGGAAATGAGTCGCATACTTTGCTTATGGGTATTCAAACCAAGCAACCTTGGTTTGCTGATATTGTTATTTACTTGGTGGCTAGAATCTTCCCATCTAATTGCCCGAAAGATAAAAAGGACAAAATTAGGCTTGATGCTCGCTACTATGTTTGGGATGATCCTTTCTTGTGGAAGCACTGCGCAGATAGAATTGTTCGTCGATGTCTTTCGGACAATGAGGTAACTTGTGTTTTGAGATTCTGTCGTTCACATCCAAACAGAGGACATTTTGATAGATGTCAACGCGCAGGAAATATCTCAAGCAGAAATGAGATGCCATAATCTTCGATCATGGTGTGTGAGTTCTTTGATGTTTAGGGCATCGATTTCATTGGACCCTTTCCTTGTTCATTTTTTAATGTCTACATTTTGCTTGCGGTTGATTATATGTCTAAGTGGGTTGAGGCGAAGCCGACAAAGACTGACGATGCTCGCACAATTGTTAGTTTCTTGAAGAGCTTATTTGATAGATTTGGGATGCGCAGAGTTGTTTTCAGTGACAGAGGAACTCACTTCTGTAACAAGATTGTCAGCGATCTTCTAAGAAAGTACAACGTGACTCAGAAGGTCTCCACCGCCTATCATCCTCAATCAAATGGACATGCATAATTGTCTAACTGGGAAGTGAAAAGGATTTTGGAGAAGAATGTTGCATCGAATAGAAAAGACTGGAGTCTCAGATTGGCAGATGCATTGTGGGCTTACCGTACTGCTGATAAGACACCCATTGAGATGTCTCCGTTTTGTTTGGTTTATGGAGAGCCTTGTCATTTTCCAGTTGAACTCGAGCATAAAACATTCTGGGCAATCAAACATGCCAACATGGATGCATTTGAAGCAGGTGAATTAAGGGAGCTTCAACTTCAGGAGTTAGAAGAGATTCGTTGGGATACTTATGATAATGCTAGGATCTATAAGGACAAAACACAAGCTTGGCATGATAAGCAAATTTTGAGGAGAGAATTCCGTGTTTATCCCTATGGTGCGGTTGATTTACAGAATCCAATTGATGTTCATAACTTCAAGGTGAGTGGTCAAAGAAACAAGAAATATCATGAGGATATCACCGGCCAAGTTATGGACTCCCGGCATGGGGAGGATCTCCTTGAGGATTAGAATCGCTTCATTACGTCTAGCCATGGACGTAAAGAAAAGGCACTACTCAAGACGCAACCCGAGGTAAGTTTCGTTTATTTTCTTTTCTTTCATTTTATTTTCTTTCATTTTTGTTTCATTAGCATTAGGATTTTTAGTTTTTGCATTTTGGAGAAGAGTGGATTGAGTTCATGAGGTAAGATTTGGAATTTGGGATCGAAAACAAAAGGGTATGCATCACTGAGGGTCACGACGCCCGCCGCCTGAAGCATGGCGCCCGCTTACCTTTCTTGTTCAGAAAAACATGGGCCGCCGTTCATTGGACAAATGGGGCCCATATCCGATTTTAAACCCTATTTTTTATTCCCTCTCTTCACTTCATCCCTAACCTCCAAACTCTATTCCATATCTTTCAACCTACCAAACCCACTATTTCATCACAAATCCCTACACTACATCCGAATCGTTGCTCGAATCGGAATTCCGACCACATATTCGGAATCTACATGCCCTGATGTACAAAGAATCACCCTCTTTCTTCACTTTCATTCACCTTCAAATTTCACCAACACCTCAAACTGCCACGTCCAGCGATCTTTTATTCAAAATCTTACTCCCCAAGACCTTAAGAACACTTTTTGTGAAGCAAGGAGGAGAAAACGGGGTTATTCCGGCGTTGGAGGATTATTTTCTAATGAACGTTGATCTTCCTTCGCTCGCCCAGATTTCACGGTGTCCGCCACGGTCCGCAGAACGCCTATTTCGTCTTGTTTTGTAAGTTTTGCTTCGTCTCTTCGTTCTATTTCCTCATCATAACTTCTTTTCCAAACATGATTGCTCCAGACACATTGGACGACGATGAATTATGGAGATGGAATGACCTTATGCTTATAAAATATTCGACGACTAAGTTTTTTTGTCACCCGGCTTTAGACGCTCTAGGTCTAGCGGAATCCTGTGCCACACTTCCGGAGAATGGGGGCCTTGTCCGTTTCATTATGATTCATGGTTTGACTTATCCAGATTTGATCGGAGAGTTTCTGGCAACCTTAGTCGTCAATGAGCGTAGGAGTCAGATTGAGTTTACTTTGCTGGGACGTTCTTATGCGCCGACTTTCACACAATTGAGGCGCTATCTGGTTGTTACTCGTCCTCCTACTGCTGATTGGAGGCGCATGATGTTGTGTCCCCCACCGATGCAAACATGGGCTACTGCTATAGGTTCTCCCTAGATCCGTGGGGGAGTTAACTACAAATGCACAATCCCCCACCCTACACTTCGTCTCTACCATAAGGTGCTCAACAACGCCTTCTTCAGGTAGAATGAGTTGAACAAGGTTTCTATGAAAATGTATGTTTACCTTCCTTACACTTTGATCTTTTTATTTGATGTGTTGTCCTTGTGTTTCGGCGTTGAGGACAATGCGATCTTGAAGTGTTGATGAGGGGTTTTATGAGTTTGTTGAGACATTTCTGTACTTTTATTGTGTTTGGATGCTTGGATATTTCTATCGTTATGTTTGGACATCTTTATGTTTGGATTATGTGTATGGTTACTTCTTTTAATCATTATCTTAGTTGTGTTTTATAGTTTAGTTATGTTTTGATGTATAACAATTGGCTAGGCCATCCAATTGCTAAAATAAAAGCGCGATCTTGCGTAGCTCCTTGATTTCTCTTTGATTTGAAAAAAATTAAACAAGTGAGTAAATACTGATTTGCCGACAGTTTCAGACTTGGGCAAAAATCCAGCAAGTGCAGTAGCAGCTATAGCGACATAAACTAGAACAGCGACAGTTCTGGGCTCAAGGTCTAGTGACAGAATCTGCAGATTTGGGGTTTGTTGTTCTTGCCGTGTGTTTTGGAAGGTATTGTGTTTGGATCTTTGTGAACTTGAACAATAAGAACATAAGGATAGTGAAGGCTTTTGGATTGGGGAATTGGGGAAACCTATTAATCCTAAAAAGGTTCCTCAATATAATTTCCAATCTAAATAATTTATAGCATACAATGTTGTTTAAATAAAAAACCTTAACCAATTCTTCATTGCAAATGATAGAAGTTTGATTAGGTAAAGATAAATAAAACTTGGTGGGTAAGGAATTTATCTAGACGAGATATTTTCCTTCCCACATTATTTTTCTAATTACATAAAATAATTAAATCTAATTTAATAACATAAATCCGAAATTAACTAAATAAATATGTGGAAATTCGTCCAAGCAGTGACAGCTGCAAAGATGATGAATTTCGGCCAACTTCGAGGTTGATTCTAGTAAAAAACATGGATTTTACCCCATGATCTATTACCCCGGCTCTTATAATTGTGGGGTGTAAGTTGTCAATCAATTTTTTACATTAAAATAAATATACCCCAGATCATATAAAAAATATCCGGGTTATATTATATTGAGGTATTAGTTGAATCATACTTTATACCCCCAGGCGTTTTTTTTTTTGGAAAAATATCCGGGGTATATACTTTTATTACCCAATAAACCTGGATTAAATACCCCGGAGGCTTTCTCATATAAATATACCATATAAATATCCGCGGTATAAAGTTAATTTTCTTTTTTCTTTTTTTTTTTATGATAAGTTATCTTCTTCACCCTGTGTGATCGAAGAAGGCAATAGCGAAAAGGATTTCAATTCCGTCGCTCTTCTGACCTCTGACGAGAGGGTTTCTCGACCAAATAAATTTGTAGTCAAGACCCCCGCTATAGTATAGGGGAGTCAGGTTCATCCTCAGGAGAGAAGTTAGCGGTTCTAGATTTAGTGTGTTTTGGGGTTCAGGAATAGCGGGAAGAGGTGATGAGGGTGGCTGTCGACAAAGAATAGAGGAGTCGATCTCGATGGATGGAGAGGGAATGGTGGTTTGATATCGAGTAGAATATGTGCCAAATAATTGATAGCGGGAAAAGGTGAGGAGGTTAATGTCGACGTCGACTAAGACTTGGTTGATGTCGAGGGAATGATAGGAGAAGAGGTGGTTGGTGTCGGGTAACTTTGCAGGATAAAAATAATGCAATAAAATAAATAAAGATGCAAACTTACAAGGTTAGGGATCACCACAACAATAAACATATGTGCAGATCATAAATCACATAAAGATGCATGCTTTATATCAAAGAATCGACTTTCGCAAATTCCAACAATTTAGGTGATAGAGGCTCTCGCATAAAAACCTAATTTGTTTCTACCTTTTCTTAATAAGGATTAGTCGGCTCTCGCAAATAAACCCTAATTACTATCCAATTCATAATAAGATCACTTTCGCTTCAATATCATGAATAAGGAATTTCCTCAACTCTCGCAAAGGATTAAGCACATAGGTAGATGATGATAAAGACATATAAATTCATAGATTTATAAATCAAACAAACATATCTATGTTGGGATCACCCCAACCCTAGAAGAAGGAAAATTAGAAAGCAAACACGATGAAAGAAATTAACTTTAACATAAAATAAACTAAAACTTACAAAACCTTCCAAACGTTCCTCCTCTCTCGCCTCTCTCGCCTTCTCTCTCTCTCTCTCTCTCTCTCTCTCTCTCTCTCTCTCTCTCTCTCCTCCTCCTCCTCCTCCTCCTTGCGCCCTAAGATGACTTGACTTGAATGAATGAAAATCAGCCCCCTAAGGCTTTATTTATAGCCTTCATTCCAAGCTAATCTAGGAAAGAAAACTATATCTATATCTAATTCTATCTATCTTTTATCTAAAGATTAAATAATGGAAATAAATAATTAAATCAACTAGGACTATATCTAATGTGGATAAAATATCTTCTCCCTTGACTTGATAGCACTTGATAGATCTTGATAGAATTTCATCTCGAAAATATCACCATTGGCTTCGGGATAGAAATTTAACAAGAATCTCGGACTGCTCGACGTCGGCTCCCGGGATTTACTCGATATCGACTAGGACTTCTCGATATCGAGTAGCACTTTCTCGTCTTGTGCTCAGCAACTTGATTTCGGCTTCTGGACGCAAAGTCGATTTGGGTTTTTCTCGATATCGAGTACTTTCCTCGATATCGAGTAACATGTGCTCGGCTTCCCAGTGCTCAGCTTCGTCGATCTCGGCTCCGGACATGAAAATCGACTTGGGGTTTACTCGATATCGACCAAATCTTGTCGATATCGACTAACCTGCTCCAGCTCCCTGCTTCCTTTGTCGATTTCTGGTGCTCCTGCTCGATATGGGTTACTCGATATCGAGTAGTTTTACTCGATATCGAGTAAGTCTATCAGCTTTCTGCTCTGTTCTTGAAATGCACTTTCCTGAGTCCTCGTTCGTCGGATTGACGCATATGACCATGTGTTGGAAAGCTCTTTCCGAGGGCTACAACTCTTATGAAGACATCAAAGCTTGATTCAGAATGATGAATGACGAAAAATGGCGTTTTCTCCATCTGCACCATTTTTAGCTTCTTCATGGCTTTCCTTTAAGCTCCAAATGCGTCCGATTTCTACGAAATATAACAAAAACTTGTGTAGACCTCCATATATTGCAAATAAACATATACTACACATATTTTATATTATTTTAACCCCAATGCATGAAATGCATGCAGAAATCGATATAAAACTAGATGTAAAACATGGCGGATTCAGCTCACAACAAACACCCCATACTTAAGCTTGCTTGTCCTCAAGCAATACCTTTAATTATCATTCAGGGGAAGAAATCAAAAACTCTCAACATATTAGATTCATTGGCATATATCCCTGCAATCAATTACCATCCTCGAAAAGTTACTAGTGTTACAAATCCATGCATGTGCAATTTAAAGAGCAACATCTACTCACAAAAGGAGGGTTATGCAAAAACATTCATTCGTGACAAAGCATTAATAATCAAGAGGACTTTAATTTAAGCTCAATAAGGAGTATATTTGGTAAAAGGCTAAAGGTGGGCAATTTTTGGCAATGTGGTGCTAATGATCCGGGGAAATGGAGTATTTCCAAACTGAATTTCATACCACATTCTTTCTCATAAGATTCATCACCTTTCATAATGTTTTTTTCTCAATAATAATGCTTTTACCTCTCTAACCTCAGCACTGCCTTCTCGCGAGTCGCAAACATGGGTGTCATGAATGGCCCCGGATACTTAGTGCTTTGGACTCCTTACCTGTGTGTCCCATCTCGCCAAACTATTATCTCAGCGAGCAGGGTCGATCTTTGATCGGATTTTCTTTCACTCATTAAATTTTCCATATATTCAAAACAATCCTTCCAAACTCCAATAAATGATAAACACAACAACCATTTAACATCTCCATAATGTAACATCATTCTCAACATATTCCCCGGATAGGAAATAAGGTAAAGAATGGAAAATATTTAGATCATGTGGAGCAATATATGAAATAAGGCTCAATATGGCTTCTGTGATGCATAAGCATAGGTAAGGCTAGGATATAAAAATATGAGCGTTATACGGAAATATAAAGTCCTTCATCCTCTTATCATGCAACATGTCAAAAGCAACTTCAAATTTTACCTCCTTTCATGGTTTTCAAGAAAATATGCACTTCATTGTGACTTCCCTTTACTAGGCAATTTCATGCTATATCTCTAATGAATCTAATTTTGCATCGTCGAGTTCAATATAAAGCTTCTATGACATTATTAAAAAAATTTTAATGGGGGTCATTTTTCTCAAATTTTGGAAAACATGCCTATAAGCACATAAATCAATAATGAATTCCAAAATAGGCATGTATAAGCATTTCAAGAAATAAACTTTAAATATGCACACATAATGGTCAAATAAAGCCAAATATGCACAAAGTAAGCCCTTCCCCCATCCCATACTTAAACATTACAGTGTCCTCACTATATAAAAAAATAAGGGTAAAGACAGAAACTCACTAGACAGGCGTGCAGATCGTCAAAATCGAGTGCTATGCTGCTGAGCCTAGTCCAATTTAGCTTGCTTCTATCCCCATGGACCTGAAAAATGTAGAAGAGAAATACCCATAATAGAAAAACTAAAAGTTTAAAACAAACAAAAAGCAACAATGTCCAAAAAAGTCCCAAAAAATAAATGTCTATTTACCAGCTCTAGACTTTATAGTCGCTAGGCCGACTTCTTCATTAAGCATTAGCCTGGCTAATCTTTGTCCAGAGGTATAGGTGGATCTAGTGGTTCCTCTGGTGGTGGGAAGCGTGGGATGTCATCCGGGGGCATCATGTGAAGAAGCTTAAACCTCCCCGAGTGGACGCTCCATGACTCCACCCATTCATCTTCATGGGCTCCAGCTAGCATGTATAAAGGAAGACATAAAGAAAAGATACATACCTCATCATCATACCTCTTCCACTTCATATGTTGATTCGTTTGCGTGTCTCCACCACAGCAAAACAGTGGAGTAGGAAGAGATATTTCCACCTCATCTTGCGGAGCTTCATGCCACTTTGCTAGGACCCCATACTTGAATATGAACATCGGTTGCTCAAAATCATCGGGGATAGACTTCACTTTGTAAGGTAAAAGCGATCTTGGAATGCCTTGGACAACAATGTCCAACTTCTTCTCTTCTAGTGCTTCTTCTTCTTGGGGTCCTTCAAATGGTTTTTCAAAGATAGATTGCAAAGGTGGAATCGAGATCGGGGAAGGACATACCTGGGTTTCTGTAATGTGGTCGACGTCGACTATGGGGTAGTCGACATCGATTGGCGTTGTTGCTCTCATGTACCGTGGGAGTACCCATTGTTCGTTCCAATCTTCTTCTTCCTCATCACTTTCCATAGCTTCAATTTCCTCATAAGAAGGAGGCTCTAATCCTTTAGAACGATAGGAAGCCTCAAGTCTTCGGACTAAGTCCTCCAGCCGGGCTATTTCCCTTAATCGTGACTCCTCCACTGCGATCCTATTCCTCCGTCTCAAATCTCGGACCCATCTATCCCATTCGCAGTCCCCTTCCCAATAGTCTTCCATCTTTTTACCTAAACTTTTGAAATCACAATCAAGAACACAAATTAGTGGCAAAAGCTTGGCACCCAGTTGGTACCGGTGAGGTAGGTGGTGGTAGGGTATGTGATAGGGTAAGAAAAAGGGATGGGCTTTTCTGAACCTTAAACACAATTAAACTAGACGCGATTGATATCTCCCCGGCAACGGCGCCAATTTGACGAGAGGGTTTCTCGACCAAATAAATTTGTAGTCAAGACCCCCGCTATAGTATAGGGGAGTCAGGTTCGTCCTCAGGAGAGAAGTCAACGGTTCTAGGTTTAGTGTGTTTTGGGGTTCAGGAATAGCGGGAAGAGGTGATGAGGGTGGCGGTCGACAAAGAATAGAGGAGTCGACTATAGGTTAATCCAAAGTACCAAATACAATTGAGTGGATATCATAGAAAAACTTGATTGTATAAGAAGTTGACTATAGGTTAAATGTTAGTTCTTTAGGGAATTAATATTGCTTATAAGCTTAATATATCTTGAGACTTAGTGCTATTCCTAGGATTAAACCTTAATCCGTGTTACGATTGCCTAGGAGTAAGGGATTATTAGGACTCACAGGACTAATAATCTAGTTAAATCAAGATAAGTGTGGATGATAGAAAAGACACAACTAGAAGGAAGAACTATGATCAAGTAGATGAACCAAAGTTGATATTCGTAGGTGAAACATCTCATTCATCATTGTTTACAACCATCACCATTATTCACTTCTTGAATTCTTTTCATCTTTACATCTCTACAACCTCGTGTTTACTCTTGTTGGTGATTATAACGCTTAAAGTAATGGTAGTTCCCTGTGGATCGACTCTGGACTTACTAGCTATACTAGTTGGTTAGTTTGGATATTCTTTTGATAGGAATCCAACGATTTTGTCCTGTCAAAATTTGGCGCCGTTGCCGGGGAACTATTATTTGTTTACTTTGTGTGTTTAATTACTAATCTTGGTGTGGACCACTTAAATGGTCCGCACTAGTGCTACTAACATATGTTGAAAGTGAGGTTATTGCAGTTAGACGGAGAGAGTTTTCATCAATACTTCATCAGACTACAAGAGTACATTAATGATGTTTATTCATGGGGATATCAAGCTAGTATAAGGGAAGTGCTTCTATACATCTTTGATGACATGACTTCTGAGACACGGAGTCTTGCTGAGCGCATGAGTGATGGAGGTTTATCAGATATGGGACTCTTGGAGATGTGAGAATTTTTCTGCTACATGGATTATCAATGTGCGCAGAATGAGTCACTTCCTCCTGTATCTCAAATCGTTGAGACCTCTGTTGCACCTCTTGATGTCATTGTGGAAAATCACACTAAGAAGATAGAGGTAGAAGACACTTCATCTCACAAGATCATCCCTAGCTCGCCCATTGATGTATCATGTCCAGAGCCTATTGTTGAGGCTACAGAGCAGGTAAAGGTTGTCTCCTGCAGTAGAGAGAATATTTGTGGATACGTTGATCCATTTGACTGCTACTTTGATAAGCCACCAATAGAACTAAATTGGTGGTATTATATACCCTCTGTGGGTAGTCAAGCGCATGTTTGTTTGGTTGTTGTGCACAAGAGTTCGACAGGTTACTAAGGGCGTTGACTATGTCTGATTAGTGTCTTTAGCTTAAGAACAACGTCGAGTCAACGGCGAAAAACAAAGACGTTTCTCGGGAGGCAACCCGTGGTAAGTAGGCTAAAATTTCTTTGCATTATTAGTTCATTAATTTTTTTTTTCAGCATAGTTAAGATTCTCTTAGAGGTTAGGTAGTTGTTTTTCGGTATATTGGGCTAACATTTCAGGAGAAGGACAAAGGAAAATACTAAGGGAGGATGTTCTAGAAAAACCGCACCCGCGGGGGAGGATGTTCTAGAAAAACCGCACCCGCGGGGGAGGATGTTCTAGAAAAACCGCACCCGCGGCCCAGAAACCGCGCATGCGGCCAAAATTGGGGATGGTTCTGGAATAGCCGCACCCGCGGCCCAGGAGGCAGCACCCGCGGCCAGCCATGCATCCTCCTTTTTGTTCATTTTCTTCGCTCTTCCTTTCATGCCCACCTCCACCTCCGTCGTACCGGTGTGCACGTGAGTTTCACTTTTCTCCTCCCTTGTTCTTTCTCATTTTTGTTGTTTTAATTTCACTGGGACAATGAAAACTTCATGTGTGGGGGAGATGATTAGTGTACATAGTAGTTTGCATTGCATACTAAGCATGTTTAAAGCATTCTGCATAATATTCATATCTTAATACTTTGCATCTTAGTTTTATTTTAAGAAAAAAAAATGAAAAATGAAAAACAAAAGAAAAAATCATGCATTTGCATAGAATATGCCATTCTTTAAACAACCACCTAGCCAAGTGAGTCCTCAAAATTTTATTGAAGTTATGATCATATAAGTCCCATGACATGTTTGAATTGTTTTAGCCTTATCCCGCTTATGGTTTTTATGTGGAAAATAGCTAGGTGAACATAATTGAGCTTGTATGATCTAAGTTCCTAGCACGACTGAAATCCAACAAAAAATTAACCTTGTGAGATTGATTTTGGCCTTATTGGGACTACACTTCATTGAGTCCTTTTGCTCTTGTTTCATGTGTGTGAATACTCTCCAATGTTTCTACCTCTTGGAATTGATTTTGTTATCTATGTCAAGGTTGTATTTATATGTTTGTTATTGGTGAATTTCACATGATTGAGGCACCTTTATTAGCCCTATTTGATTCTATTCCACCTTACATATGATCCTCTATTTTAAGCCAATTATTCTTTCAAAACACATGTGGCTTTGCGCCTTTGACACTGTTTTATATCTTTGAATTGAAACATATCACTTTCTCTATTTTTCGCAAGATATTAATCTGTACTACTCTAGTATGCAAATATAACATCACTACTAGAATACTACAATTAGACATCATATCATTTAAGTCTGTCAAAAAAGCGACCGATGTTAAATTAATCTATTACATCAAATAATAAATTTGTGATATTAAAAAGGCTTAATACAACAATTAACTTTTTTAATAGATGTTAAATAATTAATTAAAAAAAATTAAAACGCGCGCCCAGTGAAATTTTATAAGTGTTTGAACGCCCGACCATCCTTAGAATTTTTTTTAAACACCCGCCCATACTTCCTATTTGGGTGAAAACTGAAAATAGATTCCCTAGGATTTCTTTAGTATGAACAGGTTGACAAGTCCAAACCTCGCCTTTTACCCAACTCTCTGTCTAACCCTCGACTGGATGTCATCATAGCCCTTACCGCCGCCGCCACCAGCAGTCCAGCACTACCTCCTCCTCCTCCTTCTCCATCTGGCATCTTCACCACCACCACATATACCCACCCTCCTCCCATATCCCCCGCCTCTCCCTCTCGTCCCACTCTCCAGATCTTATTGAGAGGGTCTCTCCCACCGGAGACAACAACTACCCCCACCGTCGTCACCGCCACCACCTGTCGCCTGTCACCCTCTCTGATTCCAGGTCTATTTCTCATATCGTAGTGGAGATCCTATTTCAAACTTTATATCTCTATCTTCTCGTCTCCTTTACCGACCCAAAGTCATTCCTACGTCTAGGGTTTTTTTGTCCTCCGCCAATACAGCCGCCAGCGATGGAGCCAGCTCCGGGGAACGGACGCTGCTTGCAAGCCCATGCTCGTCGGAGCACCTTCTCTATTCGCTCTATCTTGTAGACAGTACTCTTCGCTCTTTCTCTACAACAGGTACGCTCTCCTTCTTCCCTTCTCTTTTCTGCTCTTTATTTGCTTCGCTTGTTGGAAGCTATGGTTAATCCTGATTTGGAAATCTAGGATTCTTAGGTTGTGCTTTTTTTTATATATGTATATATAGATCTAGGGTTTGTTGCTGTTTGCTGCGATTTTATGGTGGGATTTGCATCTGATATTGTACGATTTTGTGGTGGGATCTGCATCGTGAAGCTCTTATCTCTACAATTTTGCAGGCCAGATCTCTCTTCCATTTCCTCTCTTTATCTCCTACGATCTGCGATTTCTCTTGTTTTTCTAGATCTGTTTGTAAATTTGATTGATTCGTGCTAAAATATATTTCTATTTGTCTGATTGCGTGTTTTCTTGTTTGGTTTCCGATTTAGAGTTGTTTGTGGTAGCCACTGGCCAGGTAAATTTTTTGTTGATCCAGGTTTATGTGTTTTTAGCTCTGAATAAGTAGATTTGACATTTGTGTTTTCTAGATTTTTTTTTATAGACTTTAGCTTGTTTTCAACATTTGATCGTGTATGTTTTTAACTGTCGTTAAAATTGTTTTTGCAGGTGACCAATTGGGTGGCTAAACATGGATGATGGTCCATCTCTTGCACCATATAGTTGTATGGAGCTTTCAAAAGGGTGTGTCAGCTCCTTTTTTATGTTTGCAATGGTGTCGGATCCCTCCTGAGTGGAGCTTATAAGCAGGCTCTCAAAAGATTGTATTCCTGCCTCCGTAAGTGGACGGATCCTTGCCTTGTTCCTAATGCTGCGCTCGAGTTTAAATTTCTACTTGCAGAGTTGATGGTTGTGTAAAAACTAATGGGTACAAGCCATACAATAGCTTGTACACATGAGTTTTTACTTGGTGGACTACCTCTGCTATACTCCATGATAATGATATTCCTTCAAAATATTTCACGGTTATTGCTGTCCATAGAAGTAAACTCTAGCAATTAGAGCCATCCTTGCAGCCTTGCTTTTCCAGCCCTTCCCTCTAGCCTCCTTTGTGATCCATTTTAAAGCACTTGATAAAGTTGTCATAGATCTTCTGGCTTCTATTCATCCCATAACCTGTGTCCAAACAGAATAGAAGAAAGAGCATGAGAAGAAAAGGTGTCCTTTTGTAGATACATAGAGTTTGTAGATAACCAGGATGTGTTGGATCTCATTGAGAAGGCTTTTAGTTCTTTTTTTTCATCCTTTTGTAATTGATGATTCATTCTCAAGAACATTTGAATAGCGATCATTCCCATTGAGTTAGTTTATAATATTTACTGTATTTTTCAAATTGATTATTGATTCTCAAGACCATTTTGCGATGTAGTAATAGAAGTTTTGCTGTAATATTCTTTTCAAGTCAAAACTTTATTTCTTTATGTTAATTTGCTTAATTAATCATATTAAAATATAAGAGTATCAAGTTTCATTATGAGAAATTCACTTCTCTGCAGAAACTTGGAGGCGTTTGGGGCACTTCTGGATGAAGCTTGGTATGCAGCTTCCTTGCCATTTCCTATTTTCTCCTTCAATAAATTATATATAAGGGTGTATGTCATTATAGAAAACCATGTTTGGCGATTCAATCACGGACTTATCTACTTACAATTATATATTGCTTCTCATTGTATATAAAGAAAATATATACTTACAGTCACCTTATTCATGCAGTGAAGGAGGCTTTTTCAATGCTATAATGAGTTTCCCTAATAAGTATCCCAACAGCCTGCCCACTTTGAGGTTTACATCAGAGTTGTGGCATCCCAATGATACATTATATTTTCCTTTCCTAGATAAATGGTAGCTCTTTATTATTTCAAAAGATTGAAGTGTGATTTGGGTCCATTGAAGTGTGATTCAGGTTCTTCTATCTTTGAGATTGTTGCTCATCAACCTGCGTTCAGGGCTACTTTAAGTAAATTTTGCAAGAATAAACAAGGAAATTCAATTGTGCCTCGAAAAGAATAAACAAGGGCACTCAATAGCTTCATATTAATATTATCATTGAGGGTGACTACTCTGTTTCAGGATATCATTTTTTTAATGACTTAGATGATTATCTTTTATTTTGTCTTTATTTCAGCAAGGTTTGAAAAAAATAAATGCTAGTGAAAATTCTGATGGGAAAGTGCATTGATCCTGTCATTAGTTTGAGCTATTTGGGCATCGAATTTTCTTTGTTCACTTCTGTTATTTCAAAATGATTAGGCTAAATGAATAACTTGAGAGTTGATGTTTAAATATTCTTCTCTGTTTGATTGCACTTCTTTTGATTAGAATTTTTCAGATAGAGTAAATGTGAATATATTGCATTTAGATGAATGTAGGTGAAATATTCTGACGAGACATTGCATGGATCGGTTCATTCATAGCAAAACCGGTCTCTTAGATATTCCCTTCTCATTTATAGAATTATGTTTATTGATCTATATTTTGAAACATTTGGAAGTGGTCACATTTCTGGACTTATGTTTATTTTTATTCTTTAGAAAGCAAGGCATCATTTCCCAGCAACCGAAGTTTTATATGTCCTTCACTCCTCCACATGTCGTGCAAGTGAAGATGGTTCTACTTCAATTGGACATATGACCAAATTCCTTCTTCAAGTGAAGATGGTGCTAGCCTTTCCTTTTTTGAGATGTGGCTAGCCAATTTTATGGCTATGAATAACGACATCGTATTTTGTAAATGTTACAATATGATGCTAGTATTTATGTACATGTTATCAATGAACGACCTATCATTTCGAAGAACAAACAAAATGTGACATTCTATTGACAAATGTGTGTTGTGTATCCAAATAAAAGACATCAGATTATATATGAAAATTGTAGTGCGTTCATATGTTTAACATCAGATTGGTTTATGGAAATAAATGTCAATATAATTATACACATCAGTTCATTCATCTAAATCAATGTGCAACACCAATTTGATCACTAAAATGATATATAAACTGATATATATTTATCAAATTAACATCGTTATTTACCAAATAAATGGATGTGTCATTGCAGCAACAACATCGTTTTATGTTGAAAAAACTGATATAAATGTTGGAAACGACATCAGTTATGCCTATATTTTATGTGGTCGGTTAAATTAAAACAATATTAAATCATAAATTATATATCGGACATGATTATAAACGTGATCATTAAAACAAAAAACGTTGTCTATCTTGTCTTATGACATTACTTATTTTATAAATAAAGATGTAAATGTCACTTTTTTGCTTTAGGAGGACATCTTCACATGTTTTCAAATGACAAATCATGGATATTCATCAACAAGTGAATATGTCATAACCAAAATTTAGGGGTTGTAATTAAGAAAAGACATCTGTTTAAAACCGATGTGAAAAGTTTGGATCTTTTACTACACGCACAAAGAGATCGGAATTTTTTTTGAAAGACATCTGTTGTCAACAGATGTCTAATTGAAGTTTTCTAGTAGTGCATAGCCAACTAGTTGATTTTCCTTACTATATTTGAGGATTTTCTACTGTCAAACTATGGTTAACAAGTCTCAAATCCAATAAATTACCAATAGATTAAAATAATTTACATTACTCAGAAAAGCAAATAGAAATTCAGCAAAATAAAACTAAATTTAGTGTCAATCAAACTAAATAAATCCAGTCGAGTTAATAAAATCTAGCATTTCCTTGACAAAAAATTCTGATTTTTTTCCCTTCTTTTCCCTTATCTGCTTCACTTGGTAAAATCTACAAAATTTTCAAAAACTATGCTTCACGTGGTATGTTAATATCTTACTAATCCTGTTTGCCCCCATTGAATATTAGAAGTATGCTTCATCATTTGAAGGATTTGATATATTATTTCTTCCTACTTTTGGCGATCCTTAGTTTCTTCTTGAGATATAGATATTTGTTTAATTCTTTGAGCCTTTTGATGTGATGAAGGATGTGGATTCGTTGGGTTTTCTCATAGAGATATGGCATCGGCGGCTATAGAGGGACTGAATGGTTCCTATGTGATGAGAGTGAGTCCTACTTTTTTAACATACTTTGTTCATTGAACCTATCAAGTTCAGTGCACTTAAGCATTATTTTTCTTAATGTTCAGGGCTTTGATCGAGCGTTAGTTGTCTGATACTTATTTATCATGCAACTAGTTGTGTATATTCTGACAACCCCCAATTCGAAACGGTGACATGTTTGGATGAGATCTTCTTTCTTTGTAGAAGAATTATTCTTCATGAGATTTTTTTTTTATGGATATACATGCTACAAAGTGAGAAAATTGTTAAATTCATGTGCCATATACTTATTTATCATGCAACTAGTTGTGTATATTCTAGTGCTTTTAGTTGCAGTCATTCAATGGAGTATTTCTTTATCTCAAATTCTACTCCACTATGATCTGTTTGATTGTTTTTTCAACAGGTCAGCTCCTTGTGGGAACATAGATGCATCACCAGCTGCCTTGCATATGGTGAGTCTAGGAAAAAAATACGCCCTTCAGCCGAGAATGCTGCCACTGCCAGCGCACGTGGCGGGACCCCAGTTAATATGCATGCAAATCATATTGTATTACACGAGCCCCATTTTCAACGAATGCAACCCCAGGATTCTCAGGCCATAAATCTGGTAATTCTATTGACAAAAATTTCTAGAACGTTGGAAACTCATGCTGTTTTGTGTATCTAGGGATGTGAATTAAGTAGAGAACCAAAGCAGAATTATTCTATCTTCAAGCGTAAAATTTTATAATTTCAGGAGTATTATTCTAAGAGAAGTATGGAACTGGATGAAAATTACAAATTATTATTTGTGGCGTTAAATTGATGAATTGTTTTGATACATTTGAATATGGTATGAAATAATTTATCAGTTTCTTGCTCTAATGCTTGCAGTAATTGTTGCTAAACAAGGTCTAGTCATGTTTAAAACATTTACATTTGTAAAGATTGCTTCTGTAGTAACTGTAAATTTCATAAAATGTTGAATGGGAAGATTTCTTATCAAAATTATTCTTGATCTATACTTGTTGGATGAAAGGGAATTTTATCTATTAGTATGATCAGATATGCTGCTTTAGTCCTATAAGAGATGGAAGTTATTACAACGGAAACAAGCTAGGCAAATTTCTTTCTTCTTTTTTCTAACTTCTGCAGTCCTCAAGGTCAGCAAGTAAACCTCAGCCAGCAAGTATTTCAGTGTCCCTATCAATCTAAGGATGCTGATTCTGGATACGTTTTGAAGTTTATGCAAGATATAATATCCCAAGGGAAAAATGTTTTCCCAACCAAGGTATACTTTTATTATTTTCTCACTATTCTGTTTTTTCATAAATTTGATTACGATAAAAATAATAAATATTTTATTTAGTAGTGGTTTGAAAAAAAAAAAAAACTACTTACAAACAAGAGGAGATTGATGAAGTTCGAAAAGAATGGCTTAACCACCTATTTACCTTTATCTTCAAGTAAGTATTGCTTGCCTTTTAAGATTTTTTATCGTCTCACAAAATTCGATCCTAGTTAAAAATATCTCTTAGCATTATGATACTTGTTGAATTTGGAAATTAGAGATAACGAATGATAGATAATGAATTCCATTCTGCTAATCTTGAACCATTTTGTTTTTGAATTTTTTGTAGGCAAGGCTAATTGCGATATCTTGACCTTATGTGGAGGAAGTTTTAGACGGTTCGCCTTTTGAGTTTGAAGCAACATTGCAAGTCATATTAAATCCTCTTTTGCTAGCATATTGGAAGGGTATGATTCGTGTATGTATTTGAAACATAACTAATGGATGTGAAACATTGTTATAGTGTTGATGTTGAACAGGTTGAATATGGTAATATATGAATAGGTATTAAAAAAAAATTTACAAAAAAATAATTATATACCCCGGATTATATTTATCCGGTGTATAGACAATGAAACATATGACCAAATGATACTAATATACACCCCGGATTATTTCAATTTTATACCCCGGCTAAATGAAAATTACAATCCGGATTGGATATAATATATACCCCGGATATTAAATGAATATACCCCGGGTGTTTTTTTAAGAGGAAATTGGCTACAGGTATATACTCTAGATTATTTTAGTTTTATACCCCGGATAAAAAAAATTTACAACCCGGATTGGACATACCTTATACCCCGGATATTACCAGAATACACCCCGGGCGTGTCTTTCAGAGCACTTTTATTTCAATTTTGGCTAGGTTTTATACCCCAAAATTTTTAAAAAATTTATCCGGGGTATAAAGTCGGGCCATGTATTAACCCCACCCTAGTTCTACCCCGGAGCACTATATTGTCAGATCCAGGGTATATTTAAAAAACGCCCGGGGTATATTACTGATTTTCTACTAGAAGATCCTTTCGTCCTCGTTCCAACAAGGTATGACACGACGTCATTCGATAATTATGGACTCCGAACGACCCATTTTACTGAGATGATGAAATGTTGTCAAACGATTATAAACAAACCAAAAACGTGAGAATCCCAGCTTATCGGGTAGAGGCCACACTATCCTCCTCCATTTGCATTCGACCCGTCCTCTTGAGGATGACATCATGCTCTTGAGGATGACATCCTAGCTTATCGGCTAATGAATCACCGGTTTTTCGGGTTTCCTTCATCATTGAGACATGATGAGGAAACCCGAGGGACAATTGTAAGAGGAAAAATCCCACCATCACGATGCAAGGGCAGTTCCGTCTTTTATCAATTACTGCTTCTTCTATTGTGATGACCGACATAAATGCCTCGACCGTGTTCTCTATTTAATGTCTGGACCAACATCAATGCGGTAACGGTTTCTTTTATTAAATATCATAACCGTTTCTTTTATTTAATACTCGACTAGTATAAATAAGAGGAGATAGATTCAGATTGAGGGGACGCAATGACTGACTTGAGCGTCGGAGGGTCATACGGGGGACACAAGCCCCGCCCCGACCTCGTTTGTTCTTGTTTTGGCAGGCTGCGGTTCTGGTCGAGTTCATCATCGAGATCGATCTCCTTCAATAACTATGATGCCGATTTTATGCATCACAGAGATATAATCCGATCGTTTTAAAAATGAATTGAAAACTCGATGTAAGATTTTTTGGAGTCGGGATTAAGGATTAGCAAGCGGCTTTCGAGTTTTAATTGTCGCTGACGGTGCCATAGAAAATAGACATATCAATTAACAAGGATATGACGTCATAAATAGGCCACCCAACGCAAAAGACATCTGGCCCTCTACCAGATTCATCGCGAGTAGAATGTTTGGAGCCTTCTTCTTCCTCTTGAGGATGACATCATGCTCCTCCATTTGCATTCGACCCGTCCTCTAGTTGTCGCCAAGATCAAGATCATTGTTTGAGCCACAGAAGCTCATCCTTGATTGCATCATGTTCTGCATTGAAAAAAAAAGAAAATTTTTTAAAAATGTCAAACATCACAAAATTATCATGCATTGCATAATATGTCATTATTCAAACAACCACCTCGGTTAAGCGAAATTCTAAGCTTTTTGATGGCATGAACTTGTAAACCCTACGAGTTAGTTGAAGTGCTTAGCCTTATTTGCTTTTCTAAAATGTTTCCTGAGGAGCATGATTGGTGATGTAGTTGAGCATGTGTGATCGAGATGGAGTATGAATGAAATCATACACAATATGACCCTTGTGAGATTGTTTTCTAGCCTTATTGGAATCATATATTTCTTTTGCTCATATGTGTGATTTACTCTCCTTATGTTTCTAACTCTTGATATTGCCTTCAATATCTATTGTCAAGACCAACTCACATGTTTTTTGCTTGCGGATGTTTATGCTTTTATATTTATATTTGGCTCTAGTTGCTTATTGAGTGTTTAGTGTGAAATAAGGTGACAATTGTTGAGATACTTAGTAACTGGATGTACGCATGGCACCCATGGGTATAATTCGCGCAAAACAGTGTCAAAAGTTATCCACTAATAAAGAAAGCTTAAAGATTGAGTAACCGGGTTCATTCATGACACCCATGTTTGCAACCCGGGTCAAAATGGATTTTGTTCAAGTAATTAAATTGAGGTGTTGATATACCAGAGACATTCATGATACCCATGTTTGCATGAAGTGTCGTGCAGGTAATGCCTCCAGATCTTCAGAGCATGAACAACTGCAGCCAACTCCAAATCATGAGTCGAGTAAGTCTCCTCTCCGGGCTTCACCTCGCATGAAGCATCAGCAATAACTCGGTCCCTCAGGTGCAGAACACAACCCAAACCAGCTCGTGAAGCATCTGTGTAGATCATGAAGTCCTCGGTCCCATCAGGCAATGCTAACACTGGTGCGGTCGTCAGCTTCTCCTTCAGAAGCTCAAAGCTGGCTTGACACTCCTCGCTCCAAATGAAAGGAACATCCTTCCGAATCAGCTGAGTCATCAGTTAGGCAATCCTTGAAAAGTTGATATGCACTGAATTTGCCATGTTTTGCATTAACATTTATATCAATTTCTGTATACATTTTATATTTCATGTATAGAATAATGCAGGAATTGTGTAGTTTATGCTTGTTTGTCAGTTATAAAGATCTATACAAGTTTCTATTTAATTTCGCCGAAATCGAGACACTTTACGAGCAATTCGGAGGAGAGAATGAAACAGTCAGAGTGCTCGAGGACGACTACAGCAACTCGAGGTCGAGTAGAAGCTGAGCCATAAGACATCAAGCAGAGGAAAAGAAGAACATCACTCGACACTTCTAGTCGACGTCGAGTACACTTACTCGATGTCGAGTACAATCCTAGTCGACATCCACTACTTTTAGTCTAGTCGACGTCGACTACTTTTAGTCGATGTCGAGTACATCCCAGGCCGAATCAGAGTCGAAATCGAGCTGGAATCCGAGAGAGACATTGCTTACACACCAAGGCAGGAAGGATATATCAACATAAGAAGACTTATCCACCTTAGTAATTCCCTATTTTACCTTAGGGGGAATTTAATTGTTTTATTTTATTTATTTATCAATCTTTTATCTTATAAAAGAGATAGATGGACTTAGATAGAAGATAAAATTGTCCTTTCTTTGAATAGTGAGGATTGAGCACTATCAATAAAGCCCTAGAGGCTGAGTTTTAGGCATTCCAATTTACACACTATTTCAGACATTCGAAGGTAGAGAGAGAGAGAGGGAGAGAGAGAGAGAGAGAGAGAGAGAGAGAGAGAGAGAGAGAGAGAGTTGGCTGAGTAGGGTTTGAAGGCGAAAGCGTGAAGGCTTTGTTCGATTTGTACTTTCTTTATTTTGAATTAATGCAAGTATAATTTTAAAATATTGATGTTTGTTACAATGATGAAGAGTGAGTAGTCACCCAACTTCTAGGGTCAGGGTGAGCCCGACGGTAGCTGACAAGAGGAAAACCTGTCGTTGTTCCTGCCAAAGAATAGTCAAACTCACAACTAGTATAGTGTGTAAGCAAGAGGTTGATCCACAGGGAAATCTATTCAATTCAAGTATAAATCTAATCGCTAAGAGAGAAATTGGGGGTTTTGGTGTGAAAAAGGTCCGCCTTTTATCAAAGCGGAAGCAAGCAAACAAAGTAAATTGGTTTTAGAATGCAATAGAGAGAAATAGGTTCACCTACAATTTATCACTTCGATTGATGAATTTGGTCCTTATTTCAGCCTCTAGTTCTTGTCTTTTCCTATCAATGTCCTTGTCCAGATCTTAGGTAGATTACTAGTCTTACGAGTCCTGGCAACCCTTATCTCTAAATAACCCTAACACGGTTAAGATTTAACCAAGAGATAGCATTAAGAATATGAATTAACCAAGGTACATGCAATATCCAACTACGAGTCGATATTTAACATATATTCAACTTCCTATTAGTCCTACAAGTCCTAAAGGGATATGATTGCCACTTGGGTTAAGGTTCGCTACGAGGAATCTACAAAACCCTAGCAATTGAATGAATCTACTCTAACTATTTGATCAGGCCAGAGAGAATAAAACACATTCAAGCAATTAAGCGCAAAGAAGTCAAAACATTGGAATAGGAATAAGAACTAGAATAAGAAACTCACAATTCAACAATCAAAGATCCAAACTATAGGCGAAACCTTGAGAGTTTAGTTGCTCATGCTCAACGGGGCTCTAAACAATTGGATAAAGTGCATAAGGTAAGTGCTAGAATAAAACTCGAAAAGTCTTATAAAAGCCTCCAAGAGTCGTTTAAGAAATAGACTAAAACCCTAATTAAAGTTCGGCATTGAATGTTGCGTTTCTGCGAGGGCCGCGGGGCGGTCAGGCCAGGCCGCGGGGCGGCCGGCGATCAACGAAAAACTTCGGTTCTGCCTTCGAACCGCGGGGCTGCCGGCGATTCTTCCGAGCTCCTTCTTCCGTGACTTCTGCAGCTCCTCATGCGTCTTCTTTAGCTTGTTTTCACTCTCCTCTAATTCCTTTCACCTTGAATCCGAAATATCTGAAATAAACCATAAAATCATGTAGATTTCGCCTCTTCTAACTCAACAAGTGGTTATGTAAATGCGGCTAAATATATTCAATATTCACAACTAAATTATGCTAAATGCACTCTATAATGCAACACTAATCATGCTCTATCGAATTCCCCCACACTTGAACTTTTGCTTGTCCTCAAGCAATAGAAAACTCAACTCTGCAGCCCCACCGAATAGCAATTCATGTATCTACACCTCAATATTCTTTAAGTGCAAGAAAAACTAGCAAACACAATAGATTAATAACATCTTAGCACATAATTGAAGTAATTAATGAAATCAGGAAACCATATCCATTCTAGACCTCACAAGGAATGTGTTTCACTCTCACTCAAGTGTTTAGGGTTAAATGTTTACGCTCAAAACTCAATCTTTAAAAACTTAGCTACAATAGTCTTGCACCAGTGTTCTAGCTCTCCACCGCTGATGAGTCTACACACAACAAAAATCATGAGGTCTTTCAATTGGGTTGTAATGGGGCCAAGGTAGAACATATAAGGTATGGAACAATTTAGGCCTTGTTGTGCTCATAATCCGGCAACTAAGGAAGAAATCAAATCATAATACCACTCATAAACTCATACCATATCTCTATAATGTCATACAACACCAATCTCAAGCATAAAACTTTACAAACCATACTCAACTCATTCCTTTATTCTTTTTTTTTCTTCTTTCATCTTTTTTTTTTCTTTTTTTTCATTCATGCTATATCAAATGATTTTCCTTGACTTTTGCCCCTAAGTGAATTTTGTTCTCCTTAGGTCCCAAGGAATAAATATACTAGAAAGAATCAAACACCTCATAAAGATACCTCAAACATACAATCCACCACTAAAACCATCATCCACAATATAAATATTCACCAACCATTCCTAATTCCTGGATCGAGTCAGGCTATCATTGGCTATGGAAACATTTTGTGGAGCTATAAAAGAATAGGCAATTAGGCTCAAATTGGCTTCAAGCAGAGGATAAGATGTAAGGTGGGAATGGAGTCAAAGAGGCTAATAAAGGTGTCTCAATCATGTTTAAGTCATGTGCAGAAATCATAATATGCAGCCTTGAAAAATATATCTAAATGCAAGCCAAAGAGGAAGCAATTGAAGAGAGTATACTCAACAAACAAGAGGACTAAATAAAGTGTAGTCCTAAATAGGCGAAAATAAGCTCACATGTCCTGTCTAGAACTTCAAGATCACCCAAAATTCCAAGATTTTATGTGCTCAATCATTAACCAACTATACTCATCAAATAGTATAAAAAACATATATCGAAGGCTTCAACAATCCAAGCACATCATGGGGCATAAGTTTCAATAGATAAAATAGAGGACAAACGGCATCCATATGGGGAAATAAGACCTAATCCTATTAATGCAAGAACTAAACTTTTTTTTTTTTTCATTTTTTTATATAGACAATAACAATGATAGAAACTAACATGCATACAACCACTAAAAACAACCATGCAAATTAATAGTCATAATGCAGTGCAAACTTAAAACCAAAATACAAACATGACATGCAAGTCTTCTCCCCCACACTTAATTCTGACATTGTCCTCAATGTAGAAAAGAGAACAAAAACATCAAAATAAAAAGAAAAGGGAAAAGAAAAGAAACTACTAACATGCTTACTGATGAGGTGGTGGCGGCGGATAAGATGGGAACTCAGGATAGGCAAATCGATAGAAATCCTCCTGCCTCTGTCAAATCTGCTCCTGCATCCTTCTGATAGATGTCTGGCTCTCAGAGACATCCTCTAGGTGAGAAGTCAAGCCACGGACATCTCGACGAATATCGCCAACCTCCACATACAGTTGCTGATGCTGATCCCACATCACATCCTGGCGCTGAGACATCTACTGCTGGTGCTCCCACATGGCGTCTTGACGGCGAGACATCATCTGCTGATGCTCCCACATGGTATCCTGACGGATATACATCTCTGTCATCCTCTGCTCCAGCGCGTAGTAGTCCAGACCAGCACCTCCAGTTGTGCCAGAAGTTCCAGCACCACTACCTCCGATATCCATTTGAACTCCATGAACATCACCATCATCCTCCTGCTCAGCATCAGGAGCACCCTCCTCGTCATCATCCTCGGCATCCTCCTCCATCTCATCACCCATGTAGAAATCAACTGCAGTAGGGCCAAAAGGGAGATGTCGGGGCAATCTCAAATGAATCTTCCCAAGATGGCCTGTCCTTCAAACCCACATCGGCGACTTCCCCTCTAAGTGGCCAGCTTTCCTCAGTTGGGCTTCATCACACATAAACGAGCCATGCAGAACATCAGAAACAACGCGCAGATCGATGCACTCTCGAGCTATGAGGGTGATAAGACCCCCAAAGCTAATCGCCGCCTTGTTGCGCTTGTCGATGATGTCCTTGCAGTTCACCAAAAACATATCCACCCAACCTGGAATAACTAGGCTCTCTGGCATCAGACACCACAAAAATGACATGCCCTTAAGTGAGATCTTGTTGACCTCAGCCTGGGCAAAAAATGTGTTCGCTAGAACCTGTTGTTGCAGGAGGATGGTCAAGTATGAAATAAATATAAAGTATAGATCAGACTGACTTCCCTATCTCAGCAAATAAATACAAGACTTCCTCCCGTTGTAGTAAGAGAAAGTCAGGATCGAATCCTCGAGGAAGCACGTCAGCAGTTCTCAGGTAGCTGTAGATCTCACAAACAAGTAACAGAAAGACAGAAAAAGAAGCAAAGGCAAAGCAAAACAGAAACAAAAGCAAAGACAGAAAATAGCGAAAGAAAGTAAAGAACAAAGCAAAACAGAAGCTTACTCGATCTCGACAAGGCTACTCGAGATCGACAACAGCAAGTCGACAACAGAAAATCGACAACAGAAGGCAAGAGCTCAACTCGACCTAGACTAACCGTACTCGAGATCGACTAAGGCTGTACTCGATCTCGACAAGTTCCTACTCTATCTCGACTAGAACACAGAAAACTTAAATTGCAAATTTTCGAACCCAAAACTCAGATTTCCGACGAAATAAATTCAATATATAAAAGACTTCCAAGGCCAGGGTATCAACACCACAACGATAATCATGCAAAGTAACACATAAAGGCATAAAAGATCATGCTTTTCAATCAAAATAACTTTCGTTATTAACAAATAGGCATATAGAGGCTTTCGCATAAACCCTAATTGTTACTAACCCTTTTTCACATAATTAATCCAAGTTGCATTAAGATCACTTTCGCTACAATAATACCAACAAGGATCACCTTCAACTCTCGCAAAAGAATCATGCTCATAGGGATAGAAGATGAGTTGCATAACAAAATCTGACCTTTACCGCATCACCTCACATGGCCACCGTCGGGCTCACCCCAGCCCCAGAAGTGGGTGGACTACTCGCTCTTCATCATCAAGAAAGACATTAAATAACAAAGGAAACTAACTTGCATTAAATTAAATAAAGAAAGCTTACAACCCACAAGACAAATCCACTTTCGCCTTTTCACCTTGTTTGCTACAAACTCTCTTTCTCTATCCTACTTACTTGAATGGAATTGATTGTGTTTCTGAATTGGAATTGTGTCTGAATTAGAATGAGATGCCTAATGCTCAGCCCCTAGGGCTTTATTTATAGCCTTTTAATCCTTGCTAATCAAGGATAGAATCTCATATCTATATCTAAAATTATATCTTAAATGCTTAATGATAAATAAATGCCACAAGGGAATTAAATCCTTAAAGGAAAAGATAAATCTAAACTAGGTAATATGTCTTCATGTTGATAGATCTTCCTTCCATAGATAGACTTGATCAAATTTGGATAGAATCTTCGGCCAACTCGACTTCCTTCGTGCCCAAGCAACTCCAAGTCTACTCGGACTGCTCACGTCGACGCGTTTCTGAAATCTGGTCTACTCGATCTCGACAAGGGCTTGTCGATCTCGACTAGGATTCATCGTCGACTGGACTTCTCGGGTGACTCTGCTTGACAGGCTCGGATCTGGGTTCCTGGCGCTCGTCGATCTCGACTAGGTCTCCTCGAGATCGACTAGGGGTGTGGTCGAAGACGGCTCTCTGGTGATGTCGAGGACTCCTCCTCGGCATGGACTCGGACTAGGGCATGGTGGCTCCTCGATCTCGACAAGGCGTCCTCGAGATCGACTAGGGTTGCTCAGCGCCTTCGTCCTCGGCTTCTCGATCAGCTCTTCTTCTCGACTCCGAGTGTGGCGTCTAGGCTTCGCCGATCTCGACTAATGGTACCCGAGATCGAGTAGGGTTCCGGAGCTGGGTTGGTCTGGCTCTCGACACTGCTCCTAGTCGACAAGGTCTGTGCTCGGACATGTTCGTCGAGATAGAGTAAGGTCTACTCGAGATCGAGTAACCTTGGCTCTCAGCTTGATTCGACCGGTTCCGCTGCTTCTTTGACCTTGGACTTCTGTAGTGGATTTCCTAGCTTTTCCGACCTTCCTTAGAATTGCTGTAAAATGTCTCGAATTCTGCGAATTTGAACAGAAATTGGTGTAGATTCCATAATTTGGCAAATAAACATAAACTACATAGATTCTGTACTATCTTAGCCCAAATGCATGCAATGTATGCAGAAATCGATATAAACTTAAGTGTAAAACATGGCAAATTCAGCTCACAACAAACACCCCATACTTAAGCTTGCTTGTCCTCAAGCAATACTTTTTATTTGTCATTGAGGGGAAGAATTCAAAACTCTCAACATCTTAGATTCATTCTTATATAACCCTGCAATCAATTACCATCCTCGAAAAGGTACTAGTGTCACAGATCCATGCATGTGCAAATATACAAAAGCAACATCTACTCACAAAAGGAGAGTTATGCAAAAACAATTCATATGACAAAGCAAAAATAATCAAGAGGACTTTAATTTAAGCTCAAATAAGGAGTAGATTGGTAAAAGGCTAAAGGTGGGCAATTTTTGGCAATGTGGTGCTAATGATCCGGGGAAATGAAGTATTTCCAAACTGAATTTCCACATCCCTTCTTCCTTTGATTCATCACCTTTCATAATGCTTTTTTCAATAATAATGCTTTTACCTCTCTAACCTCAGCACTGCCTTCTCGCGAGTCGCAAACATAGGTGTCATGAATGGCCCCGGATACTTAGTGCTTTGGACTCCTCACCTGGTGTCCCATCTCGCCAAACTATTATCTCAGCGAGCAGGGTCGATCTTTGATCGGATTTTCTTTCACTCATTAAATTTTCCATATATTTCAAACAATTCCGCCAAACTCCAATAACACCACATCAACCATATAACATCTCCATAATGTAACATCATTCTCAACATAATCCCCGGATAGGAAATAAGGTAAAGAATGGCAATATTTTAGATCATGTGGAACAATATTTGAAATAAGGCATATTATGGCTTTTGTGATGCATGAGCATAGGTAAGGCTAGGATTTCAAAATATGAGCATTATATGGAAATATAAAGTCCTCCATCATCTTATCATGCAACATGCCAAAAGCAACTTCAAATTTTATCTCCTTTCATGGTTTTCAAGAAAATTATGCACTTCATTGTGACTTCCCTTTACTAGGCAATTTCATGCTATATCTCTAATGAATCCAATTTTGCATCGTCGAGTTCAATATAACTTCCATGACATTATTTCAAAATTTTCAAAATGGGGGTCATTTTTCAAAATTTTTGGAAATCATGCATATAAGCACATAAATCAATAATGCATTCCAAAAAAGCCATGTAGCAATTCCAAGTAATAAATTCTAAATATGCACAAATAATGTCAAATATGATCAAATATGCATAAAGTAAGCCCTTCCCCCACCCCATACTTAAAATTTACAGTGTCCTCACTGTATAAAAACAAGGGTAAAGAAAGAAACTCACTAGACAAGTGTGCAGGCCTCAAAATATCGAATGGAAGCACCTCCTGGGCCGAGTCTGAATATTGCTTGGTTCTATCCTTGGACCTGAAAAGTGTAGAAGACATATACCCACAATAGAAATTGTTCAAAACCAAAACAAAAGCAACAAAGTCTCAAAAGTCCTAAAAAGTCTATGTACAAGCTCTAGATTTTAGAGTCGCTAGGCCGACTTTTCCTTTTAGCTCAAGGTGGCATTTGCAGGGCCCATGTAGCTTGGGCCTCAAATAAGACTCCATTCTTGTCCATCAGCTGCAATCCTCCAGAATGGATCTTGTTCACCACGAAAGGTCCCAAAAGGCACCGTAGTAGACTCCATCCAAAAAGCCATAGGACCCTCACCTTTACACACATCTATCCATCCAGCAGTAGGTGCAGCAGTAACCCCAAAAATCTGTCCCACTCTCTCCTTCGGCATCGTGAAATCCCTCCCAAGCAATCAAAACTCAATAGACTTTGACCTCACACTCAAGGTCGCCAGAAATTCCTTACATAAGCTCGAATAGGTGGGAGCATTCTTCCATATAAAATTTCCTAAGCCCCCATGCTCTAACAATTGCCTAGTACATACATCCATCTCTAATAATCGAAGTGTAGGCTCATGAAAAAATTTGGTTACAAAGAAATTACGAGTGTTTAGAGCATTCCACCTCTCCTTCTGGCTTCTACTCATTCCATCGGGTCTAGACATTTCTAATTCGAAGTAAGAAAATCACCCAACAAGAATGAAAGTGAAGAAAACTCACAAACGGGGAGTCACTGCAGTGGCCGCGGGGCAGCTGGGGGTGGCGACGGGGCAGCCGGCGACAGGAGTGGCTGCGGGGAGGCTGGACTGGCGACGGGGTGGCCGGAGATTTGCGGGATCTGTGAACTCCGACGTCGGATCTGCTCTCCGACGTCCCAAATTCTCTCACTCCGTGGTAGATCAAAAAGAAATCCCTCGAAAATCCTTGGGATGGGCGGTTTGTGTATAGATCTGGGAGAGTTAGGGAATATGGTGGATTTTGTGAAGAATGAAGAGGAGAAAATAGTAGTTTTGTGGAGATTTGGGTGAAAGTAGAAAGCTTGGAGTAGGAGTGTTAATGGAGAATTTGGAGGTTAAAGAAGGTGAAGAAAGAGAGGTTTGGGGCATGGGGGCGGCTAGATGAATTAAAGTAAAGAAAAAGGTGTGGATGGGGAGAAAGAGGTGTAGCAAGTGGGGGCCCACACGGGCCCCTAAAAAATTTTCTATCCGGAAGGGGCCGCGGGGCGACCAGGGTAGGCGACGGGGCGGCTGGCGAATCTCAAAGAGATTTCGCTTTCCGTCTTAGCCGCGGGGAGGCCTAGGGTGGCGACGGGGCGGCCCGTCCTTTTTCGCCCTTTTTCTTCTTCTTTTCCCTCCTGTAACGTTAGTGTGCCAAACCAAACAAAAACTAAACAAAAAAAAAACTTAATGCAAAAAGAAAATAAGACCTAAACTATTACCTTAGGTTGCCTCCGAAGCAGCGCCTTTGGTTACCATTGCTTGCTCGACGTTATGACTCCCTAATGATCCTCAGCACTTGGTTCAGTAAGAACCAACTCATCACCGTCCTGTTTGACAAAGCTTTCAAAATATGATTTCAAAATATGATTTCACTCTATGACCATTTACCTTGAATATGTCTCCATTTCTCTCATTGAGTAGCTCTACTGCACCATGAGAAAAGACATTAGTGATCACATATGGCCGTGTCCATCTAGAACGAAGCTTACCTAGGAAGAGTTGTAGATGCGATGGGAATAGAAGGACCTTTTCCCCAACATTGAGGTCCTTTCTCAAGATATGTTTGTCATGCCATGCCTTTGTCTTCTCCTTATAGGTGACGGAGTTATCATAGGCATCCAATCTCAATTCTTCCAACTCATGCAGTTGTAGTTTCCTGAACTCCCCAACATCATCAATTTGCATGTTGCACTGCTTCACCGCCCAATGTGCCTTATGTTCGAGCTCGACAGGAAGATGGCAAGCCTTTCCATAGACTAATCGAAATGGAGACATCCCAATGGGAGTTTTGTAAGTCGTTCGATAAGCCCACAGAGCATCATCAAGTCTGACACTCCAATCCTTCCTGTTTAGGGAAACAGTGTTCTCCAAGATAGTCTTAATCTCGCGATTAGAGACCTCAGCTTGCCCATTAGTCTGGGGGTGGTATGCAGTAGACACCCTCTGAGTCACATGATATTTCTTTGATAGCGCACTCACAGTCTTGTTGCAGATTGGGTCCCTTTATCACTGATCAGTGCTTTTGGGACTTCAAATCTAGAGAATAGCTCCTTGAGGAAACCCGTAACTATTTTTGAATCGTCAGTTCTGGTGGCCTTCGCCTCCACCCACTTGGAGACGTAGTCCACCGCAAGCAAAATATATAAGTTTCCAAAGGAGTTAGCGAATGGTCCCATGAAGTCAATGCCCCAAACATCAAAAATCTCACAAAATATCATGCGAGTTTGTGGCATCTCATTCCTCTTAGAAAGATTCCCAACTCTCTAACAGAGATCACAAGATTTGCAAAAAGCATATGAATCACAAAATATATGTGGCCAAAACAATCATGCATCAAGTACCTTTCTAGCTGTCTTTTGGGGTCCAAAGTGTCCACCACATTCATGGGAATGACAAAAATTAAGGACAGATTGTACCTCATCGTCGGGGAGACACCGACGTATCACTTGATCTGTGCAATGCTTCCATAGGTAAGGGTCATCCCACACGTAAAAGCGAGCATCGTGGCATATCTTGTCCTTCTGAGCCTTCGAAAAGTTGGGTGGAAACTCTTGGGACACTAAAAAGTTGACCAAGTTAGCGAACCAAGGACGTGGGAGAGAACTCACCTCTAGGATCTGTTCAGTGTCAGTTTCTGCAGAGGCCGCGGGGCGGCCAGGGCTAGCCGCGGGGCGGCCGGCGATTGAGAAGGAGTTCTTCTCCGAAGACTTGGCCGCGGGGCGGCCTAGGTTGGCCGCGGGGCGGCTGCCGATTGCGAAGACTGAAAATAGCTCTTCGTCAGGAAAGCTCCCCAATATGTCTTCTTGTCCATTTTTCTCCTGCACAATACGACTTAGATGGTCAACAACTAGGTTCTCAGCACCCTTTTTGTTCCTGATTTCGATGTCAAACTCGCTTAAAAGCAAGATCCATCTAATCAGTCTTGGATTGGCCTCTTTCTTTGTCAAAAGATAACGAAGCGCTGCACAGTCAGTGTAAACAATAACTTTTGTACCAAGCAAATAGGATCTAAATTTCTCAAGCGCAAAAACTATAGCAAGAAGTTCATTCTCTGTGGTTGAGTAATTCCTTTGAGCTACATTCAGGGTCATAGATGCATAGTATATGACATGAGAGCTCCTCCCTTCTTTTTGTCCAAGCACGTCTCCCACAACGTAGTCACTAGCGTCACACATCAATTCGAACGGCTGAGACCAATTTGGCGCTTGTATAATTAGTGCACTAGTAAGACAAGTCTTTAACTCATCGAACATCGTCTTGCACTTCTCATCAAAAGCAAATGTGACCTCCGTCTTCAGCAGCTCGCACAAGGGTGAGGTGATCTTTGAGAAATCCTTAATGAACCTGCGGTAGAATCCTACATGGCCTAAAAAAGAACGCACTTCACGCACATTAGTAGGATAAGGCAATGATTGAATGATGTCAATCTTTTCCTTATCAACATCAATCCCTTTATGGGAGACAATGGGAGACAATGTGAGCCAAAATAAGGCCTTCCTAAACCATAAAGTGACACTTTTCGGAATTGAGCACTAAGTTAGTGTCAACACATCTTCTAAGCATAAGTGCCAAGTGGTTGAGGCAAGCATCAAAACTATCACCATGGACTGTAAAGTCATCCATAAAAACCTCAATGAATTGCTCTATATATTCATAAAAGATACTTACCATACACCGTTGGAATGTCCGAGGAGCGTTGCACAAGCCAAAAGGCATCCTGCGATATGCAAAAGTGTTAAACGGACAAGTGAATGTTGTCCTTTCTTGATCCTCCGGTGCGATGACTATCTGAAAGTACCCTGAATATCCATCTAGAAAGCAATAATATGGACGACTAGCGAGTCTTTCAAGAATTTGATCAATGAATGGTAAGGGAAAGTGATCTTTTTGAGTTACTGCATTCAGCTTACGATAATCGATGCAGACTCTCCAGCTTAATTGGACTCTGGTAGGGACCAACTCACCTTCTTGATTTTCCACCATTGTTATGCCTCCCTTCTTTGGTACTACCTACGTTAGACTAACCCACTGACTATCAGAGATGGTATAGATCATACCTGCCTGAAGGAGTTTGAGCACCTCCTTCTTCACTACATCCATCATAGGCGGGTTGAGTCTCCGTTGAGGTTGCTTGGAAGGTTTGGCTCCCTCTTCCAACACGATCCTATCTTCTTGTTCTTTGGTAAGCTTGTTAGAGATGATGACAGGCAAGGTGTCACCTTCTCCCACAAATGCATAATTGAGATGCTCAGGAAGAGGCTTGAGCTCAACATCAGGTGCCTGTACGATAGAAGGTAAGAGCTTCTCATTTGGAATGGTTAGTGCCATAAAGGTATCTGCTTTTGAGTATATAGGTAGGGAAGACAAGTCTCTTATGGTCTCCTGCAGGTTAGTAGACAAAACATAATTCAATGTGAACTCCTCAATAGGAGATTCTAAAGCTACCTGCAGGTCATCTACACAACTCATATCAAAGGTATCCTGCATAAAAGTATCAATGGCATCCATAAAACATAATGAAAGATCATCAGAAGGGAATTTCATTGCACCATATATATTGTATTCAACCTTCTCACCATCGAATTCCATAGTCAAAGAACCAGAATACACATCGATTTTTGTCCTAGCAGTCTTTAAAAAGGGTCGTCCTAGGAGAATAGGGGCCTCTTGATTACCATGCTCCATGTCTAAGACAAAAAAGTCAGCAGGAAAGATCAAATTGTCAACCATGACTAAAACATCCTCAACTATGCCTCTAGGAAAAGCATTTGATTGGTCCGCTAGTTGGATCACCACTCTAGTCTCATGCAAAGGTCCTAAACCCAATGATTCATACAGAGAATCAGGTAAAACATTAATAGATGCACCTAAGTCTAACAAAGCTTTATCAAACTTAGTCTCACCTATCACACAAGGGATTGTGAACATGCCAGGGTCGCTACATTTCTTAGGCATACACTTTTGAAACACAGTAGACACATGTTCGCTTACCTTAATTTTTTGCTTCCCCTTCAACTTTTGATTCCTCTTTATTGTGCAAAGTTCCTTGAGACATTTGGCATAACGAGGAATACTTTTAATCAAATTGAGTAAGGGGATGTTTACCTCACACTTACTGAACGTCTCAAAGATCTCTTTGTCATTGTCTGGTCTTCATGTGTCTTTGAGTGCTTCAAGAAAGGGGGAACATGCTTGAAAGAATTAAGAGAGGGAAAATCAGGTCTAACGTATCTGTCTGAGTCATCACTGGATTGGCTACGGGGCCGCTGGGTATGGCCGCGGGGCGGCCCGACGATTTTTGTAGATTCAGAATCGCCTTGGCCGCGGGGCGGCTCAGCGACAACGGCTTCTCCTTCCTCCGCGTCTGCACCTAGTTCAAGGTTTTCAATGTTAACATCATTATGGGGAGTGGTAATCAGTTCCTTACCACTTCTTAGTGTCACGGCGCTGACGTTCTCCTTGGGGTTCACAACCGTTTGAGATGGTAGCTTTCCTGAGTCCTTAGCCTGCATTTCGCTCATCGATTGAGCCAATTGGCTAATTTGTTTCTCCAAATTCTTGGTGTACTCAGCTTGACTCAGGACGATCTTTGTGAGAGCCTTGATAGGGTCCTCATTGGATTGATCAGCTGGTGGAGGTCCTCTCTGTCTGGCATCAAATTGTTGTTGAGGTCTGAATTAGGGTCCTCCTTGTGGATTGAAAGGGGCCTGGTGATTACCATAGCCATACCTCTGGTAACCTGCATTAAAATTGTTATTGAAATGATTGGGATTAGCATAGTTACCAAACCTGGGTCGCTACGGAACAAAGTTCCCCATGGCGTTCAACTCTACACTTGGCTCCTGCAGCATTGGACAAGTGTCCGTCGGGTGATATAGATCAGTGCAAATGCCACATGCCTTAAGTTGTTGTGGGGTTCCTTGTAGCATGAACCTTTTCAACATATCCTTCAATTCAGCCACATCGCTATGTAATGCGGAAGTTAAGGAGTAAACGGCAAGCACCCCTCTAGCATGAAGTCCCTTGCTGAATTATCTAGAGCCATCAGCAAGCTCCGAAAACACCTCCCAAGCAGTATTGGGTGTTTTGTTCAAGATGTTACCTCCACAGGCAGAGTTCACCGTCTTGCGCTCCTCGTCAAGTAATCCATTGAATAGAAAGAGCACCAAATCTTTCTTTGAGAAATCATTGTGAGGGCAACTAGAGAAAAGCTTCTTGAATCGCTCAACGTACTCATAGATTGTCTCTGTAACCTGCTGGTCAATGCTACTGATATCCTTTTTCAGACTGTTTAACTTGGTCGCAGGAAAGTACTTCTCTAGAAAGAGACGCTTCAATTGAATCCATTTTGTTGCACTACCTGGGGGCAAGTAGTAGAACCACTCATTGGCAATGTCCTTAAGTGAGAAAGGGAATGCCCTCAACTTGATTTGCTCCTCCATGACATTGCCTGGTTTCATTCCCACCACGATAGTATGGAACTCAAACAAGTGCTTGTGGGGGTCCTCACCACTCAACCCATGGAATTTAGGTAAGAGATGAACCACCCCAGACTTTAGCTCAAAATTGACACCTTCATCAAGTGCAGGGAACACGATAGCCAATGGTTGTTGGGCCAAGTCAAGTGTTGTGAGCTCCTTCAACGTTAAATTATCCTCGTTAGCAGCCATCTCTATACTCTCTTCTTCTCCTTGATCGAAAGGTAACTCGCGAAAGTGATCACGAGCTTCTCGCCTCAATCTAGAGAGAGTCCTCTCAATCTCTGAATCCAAAGACAATAAAGATGAGTTAGTAGCACGAGTGTGGACCATATAGGTGGTCCACACCAAGATAAGCGATTAAAACAACACAAGAATTCAATAAGAATTCCCCGGCAACGACGCCAAATTTGACAAGAGTAAAACCTGTCGTTGTTCCTGGCAAAGAATACTCAAACTCACAATTAGTATAGTGTGTAAGCATGAAGCCGATCCACAGGGAAATCTATTCAATTCAAGTATAAATCTAATCGCTAAGAGAGAAATTAGGGGTTTTGGTGTGAAAAAGGTCCACCTTTTATCAAAGCGGAAGCAAGCAAACAAAGTAAATTGATTTTAGAATGCAATGGAGATAAAGTTCACCTACAATTTATCACTTCGATTGATGAATTTGATCCTTGTTTCAGCCTCTAGTTCTTGTCTTTTCCTATTAATGTCCTTGTCCAGATCTTAGGTAGATTACTAGTCCTACGAGTCCTAGCAACCCTTATCTCTAAATAACCCAAACACGGTTAAGATTTAACCTAGGGATAGCATTAAGAATATGAATTAACCAAGGTACATGCAATATCCAACTACGAGTCGATATTTAACATATATTCAACTTCCTACACATCCAATTACTCCTGCGAGTCCTAAAGGGATATGATTACCACTTGGCTTAAGGTTCGCTATGAGGAATCTACAAAACCCTAGCAATTGAATGAATCTACTCTAACTAGTTGATCAGGCCAGAGAGAATAAAACACATTCAAACAATTAAGCGCAAAGAAGTCAAAACATTGGAATAGGAATAAGAACTAGATTAAGAAACTTACAATTCAACAATCAAAGATTCAAACTGTAGGCGAAATCTTGAGAGTTTAGTTGCTCGTGCTCAATGGGGCTCTCAACAATTGGATAAAGTGCATAAGGTAAGTGGTAGAATAAAACTTGAAAGGTCTTATAAAAGCCTCCAAGAGTCGGCCAAGAAATAGACTAAAACCCTAATTAAAGTTCGGCATTGAACGTTGCGTTTCTGCGAGGGTCGCGGGGCGGCCGGCGATCAGCAAAAACCTTCGGTTCTGCCTTCGAACCGCGGGGCGGCCGGGCATGCTGCGGGGCGGCTGGCGATTCTTTCGAACTCCTTCTTCCGTGACTTCAGCAACTCCTCATGCGTCTTCTTTAGCTTGTTTTCACTCTCCTCCAATTCCTTTCACCTTGAATCCGAAATATCTGAAATAAACCATAAAATCATGTAGATTCCGCCTCTTCCAACTCAACAAGTGGTTATGTAAATGCGGCTAAATATATGCAATATTCACAACTAAATTATGCTAAATGCACTCTATAACGCAACATTAATCATGCTCTATCAGTAGTCATGTAAGGTAATGCATCAAAGGTACAACCTTTAGTGCGATTCCTGAATTGCATGATTCTTCTATGACAGTAGCAGGTGATCGTTATTTATGTTACTGAAAGGAAAGTGATCTTAATACAAATTTGGATTAATTATGCGAAAAGGGTAGTAACAATTAGGGTTTATTTGATGAAAAAAGTTATTTGATGACAAAAGGCATGATTTTTGTATCCTTAGCATGATTCTTGCATGGTTAACATTGTGGCGTTGATACCCTGGTCTTAGGAGCTTTAAGTTTATTGAATCAAATTTTATCGAATATGTGTTTACTTCTATTGTTTATTTTCATTAAAGTTACGTTTTTTTCACTACACTAACACTCGACATCGACTACAATCTAGCCGACATCGAGTAAATCTAGTCGATATCGAGTAGATTCTGCTCGACATCGAGTTGGTTTTGTCTTCTGTTGTGCAGTTTGTAGGTGAGATCGATCGCTTTAGTCGACATCGAATACTTTTACTCAACGTCGAGTAGCTTCTGGTCGATTTCGAGGGAGAGTTGGAACTATTTATCCGAGCACTGACACGCTTCCTCGTGGATTCGATCCTGAATACCCTACCACTTCAGAGGGAAGGATTCTTGTATTTTATTTGCTTGGACAGGGAGTTGATTTGATTATATATATTTCATATTTATTTTGATAACTAGGTTCCTTCCACAACATAAGTCCCGGATAAAGCGGCGGTAAAGTCTAGCCAATCCCAAAAAAAAGCAAATATCTCCCATGTTCTTGGGCACCCCCCAAGCAACGATAGCGTCGATCTTCACTGGATCTACGGCGACTCCAGCTGCTCAAATCACATGGCCTAAAAAGGCCACCTCAGATATCCATAAATCACACTTGTTGTACTTCCCGTAAAGTTGATGCTTCCTCATCATCTCCAAGACGATCCTCAAGTACTCCTCATGCTCCTCTCGACGCCGTGAGTAAACCAGAATGTCATCAATAAAGATGACAACAAACCTATCCAGGTAGTCTATGAACACCCTATTCAGAAGCTCCATGAAAGTTGTTGGGGCGTTGGTCAGCCCGAATGGCATGACAACGAACTCATAGTGTCCATACCGCATCCTAAAAGCGGTCTTCAGAATGTCCTCTGCTCTCACTCGAAGCAGGTGATACCCGGACATCAGATCAATCTTCGAGAACACGACTGCGCCCTGGAGCTGATCCATCAAATCATCGATCCAAGGAAGCGGATAACGGTTCTTCACCGTCGCATAGTTCAACTCCCGGTAATCAATGCATAGTCTCAACGAACCGTCCTTCTTCTTCACGAACAGCACCAGAGCTCCCCACGGCGACGCACTCGGACGAATGTAGCCCTTCTTGGCCATCTCCTCCAGCTAAGGCTTCAACTCAGCCATCTCAGTCGGCTCCATGCGATAAGATACTCAGGAAATGAGCCTGGTGCCCGGCTCTAACTTGATCGCGAAGTTGACCTCTCTCTGCGGGGGCAATCTTGGAAACTCATCAAGGAAGACATCATCGAAATCGCGGACTATCGGCACATCGGTCACGCTGGGTCTACATCTATCCACCTCTACAACATTACACTAGAATCCTATACATCCCTAAATCAAAAGCCTCGACGCTCCGTTCCTCTTGGGGTCACTATCCAAACCTGATGCTTAGTGCCATCCTCAGCTAAGATAGACACGGTCCTCGTCCTCAAGTTGATGATCGCTTCGTAGTGGTCCATGAAATTCATTCCAAGGATCAAATCATAGGTCTGCATTCTCAGCACGATAAGGTCAGTGTGTCACTCTCGGTCACCTATACGAACAAGGCATCCTCAGATCTCTCTACTCGTCCTAGCCCTAACCCCGTCCAGCATAACCACAACATAGGTCGGACCCCTAGTGCAGCTCAGGATCAGCCTAGAGACACACAACTCTTATTTATAGAAGTGAGTAGCACCCGTATCGAACAGAATACTCAAACAAGTATCACGAAAAAGTATCGTACCTGAGGCACTCGAAGCAGACCTATCATCTCCTTTTATCTAAAAAACGCAGGGCGGTAGGCGCAATACAGGACCTGATCCTCTAGAACTCTGCCTCTGCTCATGGCCTGACCCAGATGGTCTAGCTGACGAAGATCCTCGACCAACCCCACACCCTGTTGGTCCACGGCCTCCTCTAGCTGAACCTCTACCACATCCTCCAAATCGGCCTCCAGCTGATGAGCCACCTCTCCCCTACCCCTGTGAATAAGTCAAAATTGGGGGCTGAGGGGCGGCGGGAAGTCTCGGTGCTGCTGGTGCAGGAGAAACTCATCGCGACTAATGGCAATAACTAGATTTTTGGTCCTCCTAGGGTAGTGCTGTAATGCATGCCCCTCCTCATAACATCCATAACAAGTCAAGGCTGGTACTGAAATCTCCCTTGGTCATGCAGATGGTGGGGGTGCGCATACACCTCCTCTGAATCCTCCACGAAAAATTCCTCAGGGTCTTCCATTTCCTTTAGTCTCAACTGGTCTCGGCCTCTTCGCCTCAGGGCGAGAGGAAGCATAAACAGTCTCTCTGAGAATCTTCTGCTGATCGTACATATGAACAATCTCCAGAAAGCGATAAAAGAGCACAACTCTCAAACTCAATGCATACAGAAGAACATCTGGAAGTAGCCTCATGGATAGCACACGAATACGACTCGTTTGTGGGGCAGAGGTGAGCGCAATAGATCAGCTCGCTCTTAAACTGACAGATGATCTTAGAGACCGAGCGGGAAGGGTCATAGGCCACACGCATGAAGGTAACCTCTCTAGTAGTCTATGTCCATGGCGGACAAAACTCCTGAAGCAGTAGTGTACAAAACTCCTCATAGGTCCACTGCGTCTGACCCCCCTTATAAACGGTCCAACGTGCGAAGGCGTCCTCCCACAGAAGATCTGCAGACAACCTTTGGCGCTCGGAAACATGACTGTCAATAAAGTGAAATATGTTGTCAATCTGCCTCAGCCATGCCTCTACATCCTCTCTGGGCCCTCCTAAGAAGTGTGGTGGGTTGCAATGTCCTAGTGCTCGAACCCAGTCGACGCACTTCTCGGGGACTGCATCGACGATGACTGGCCCTGCCGGCTAGCCGACGGGAATCTCTCTGATAGGCCCTATTGGCTGTCCGACGGGGATCTGAACCTCTGGTGCCTCCGACAGAGGATCTCCCACAAGTCCTTGCAACATCTCAATTAGAGTCGCCCTATCCATCTGCCGCAAAACCTCCTACCGCATCAGCCTCGACTTGTTGAGGTCGTCCTCGCCCTCTACGGACTGGGCCCCCATGCCCGACCGCCCCACGTCGTGTGTCAACCATACTGCTGCATATTCGAGAGTTAGTTAACACTCAGTAGATAAGCACACAGAGACGATTATAATGATCTCTTTTGAGGAAGATTGACGGACGGAAAACTTGTCGTTGATCTGCCAAAGTAAACTCAAACCTATAACTAGTAAAGCAATAAGTACGAGGTCGATCCACAGGGAGATTTGTTGCTCAAGTATGTCTTAAGTGCCGATTAAAGTAACCAAATGGGGGGGGGGGGTTTAAGAGTGTAAAAGATCCGCCTTCTTTCAAAGCGGATTGATGAAAGCAAAAGTAAATGGTTTTGATTCAAACAATTATGAGAAGCATTTCTACATACAATTTTCCACTTTGTTTGGTTGAAACGATCCTTGTAACTTCTTCTCATCCGATTAAGTTTCCTATGAATGCCCTTGTCCCGACCTAATATAGTTACTAGTCCAATTGATAGCTTTAAGTCCAGAGATTAGCCAAGGTATTTGCAGTCCCTAAAGAGGGATTTAACAACACATCCAACTTCCTACTTATGCAATTAGTTCAATCAGCCCTAAAGGGAGAAGTTTGCTACTTGGGTTAAGGTTCGCAATCAGGAATCTACAAAACCCTAGCAATTGAATTGATCTAACAAGTTGGTCAAACAAGATAGAACAAAACAATAAACAATCAAGCACAAAGAAGTTGAAGCATTCAAATATAGGAAACAAGGAACGAGAATTAGAAACTCACAATCAATCCAAATGAAGCTTCAAACTGTAGGCAGAACAGAGGAGTTTAGTTTCTCATGGAAGACATCGTTCAATCTCTAATTGTCTGATAGAACGTGGAATAGAATAGAAGTACTGGAAAAAATAGTAATAATCGGCCTTAAAGACCTCAAGTCGGCCAAAAACGTCCAAAGAAAACTAGGGTTGCTTAATGAAACGGCGTGTCTGATCGCTGACGAACAATGCGGCGGCCGCAGCATAGCTGCTACTTAGACGTCTCTGGCTGCAGGGAATGCTGCGGCCGCTGCATCGGACTTTCACGGAAAATCTGTCTCGAATTTGCTCTTCTTGTCAACAGAAAAGTTGTAGCTCTCTGAAATAGCTTTCCAACGCATGGATATAATAGTCAATCGGACAACCAAGGCCTCCAAAAAGTGCAACACAAGTTCAGCATGTCTGGCGACAACTTCTGTAGACTTGTTCTTCGTTTAGGCTCACTTCTTCTTCTCAAGAACTCTTTAGGACTTCATGTAAGCTTCTCCGATCAACTATACAACTCATCCAATGCGTTATCAATCCATATCTTCTCCTCGGATCCACCATTACCTGAAATACTCAATAAAAGTGTGTAGATTCCGACTCGAATAACATAGAGAACAAAATGCAAATTATACTTAAACCATGCATGATATGCATATTAACTAACCTAAATGCAACCTATTATGATCCTCTAAATGCATGCTATCAAAGATCTCCCTCAAGCCCAATTGATATATAAACATGTGAAGCTATTTAATGTCGCTCTTCGAGGAGCGACTGACCAGAGGGGCAAATACCTCAGAATCTCTACCTAACTCATCACTCCAACCATCATGGTTCAATTCCTTGGAGTCTTCCAGGTCCATCTGTAAAGAATAAGCTATATTTCGCCTACCCCTTCCCGACTACATCCAACAGGGGTGGTCTAACGTCTTTCTACCCACTTGTTTTCCCTTTTTGTCAATTCGTGATATAATTAATAAGCCAAGTTCATACTTAAAGTCCTTGAAATTTGTGGGAGGTTTTCAACACATACACTCACCTCTTGCTTACCTGAATTTCAAAACCTGAGCTCTGATACCAACTTTGAAATGCCCCAGATATAAATACCCGAGTTATGTTTCGAAGGTCAGATACCTTTGTTCAGATCTTGCAATCCAGGTACGGGTCAAGATTTCAAACCTCTTTAAGCATTAGTAACTAAAGCGGGGATTTCCAACCTCAAAATAATTATAGGGTACAACTTGTCACAGCGGAGCTGGGTCAAAACCAAAACCTTAAAACATAATTAATAACACTTAGCCAAATTAGCGAGTTAGTTTGGTTCTTCGCTTTCGCGCGGGAGGATTCCTAGTAATAGAAGCATGGAGCAAGCAAGGAGCAAGTACCTAACACTATCCACAAAGTCAGGCCCTAAAGACCGCGCTGAGACCATATAATATGTTTATACCTAGAGTAAAGGATGATCTAATGTTGTACAAGATTTAAACACACAAGGCATGCTTTTATCAGGATATAAGCTAATGCAGAAAAACAATAAAGGCGCCCAAAGAATGTCAAGTGGCATATCCCAATATCTTTGTATTTCATGTACCCACTCCGAGGTAGGGCGCTAGGCCTCAGCCAAACCGTAATAGATATTTTCCCATACCCACTCCGAGGTCGGGCGCTCGGTCTATGTCGAACCATATAGAGATATATACAATCATGCTCATCGACTCGATTGGGGACCGAAACGGTATAAAACACGAATGACCCCATGACCCAAGCAAAGACTCTAAGACTCACAACTAAGGGATGTTTTGTTCTCAAACACACCAAGTAACTGAATGCTCATTAACAAGTGCAATCCTAGCATGATACTACATGACATGCTCTTATACATATGCAACACCTATAGACTATATGACACATCAGGCCAAGAGAGAGAGAGAGAGAGAGAGAGAGAGAGGGGAAGAAGAAGACGAAGAAGAAGAAGAAAAGAAAATCGGAAGTGGTCCTCACACAAGCCCCAAATTTCATAATACCCGGAACCTACTATCTCGACGTTATCCCGACTTGTATAAATTTATTAAAATTTCCGAGTCTAAAATAAAATAATGAACTTCAAAATAAATTCTAAATCTCGAAGTAAGAAGGCGGAAATAAAATCCGTCGGAATCGAATCTTCAAAACGGTGCTGGAATCATTCATAATGATTTTAAACCGAAAATCGTGCTCGAGGATGAGTTTTTCTCCAATTTTATATCTCAGATATAAAATAATATAATTTTAATTAAAATAATATTAATATAATATTTCGGTGTTTACAACCATAATATTTTTTTTATATAGAATGGAGAAGACTGAAAATAATCTTACCTGGAGCTACTTCCTCAGACTTCACCCAACATTATCTCGAGAGCCTTGCACTGTTAGCATTCATGGATGATCCATCATAGTATGCTACATAATGAAAAGTGCTAGATGCCTACAACCTACTTGGAACAAACCAACGCTAAGCGTAAATAGCAAGAAAGGTTTTAAAAAATGCTAAATATGCACTTTAACAGAAAAGTTTCCACAAGTGGTTACAAGTTAGTAAACTTATTTCAGAAAGATCGTGCTGACACTCACTGGTTCATGTGTGAATACAGGAATAAGAAAGAAAGATCACAAGGGAGAGGCTTGAAACATAATATTAAAAATGCACTTAAATCCAAAGGAAGCAAGGCTTAAACTATGTCAGCACACTAAGCAAGCATCAAGAATAAACCAGTTCCATTTCACTCTTTCTCGACAATTCTCCAATTTTCTAATTTTTTTAATGAAGCGAGCATCAAGAATAAAAATAGCATAAAAAGTGTGCAGAATTGAATTAGTTTCAAATGTGACATCCAGGGATTCAAAAGGATAAGAGTAAAAGGAAGACATGTTCTGGTATGCTATTATTTGGTAATAATATAATAGATACAATTTTTTTGATGTCCATTTTGAATTATTGAGGTGCGGTTTTGACAGGGTCGTATAGTTGAAGGAAGAGAACCACTTCAGTTTCATGCATTGTTTCACCCTATGATTGCACAAAAATGCATATAGTTTTAGCATACTACCACATGAAGTAATGAACAATTACTAGAAATAAAAAAGAACATATACATCTACTTGAATTGCACAAAAAGATATCATGTCAGCACATAATTAGAGGCCTTGTCAGCACACAATTAGAGACCGTGTCAGCACACAATTAGAAATCGTGTCAGCATACCCTATGGCCTAGGATTTTCCTCTATATTTGGTACATCTACTTGAATTGCAAGCTCTATATTCCTCAATTCAGTGCAATTTTCATTGACAAATAATGGAGGACCTATGCATACAAGCTACTGCAGTATTTATCCATGACTCAATCCTTATACTTTCATATCCTTATACTTTCATTGATAAAATGCAACAAAACAACCATCAATCTCCTAACTGATTCATCCAATTGTCGATGGCTGCCCAAAGAACAGTACAACAAAAAGGGAAAACAAGGGAATCATGTCAAGATGCAAAACAGATCGGAACATATCAAAAGATTGCTTAAGCAAATTAGAGGCTGATGATGCTGACATGCTGTCATATACTAATACACACAATCATATACTCACAATGAAAGTACCAAATCCTCACTAAAATTCATATAACCTTCAAAAACCAGAGTCCTCACTAAAATCCTCACAATCAGTTGAATTCCCTAATGCAGTTGAGTCCGAGGATGTTGTAATGAAACGGAATATGGAGAGAAAGAGAAGTGGAGTTCCAGGCAGCGGTGAGGACATATTGTGAGGATTGAAATCACCGACAGGAGGAACAAGAGGAGAAGAGACTCAAATCGAGCAGTCCTTCACTTGTCGGCGGAAGCGGTGATGGAAGTTGGCTCCAGTGGTGTCAATGGCACTCTGCACTTGCACCTTTATTGGGGAGATGGATGCGGCAGAAGAAGAGTGCGGGGAAGGCTTCGGCGATTGTCGGCAGAGATGATGAAAAGAGGAGGATTGACAAGGGTCAGGAGACTCAAGAGACTAGGGGTAAGAATAGTTGATGCAAGCAAAATAAAAAACTTGACAAGCGTCAGGAGACTCAAGAGACTAGGGGTAAAGAACAAAATAAAATATTAACCAATGTACAAATGCAAAAAGGAATAAGTATACAATAAATGAAGTTCAAGGAATCAACGTGTTACTCCAGTTACTACATCAAATGTCATATGGGCAATTTTTTTGAGAAAATAGAAACAAAAGGTGATGTCAAAGAGTAGTTACACACTCCATTTAGCAATTGAATTTTGACAAATAGGCCAACTACCTCAAATACCACTTTTGAAGCACTGATCACTGATACTAATTTAGCATCAAGAAGTAAGCACATTTAGTTCATGCATTAAAATTTTTACTCATAGCAATCTTGCAACTTCTTTTCAGAGGATAAGACAATAGAAACTTATAAAGCAATCTTTTCAGAGGATAACACATAAATCTTGCAACTCCAATGCAGTGTTCACTGCATTGGAGTTCATACCTGGAACCCGATTGACACAAGCTACAACTCTCGCTTTAGATTGCTTTCGACCAACTTCATTCCTGTAAAGAAAAAAAATAAAAGAAGTAATTTTAGAGAAAGAGGATAATAGCCAAAACAATTACAGTCAACTTGCTTGACAAAAGAATTCAACAATCAATGGCACATAAAGGCAAAAAGCTTGTAAGCAAAAACGATATGGAGAAATAAACAAAAACACCTCTGCAGTAGTGTAACATATTACTAGCAAGAGAATAGAAGAACAATTTGTTTCAACTCAAGAATAGTATAAATAAACTTACTTCATAACACAGACAAACACCTACATGCTCAACAAGTCAAGAGATCAACCTCAATGATGACAAGGAACATGATAATTACGAAACACATCGAGGGAGTATCATGGTGCATAAACACATTAAGGAGCAAGAAGTGAGAAGTGATGGAAATACCTTGCTAGCAGCAGTATATATTCCAAGTCTTTGATAGGCTAGACCTAGAACCTACATATGAAAGAGTAAGTAACTTGAATCAGACAAGAGCTTAAGTACAATATGGAAAAAAAAATCAGATAAGATGACCCTCTTCCTAGATATCAGCACTAGTCGGATAACCACAAATAGCATTTTAAATATTTGAAACAGCCTCAGGCCACATCTTTTGATGAACCTAATCATGAAAACAGATCTTTTATCGCATAGGGAAAATTTTACATGCAATAATCTCACTTTAATAAGAGTTAAAAAGGAATACAAGCAAATTATGTAGTTTCTTAAACTAAATAAGACAATACTTGAAAAAAGAAACCCTAAATCCTAATTGAAACGAAATTGCAGCTATAGATTAAGTCATTGAATCTACTAGTAAATTTAAGCCGATGTTTCACCATATCCGAACCAAAATTTTTATACCTTTCATCTAGACAAATCAAATAGACATACAGACTAAGATTTACACATCGCACAGAGCACAGATTTCTAATAGAGTTAAATCTACAAAAATAAAAATCGCAACAACCTAATAAAAAAAATCACACAGGCCAAGAATCTTAGATTTCAAAATAATAATTAGCCATAGATTTGAGTAAGTGAAGCAAAGAAAGAGAACAGAAACAAGTGAAGCAAAGAAAGAGAAGAGAAGAGAAGAATGAGACCATACCGTTGGTAGAGAAAGTGAAGAGTGTTTTCTATCAGAGAATGAAATTGGAGATGGGATCTAGCCAGCAAAGAGGTTAGGTTCCTGGCTTCCTGGAAACCAGAGGCCACACGGACACACGACGACGAGAATGAAAGGGGTTTCGCCGCTATGGAGGAAAGAGATGAGAGATGGGAATGAGAGAGAAGAAGCGGGATTTTGCCGGAGAGCCTAAATCCCCACCGGAGCCACCCTCGAGTTCAAAAGCCGACGAGTTGGAGGAGAAAGTGGTTGGGGGTGAACAGGGAGGAGTTGGAGGAGGAAGTGGGATTTCGCTGCCGCGGGAGGCTGAGTTTGTAACTTCCCCTTCTGTAAACGAGGGAATGTTGCAGCGCTAGTGATTACTCGGTCTTTAATGTCTTCATAACCAACTTAGGCTTATAGGGACATGCAACCATGCTCCCATAAATAAGATGATAAAATGCATTTAAAATAAATACAACGGAAGTCTTTTAACAAAAGGAAATTATATTTTTATTTAAATACTATTTACAATCATTTAACTTTTGCAGGGGAAGACTTTCAAAATAAATTGGGTAAATAATTAATCACTCTCGAACACATATAAAATTACCCTTTGAGTTCAAAACATTTAAAATGACCATTGATGTTCTCCAATGCCTTAAGAACTTCTTCACTAGGATACCTGCAACTTAGGTCTGATGCATCGTATACAAACGAGAAGCACCAGCCGCCACAATCCATAGGGCGGTTAGTTCAATTAAGAATAAGCAAGTGACGACACGAAATAAAAGACCACTTTACACTAAAGATTCATTGACCATAAAACGGTATGAACCAAATAGTCCAATGGAGAGTAATATAGATTATTTAAATGTAAATTATGAAATACAAAATAGACTCTTGACTCCACTTGGAGATGGTTTAAGTTAGGAAGAATAATGGATGTGAGTGATAAATCACTCTAGGAAATTATATTCCGAAATGAGACTGGAATATAATTAAACACTGAAATTAGGACTAAATTATTTACGATCACCGTCTTTTAGATAATTGTATAACTTTAAACTTATAACTTTTATTCAACCAATGAACTATAATAACAAGATATATATATTTGATTTGAACTGAACGGGTCCTCTCAGGTTTTATTTTAATATCAAGTATACCGAACGGGTCCGCTCGGATTTTCTTTTAGTTTCAAGTGTATCGAACTGGTCTGCTCGGATTTTCTTATCGATCACATTGACTGAATGGGTCCGCTCAGTGGATCATTTCCGGGTCCGGAAACGTAGCTTCATGAAACTGGGTAGGAAGTTTTCATCTTCCTACTTTATAATAAAATCTTTTATATAACTTGGAGGCGTTCATCTTCCATATTTAATTTATAATATTCACATTCTATAATACACTAAACTACAATTCCAAAATTCATAACTTATGTGTATATATTTATATATTTTATAAGGACTAGCTTCAAAAGATAACATAAGTCCACACCGAACTAATATGCAAACTAGTCCAGAACCGAATTGAATAAACGATAATTATGGATATTAAAACGGATATATCACATAATTAAACTCAACATGAAGAGAAAATAATAAATCATGCTTTGATTGAATATGGGCACATAATTAATGTCATTTATGTAACTTAAATAACCTATAAAAATAACATTACTCATTTAACATGCCAAAATAGATTATCAATTTAATAAATCACAGAAACGGAGGGATTGCAATTTATTTAACGTAATTTGGCATGATTCAACTGTAGACAACAGCTAGACACGAAAGCACGCAAATAAGCGTAGAGAGCTCGGAATATCGATCACTTGCCTGAATTGAAATCTCAAATGCGTGTTTGAATGCTTTTATCTCAAATCAAAATCTCCGTATGGGCGTATGATTAACCTATTCTCTGCGAAATAACGGAGTTGCAAGCAATGTTTGCCCCGAATAAAAGTACGGGTTAGAATATAGAATTTCAAAAACTGAAAAGGGCATAAGTTGAAAAAAATAAACATTATGGGAGGTTTGTGTAATTATTTCACCTTCTTCCTCCTCCCGACTCACGCCTTCCCCAGAGGGTTTCAATCGAGATTTTGGTGACACTTCGGTGACTGCTCGCGGTGGCTATGGACCACGGCGGCGCACGAGGCTGGGCGCTCCACTGGAGGTGGCTTGTGTCTCCGGCAGCGGCTCACGGTGGCCCGAAGAAGGCTCCGACGAGCTCGAATCCGAAACTGGCCCTTTTGCATTTGGAATGTTTTTCTAAAAAAATTTGAATGGAATTGTATATTAATGTGTTTAGAACACGGTGAACTAGATTGAGAGCTCGTGTAAAGGTTCGGATTTTTAAATCCTAATTTTTTGAAAAAAGAGAATTAAAAATGAAATTAAATCGGTTTTAAAACTCGTTTAGCTGATTCCGACCGGAATGTAAAATTTGGCGAACAATTTCCGTCATTTGACCTCGAAAATTCAAAATAATTATCGGATGGTGATACCCTTTTCGATTATAAAATTCTAATTGATCGAGAAAGCAAGATTCGAAAAAACTAACTTTCGGAAACTAATTTCGGGATTAAAAATTCACGTATTCAGGTTTTATTTCGGGGTATTTAATTTTAACTGATGCCGTAATTAATACCCATCACTTCCCCAATCAAATCCTTACCTGTTCCCAGCCACCCTCCCGCCTAGCTCCTACTGCATCCCTACCTCTGTAGAATCTGTAAACCCATCCCTCCGGTCCTCTCTTCTTCTGTACGCCATCTCCCACATCACTTCACACCTCTCCCTAGCTTCTTCAAACTTTTCAGCTCCTCCCCACTCTTCTGCTGTACTCCATCACCATTCACCGTCACCATTTCACCATCACCATCGTCGCCACCGTCTTCATCCCCAAACCACTGTCTCCTCATCCTCCTTCTATCCTTCCACCTCGAGCCACCAGCGGAAGGTTCCATACACCCCTCGGAGCCGCCACCAGCAGCCGGAGCAGCCTAGGAGCTCCCCAGCGCCTCCACAAGCCATCGGAACTCTGTCGCCCCGTTCGAACGCAAATAATCTTCCGGTAAGCCGTTCTCCTTTGTTTCCGATCCAAATCACCCCCGAACTCCCCCATCACACTCACCCTTGTCCGGTGTAGGTCCGACGAGCCACCCCGAGCCACCGAAGAAGCCCAGATCTCCGGTCGAAGCTCCGATATCCGCGAACATCCTCGGTGAGCTTTAGTACCTCCGTCCTTTTCCTTGGTTCTTTTTGGTTCCTTCTTGTCCTCGGGTGGTCGAGAGAGAGAATCGGGGATGGGTAAGAGAGGCGAGGCAAAGCGAGTGCGAGCGGCGAGGACGAGCGCAGCGAGTGAGCGAGGCGAAGCGAGTGCGAGCGGCGAAACGAGCGTGAGTACGAGAGAGGTGCGAGCAGGGTCCGATCTGGGCGAGTCCAGGCGGGAGCGTGAGAGGCAGCTGGTGTCGAGCAGTCGCCGGAGGCCTTCTCCTCCAGGCGGTGTCGAGCAGTGCAAACGACCAGGCGGGAGCGGGAGTACTTAACGTCTTCAACATTTGGAGGAAGAAGAAGATGGCGGGCCCTCCTGTCCAGTCAGCACTTGTGGGTGCCATTTACTAACTTACGGAGTATATATATATATATATTTGTTATATTAAATCGGGTTTGGGTTATTTAAACCGGTTGGGGATTAATAATTGCGGGTTTGGTTCGGTTCGGTTCGGTTTAACCGTTTACTTATCTAAATACTTAATGATATTTAAAATAAAATATAATATTATTGGGGGTTTAAAATATATTATTTAGACTTATAAATTTTAAAAGTAATTTGAACAAAGAATTTCAAAGATCGGAATGTAATTTAATACATAAATTGAAAAATAACTTTGAGAGTAATTTCAAGGGTTGGAATTCTTAACTGTTTAATTTGGATTTGAAACGGATTTGAAACTAACCTAAGAGTAAGACTTATTCGATGACAAACTAGCATGATAATATGATCGGTTGATTAACGGTATGATAGGTGTGACTCATAGCATGGTATTGTGGTGATTTTTAGAAGAGATTAAATGTTCAAATATTTATGACGATGATATATATAGAAAGTATGAGTATGAAATAATAATATGCGAATTTGGCTCAATATGATATATATATATATATATATATATATATATATATATATATATATATATATATATATATATATATGGAGGTTAATTTTAAATGATCAGTTGACAAGTTATGATGGATTATATGAGATAAGGGATGGTTGATCGCGATGAATTGAAAGTATGATTGATGCGACCTTGCTTATCTATCTGCTAATTTGAGTGAGTAATATATATGTTCTGAAAAGCTATATATAGAAGTATACTTAGTATATTCTTGTTATGTAATTAGGTGATATTATGTGATCGTGACTACTGTGTGCTGGATTCTTCTTTTGCTGATCTTCTATCCAGGTAAGTACCTCCGGGGCTTACTCAGTAACCAGTACCTCCTGCCTGATGTGGCATATAGTATGTAGGTGTTGCATATGCATAAGAACATGTCATGTAGTATCATGCTTAGGAATTGCACTTACGAATGAGCATTCTTATTCTGTATGCGTTTGAATACAGAACGACCGTTATCTGTGAGTCCTAGAGTCCTTGCTAGGGTCATAGGGCAGCCCAGTTTCATCGGGTGTTGTTCTCCTTGACTTACATATATATCACGAGATACGAGATACGAGATGAGCATGAGATGCGATATGATGATGAGATTTGATATGTTATAGCGTCGAACTGGCCAGTCTCCACCCTATGTGGAAGGGGGGTGGTGGTAGAAGAGGGATATACCACTTGGTATTCTTTGTTAAGGCCTTACTTAATTTCTGCATATATGAATTAGAAGCATGATAGTGTGGTTAATATTTCAGTACTGCATGAAGGCATCCTTTATTCTAGGTATAGACGTATTATATGTCCTCAGCGCGGTCAGAGAACCCGCGGTCAGACTCTTGGCCTGACTTGGTGGTATAGTTTCAGGTACCCAATCCATTGCTTGATTTTGTGCTGTTATGGCGGGGTCCATTCATATGGCGGAGAGTAAGTGTTGAACCCTGACTTCACCAGATTCATGCTTTTGAGATTTCTTCCTATTATACTCTGTTTTTACCCGGCTCTGCCGTGGCACTGGTTGTATCATTTTCAGAACTTATGTCCTTTGCATGATAAAAGGTTTCGCGCGTTGTAGACTTAGGGCAGGTATAGGGTTTTACCCCGGGTTCTCCAATGGACCCTTCATATTTGGGTGCGAAATCCCACTTTAAACTACGAATCCTTTGTTTCAAACCTTCAACCTGTACTCGGGGCGCAAGATCCTAACGAGGGGTTTTATCCCTTGAAACGTAACTCGGGAATCATAATCCTGGGCCGTTACAAAGGTGGTATCAGAGCTGAGGTTTTGCAATCCGAGCATTATAGGTTGAAGATGGTTTTGAAAATGGCCCAATGATTTCAAATGGTTTTGAAAAATGCTTTCAAAAGGGGAAAATGAATTTAATTGGACTTCAAACCTAAAATGAATAAAGGGGAAACAATCTCGTTGGTAGAGACCAAAGCGATAGAGCTCCCTTATGGATGTAGAACTCGGGGAACGGTAGGCAAAATACTAGCTTTGATTTACAGATGGGCCTAGATAACTCTAAAGAACACCATGGAGGTTGGAGTGTCGAGTTAGGTGACCGTGAGGTTTTGCCCCTCCGGTCAGCCGTCCCTCGAAGGGCGGCATAGATCGTCTCTATGCTTAATTTATACATATATGCAATTGGGCCCGAGGGCAATCCTCCTTGAAGGGGATCATATTAATCGTTGAGTACTTCTGTGCTGAGTGTTTAAATTAACCGTTCATGTAGTCATCATGGTCGATACTAGACGCGGTTCAGTTGGGCGTGGGGGTACGACACGTCGTGGTCGGGGACGCCCCTGTCGGATTGTTGTTGAGAGCGTCGAGGAGCACGCTGCAGACGATCACGCTGAGGAGCGAGCTTCGCCTCCGCCGGCTGACGACCAGATTCCGATTTCCATAGAGACTAGGCTTGGACAGCTAGAGATGGCGCTTCACGACATTCTGAGCGAGTTACGAGGAGGAGCCCGATCTACAACACCGACGCCCGAGGTTCCTGTTAAGCCAGCTGAGCCTGTAGCCGATGCGCACCTGAGAAGCGCGTCAACTGGGTCAAGACGCTAGCTTAGTGCTGTCCTCCGGCTTTTACTGGAGAGTTTGGGGGGGGGGGGGGGGGGATATTGAGAGATAGTTCCGTGAGATGGATGGGTTGTTCGACCATGTTGCTTTCCCCGCTTCCGAGAGACAGAGACTTGCCGCATGCCGTCTACAGGGAGACGCTTTTGACCGCTGGTCTCTATTTAAGATAGACCAGGCTGAGTGGACCTACGAGGAGTTTAGGGATCTGATGCTGAGAGAGTACCGCCCTCATGGGATTGAGATAGCCCGAGAGGTATCCTTTATGCGAGGCTACTACGACCGATCAGCTCCTGTCTCTACCATCGTTCGCCAGTTTAAGAAGGAATTGGTCTACTGTGCTCACTTGTGCCCTTCCGATGAGAGCCGGATTCACATGTTATCGATGAGACTGCCACCTCCAGTACTTCTGCATACCTCCAGTTTAGGAGCTGTCAGCTTTGATCGATTCTTGGAGGTCATCCTCCTGTACGACCAACAGCGGATCTTGTCCGAGACTGCATACACCACTTCTCGCCCTGAGGCGAAGAGAGCGAGACCAGCGGATGGTCGCGAAGACGACAGATCCAGGAGAGGAGGCTATGGAGGAGGATTTAGAGGGGGATATCACGGAGTTACACCGAGGGCACCCCAGCCGCCCGCTCCAGCTGTTTATGGAGAAGATGCACGAGTGAGGGGTGTCACTTGCCATGGATGCTTCGAGAGAGGTCATTATGTCGCTTCCTGCCCAGATCGTTCGATTGTATGCTTCACTTGCGGCACCATGGGGCACAGAGCTACCCATTGTCCCCGGGGCGGTAGAGCCCCGCCGACTGCACAGCCACCGAGACTTCCTGCGGCTCCTCAGCCGCCACTGCTTACTTATCCCCAGGGGAAGGGGCGAGGAGATGCTTCTGGTAGAGGTCGAGGAGGAGGTAGAGGAGGTAGAGGTTACGATCGTGGAGGCGGGGGGCCGTCAGGGCCAGGTCAGGGTAGAGGTTCGTCATCTGCAACACCATCTAGGTCCGGGCATGATCGTGGCCAGAGTTCCGGAGGCCGAGGACCAGCATTACCCCCACCGCCCCGCGTGTTCCAGATGAGAGCTGATGATCGTACTGCCCCTACTTCTGCAGGTACTATACATTTCCATGATGCGTGCTTGTCTATATTGTTTGACACTGGTGCTACTCACTGCTTCATAGTAGAGGCGTGCGTTGCTAGGCTGAGCCTGAGCTGCACGAGTGGTTCACCCCTTACTATTGGTCTAGCGGACGGGGCAAAGGTTAGGATGAGTCGGGAGATTTTAGGGTGCCCCATCCGTATAGGTGAGCGTGAGTGGCCAACCGACCTTATTGTCATGCCATTGAGGATGGATGATCTCATTCTGGGTATGGATTTCATGGACCACTATGGAGCGATTATCGACTTGAGGACGAGGACGGTGTCCATCTTCGCAGATGACGGGACTGAGCACCAGGTTTGGGGAAGCGACCCCAAGGGGAACGGGGCGCTCATCAGCGCAGTCAGAGCCGCCAGACTTCTAGATCAGGGATGCATCGGGTATTGGTGTTACACTATAGAGGTGGATTGCACACATCCCAGCTTGTCAGATGTCCTTGTTGTCAGAGACTTCGCAGATGTGTTTACAGAGGAGCTACCGGGACTTCCTCCACCGAGAGAGGTTGACTTTGGGATCGAGCTAGACCCAGGCACCAGGCCTATTTCGCGAGTCCCTTACCGCATGGCACCGACGGAGATGGCATAGTTGAAGGCTCAGCTGGAGGAGCTAGCCGAGAAGGGTTATATCAAGCCTAGTGCATCACCTTGGGGAGCACCAGTGTTGTTCGTCAAGAAGAAGGACGGGTCATTGAGGCTATGCATCGATTATAGGGAGCTGAACCGTGCGACGGTGAAGAACTGTTATCCCTTTCCCAAGAGTGACGACCTGTTGGATCAGCTACAGGGCACCGTTGTTTTCTCGAAGATTGATTTGAGGTCGGGTTATCACCAGCTGAGAGTGAAGCCAGAGGATGTCCAGAAGACCGCTTTTAGGACCCGCTATGGTCACTACAAGTTCGTGGTCATGCCGTTTGGGCTGACCAATGCACCAGCTGCTTTCATGGAGCTCATGAACCGCGTGTTCATTGACTACCTCGACAGATTCGTCGTCGTCTTCATAGATGACATTTTAGTCTACTCGAGGAGTAGAGAGGAGCACGAGGAGCATTTAAGGATTGTGCTCGAAACGCTGAGGAAGCATCAGCTGTATGGGAAATACAGCAAGTGCGAGTTCTGGCTCAGAGAGGTGGCTTTCTTAGGCCATGTGATTTCAGCTGAGGGAGTCGTCGTGGATCCGGCGAAGATTGATGCTATCGTTGCTTGGGAGGTGCCCAAGAACGTCAAGGACATCCGCTCGTTTCTAGGATTGGCCAGTTACTACAGGAGATTCGTCCAGGGTTTCTCGAGCATTGCTAGGCCGATGACACAGCTGCTGAAGAAGGATGTTCCTTTTGAGTGGAGTGTGGAGTGTCAGGCCAGCTTTGAGCTTTTGAAGGAGAAGCTGACGACCGCCCCAGTACTAGCGTTGCCAGAAGGGACAGAAGACTTCGTCATCTACACAAATGCTTCGCGTTTCGGCTTGGGATGTGTTTTGCATCAGAGAGATCGGGTCATCGCTTATGCTTCGCGCCAGTTGAAGCCTGCAGAGGTGTCATATCCCGTTCATGACTTGGAGTTGACAGCTATAGTTCATGCTCTGAAGATTTGGAGGCATTACCTGTACGGCACTTCATGCAAGGTGATGACAGATCACAAGAGCTTGAAGTATATTTTTACCCAGAAGGAGCTCAACATGCGACAGAGACGGTGGCTAGAACTTCTAAAGGACTATGACCTGGACATAGTTTATCACCCAGGGAAGGCCAATGTGGTGGCAGATGCGCTCAGTAGGAAGACTCACCACGAGGCATTAGTTGCAAGGCTTACAGCCCAAAAGGATTTGCAGACAGATTTGATGAGGTGTTGCTTTGAGGTGTGGGTTCAGCGGGAGAGTGGACAGTTATCATTCTTGGAGGTTCAGGCTGAGTTGACCGAGGAGATTCGTCGAGGTCAGGCAGACTGTCCAGAGATTGCAGTTCTAAGGGATCGGATGGCCCAGGGTCGATTCAGAGAGCTTGTAGAGAGAGCAGATGGGATGCTGACCTTTCAGGGCAGAGTTGTAGTTCCGTCGACGTTAGATCTGAGGCAGAGGATCATGCAGGAGGCTCACTCCACTCCTTATTCTGTCCATCCAGGGACGAATAAGATGTATCAGGATTTGAGGAGGTATTATTGGTGGCAGAGGATGCGAACAGACATCAGAGATTTTGTAGCCAGATGTCAGGTTTGCCAGCAGGTTCGGATTGAGCACCAGAGACCGGGAGGACTTGTCAGGTCGCTTCCAGTTCCCGCATGGAAGTGGACAGATATCTCGATGGACTTCGTCACTAGGCTGAGGCGAGATGTCAGAGGATTCGACGCCATTTGGGTCGTGGTCGATAGGTTGACCAAGTCGGCTCACTTCATTCCGATTTAGGAGACATGGCCAGCATCGCGGTTAGCGGAGGAGTTCATCTGCCTGATCGTGAGACTTCATGGAGTACCTGAGAGGATCGTATCTGACAGAGATGGACGTTTTACCTCGAGGTTTTGGCATCAGATTAAGGAGAGCCTAGGTACTAGACTGCATTTCAGTACAGCTTTTCATCCTCAGACAGATGGCCAGAGTGAGAGAACAATTCAGACCTTGGAGGATATGCTGCGATCATGTGTTTTGGAGTGGGGAGACCGTTGGGTTAGACACCTACCATTGGTGGAGTTTTCATACAACAACAGCTACCATGCGTTGATCGAGATGGCTCCATATGAGGCTCTGTATGGGAGACGATGCAAGTCGCCAGTTTGCTGGGATGAGCCAGCGAATACGGTTTCATCTTTACCGGACCTAGTTAGAGAGACCATTGATAAGGTGGGACGCATCCGTGAGCACATGAGAGTCGCCCAGGATCGCCAGAAGAAGTATGCAGACAGGCGGAGGATAGAGATCGAGTTTGAGATGGGTTCACATGTGTGGCTTCGAGTTTCGCCTACCAGAGGAGTCCGACGGTTTGGGATCAAAGGAAAGTTGAGTCCAAGGTATATTGGCCCGTTTGAGATTCTGGATAGAGTTGGTGAGGTGGCCTATCGCTTAGCTTTGCCCCCATCCTCGGCTGGTGTTCATGATGTTTTTCACGTCTCACAGCTTCGCCAGTATATCCCTGACCCTAGCCATGTCCTAGACTATTCAAACCTTCAGGTTGAGCCTGATCATACCTTTGTAGAGCGTCCTGTGAGAGTTCTTGACCGTCGTGTCAAGAGGCTTAGGAACAGGGAGGTTCCTTTGCTTCTAGTTCAGTGGTCTAGGAGGAGCCCTGAGGAGGCCACGTGGGAGACTGAGGAGAGTATTCGCGCTAGTTATGGGGATGTCCTAAACGAGTTGCTCGCGTCCTATGTCGAGCCGAGTGTAGATATTTCCCTGACCTCCCGAATGCGGTAAGTTGCCTAGTTGGATTGAGGTTGGTTGGTAGTATCTCTTTGCTTGTGTGCTTATGATTGGTAGTTGTGTGCAGATCCTTGGTGATATGATATGATGAGCTGTGATGATGTGATGACGTGCTAGATATTTTATGGTATGCGACTATACTTGACGTGTTTATGTCATGCTATCAATACGTGATATGAGTGCTACTCTATATGTGTGTGTGTGTGTGTGTGTGTGTGTGTGTGTGTGTGTGTGTGTGTGTGTGTGTGTGTGTGTGTGTGTGTGTGTGTGTGTGTATATGATGCTTGATGGTAGAAATGATGGAAACTGAAGTAGTGGAATGTGATCATAACATGGAACCTAGGAAGAGAATGTGGGGTTAGCCCTTAGAGGTGGATGGTAGGATGATATGAGAAGTTGGAAATGAACTTGACTAACTTCGAACTTGAAATTTTGAATGGTGTTTCAAAATAGACTAGTTTTAATTATAACGCCTCACGAAGTGAATACAAGTATTTGAGTTATGATATGGCCAAGGAGTCGGAGTAAGGATGTGGTAGGGGCCCATATTACATTCTTACTACGGTCTATTTGGGAATATTATGATCACGGCAACGGTACTGTGAGGACCTCATAGGGGCACTTATGAGGTGTTTACGGGATCAATGATATGATCCATAAACTCACCAATTTCAAACTCCATCCCCAATTTTAAAATGATTTTAGTCTCGGGGACAAGACTTGTTTTTAGAGGTGGATGATGTAAAGGCTCGGATTTTTAAATCCTAATTTTTTGAAAAAAGAGAATTAAAAATGAAATTAAATTGGTTTTAAAACTCGTTTAGCGGATTCTGACCGGAATGTAAAATTTGGCGAACAATTTTCGTAATTTGACCTCGAAAATTCAAAATAATTATCAGATGGTGATACCCTTTTCGATTATAAAATTCTAATCGATCGAGAAAGCAAGATTCGAAAAAACTAATTTTCGGAAACTAATTTCGGGATTCAAAATTCATGTATTCGGGTTTTAATTCGGGGTATTTAATTTTAACTGATGCCGTAATTAATACCCATCACTTCCCCAATCAAATCCTTACCTGTTCCCAGCCACCCTCCCGCCTAGCTCCTACTGCACCCCTACCTCTGTAGAATCTGTAAACCCATCCCTCCGGTCCTCTCTTCTTCTGTACGCCATCTCCCACATCACTTCACACCTCTCCCTAGCTTCTTCAAACTTTTCAGCTCCTCCCCACTCTTCTGCTGTACTCCATCACCATTCACCGTCACCATTTCACCATCACCATCGTCGCCACCGTCTTCATCCCCAAACCACTGTCTCCTCATCCTCCTTCTATCCTTCCACCTCGAGCCACCAGCGGAAGGTCCCACACACCCCTCGGAGCCGCCACCAGCAGCCGGAGCAGCCTAGGAGCTCCCAAGCGCCTCCATAAGCCATCGAAACTCTATCGCCCCGTTCGAACGCAAACAATCTTCCGGTAAGCCGTTCTCCTTTGTTTCTAATCCAAATCACCCCCGAACTCCCCCATCACACTCACCCTTGTCCGGTGTAGGTCCGACGAGCCACCCCGAGCCACCGAAGAAGCCCAGATCTCCGGTCGAAGCTCCGATATCCGCGAACATCCTCGGTGAGCTTTAGTACCTCCGTCCTTTTCCTTGGTTCTTTTTGGTTCCTTCTTGTCCTCGGGTGGTCGAGAGAGAGAATCGGGGATGGGTAAGAGAGGCGAGGCGAAGCAAGTGCGAGTGGCGAGGACGAGAGCAGCGAGTGCGCGAGGCGAAGCGAGTGCGAGCGGCGAAACGAGCGTGAGAACGAGAGAGGTGCGAGCAGGGTCCGACCTGGGCGAGTCCAGGCGGGAGCGTGAGAGGCGGCCGGTGTCGAGCAGTCGCCGACGGCCTTCTCCTCCAGGCGGTGTCGAGCAGCGCAGACGACCAGGCGGGAGCGGGAGTACTTAACGTCTTCAACATTTGGAGGAAGAAGAAGATGGCGGGCCCTCCTGTCCAGTCAGCACTTGTGGGGGCCATTTACTAACTTACGGAGTATATATATATTTGTTATATTAAATCGGGTTTGGGTTATTTAAACCGGTTGGGGATTAATAATTGCGGGTTTGGTTCGAGTCGGTTTAACCGTTTACTTATCTAAATACTTAATGATATTTAAAATAAAATATAATATTATTGGGGGTTTAAAATATATTATTTAGACTTATAAATTTTAAAAGTAATTTGAACAAAGAATTTCAAAGATCGGAAAGTAATTTAATGCATAAATTGAAAAATAACTTTGAGAGTATTTTCAAGGGTTGGAATTCTTAACTGTTTAATTTGGATTTGAAACGGTTTTGAAACTAACCTAAGAGTAAGACTTATTCGATGACAAACCAGCATGATAATACGATCAGTTGATTAACGGTATGATAGGTGAGACTCATAGCATGGTATTGTGGTGATTTTTAGAAGAGATTAAATGTTCAAATATTTATGACGATGATATATATAGAAAGTATGAGTATGAAATAATAATATGCGAATTTGGCTCAATATGATATATATATATATATATATATATATATATATATATATATATATGGAGGTTAATTTTAAATGATCAGTTGACAAGTTATGATGGATTATATGAGATAAGGGATGGTTGATCGCGATGAATTGAAAGTATGATTGATGCGACCTTGCTTATATATCTGCTAATTTGAGTGACTAATATATGTGTTCCGATAAGCTATATATAGAAGTATACTTAGTATATTCTTGTTATGTAATTAGGTGATATTATGTGATCGTGACTACTGTGTGCTGGATTCTTCTTTTGCTGATCTTCTATCCAGGTAAGTACCTCCGGGGCTTACTCAGTAACCAGTACCTCCTGCCTGATGTGTCATATAGTATGTAGGTGTTGCATATGCATAAGAACATGTCATGTAGTATCATGCTTAGGAATTGCACTTACGAATGAGCATTCTTATTCTGTATGTGTTTGAATACAGAACGACCGTTATCTGTGAGCCCTAGAGTCCTTGCTAGGGTCATAGGGCAGCCCAGTTTCATCGGGTGTTGTCCTCCTTGAGTTACATATATATCACGAGATACGGGATGAGCATGAGATACGATATGATGATGAGATTTGATATGTTATAGCATCGAACTGGCCAGTCTCCACCCTATGTGGAAGGGGGGTGGTGGTAGAAGAGGGATATACCACTTGGTATTCTTTGTTAAGGCCTTACTTAATTTCTGCATATATGAATTAGAAGCATGATAGTGTGGTTAATATTTCAGTACTGCATGAATGCATCCTTTATTCTAGGTATAGACGTATTATATGTCCTTAGCGCGGTCAGAGGACCCGCGGGCGGACTCTTGGCCTGACTTGGTGGTATAGTTTCAGGTACCCAATCCACTGCTTGATTTTGTGCTGTTATGGCGGGGTACATTCATATGGCGGAGAGTAAGTGTTGAACCCTGACTTCACCAGATTCATGCTTTTGAGATTTCTTCCTATTATACTCTGTTTTGACCCGGCTCTGCCGTGGCACTGGTTGTATCATTTTCAGAACTTATGTCCTTTGCATGATAAAAGGTTTCGCGCGTTGTAGACTTAGGGCAAGTATAGGGGTTTACCCCTGGTTCTCCAATGGACCCTTCGAATTTGGGTGCGAAATCCCACTTTAAACTACGAATCCTTGGTTTCAAACCTTCAACCTGTACTCGGGGCGCAAGATCCTAACGATGGGTTTTATCCCTCGAAACGTAACTCAGGAATCATAATCCTGGGCCGTTACAGCTCGGATATTGGCTAAAAATGGTGGACAAAGCTAACGAAGGTCAAAAGGGGTTTTTATACACCGGGCTTGCGATGTGAACGGAATCGCGAATTAAAGGCGTCATTGAATCAGAATTGATGTGAGGATTCAATTCAGGGTGGCTCAACGGGCTGTTGCAGGAGGAAATCGAGTTCAATAAATATAATTATAAATTAAACCGGATTGTGCCCACGCAAATAAATACAAGACTTCCTCCCGTTGTAGTAGAAGGCAGTCAGGATCGATCCACGAGGAAGCGTGTCAGCGCCCGCCTTTTCAGTCCAGAGAACTCTCGAATTCGACTCAGGAAGTACTCAACGTCGACTAGAGTCCTCGACGTCGACCACTTAGTCAAGTAAGATATGCAAAATAGAGAACAGAAACGCAAGAAAACTAAGCAAGACAGTCGATCTTGAGTAAAGGTACTCGACGTCGACTACTGTAGCACTCGACGTCGACAAATGTCGTCGAAATCGACTAGAACAGAATCAAAAACCGTAACTTTAAAATAGAAATAGGACGAAAGTAAAAACGAAATAGGTGGGAATAAAATGAATAAAGTAAAAGACTTCCAAGATCAGGGTTTCAATGCCACAACGATAACCATATAATATAATGCATAAGGTATAAAAGATCATGCCTTTTCATCAAATAATTGTCGTTCTTAACAAATAGGAAGATATAGACTTTCTCATAAACTCTAATTGTTACTAACCCTTTTTCACACAATTAACCCAAGTTGTATTAAGATCACTTTCGCTTCAATAACACAAACAAGGATCATCTTTAACTTTCGAAAAAAGAATCATGCTCGTAGGGATAGAAGACGAAATCGCATCAAAAGATTGTACCTTTATAGCATTGCCTTACATGGCTATCGTCAGGCCCACCCCGACCCTAGAATTTGGGTGACTACTCGCTCTTCATAATCAAGAAACTCATCAATATCAAAAAGGGACTAAATTTCATTAATGAAATAAAATAGAGCTTACAACCGAATGAAACCAAATCCCGCTCTCACTTTCTCCAACTCCACTCGGCTCCAACTCTCTCTCTCTCTCTACTCGCTATATGTAACTAATTGGGACTGAAATTGAAAAAATAAAACTCAGCCCCTAAGGCTTTATTTATAGAGTTCAACCCCCGCTAATCAAGGAAAGAACACTCTATCTATATCTAAAACTATCTACCTAAAATCTTAAGATAAAACTTAATGAATAAGGGAAATAAATCTATAAGGAAACTATCTAATGTGGATAAATCTCTCTTGGACTTGATAGATCTTCATGTGGATGGATAGAATTCCATATATCTTCACTTTCAAGTATTCTATCTTCTCGACGCACACTCGATCTCGTATTCGGATTTGTCACTGGAGTACTCGACTTCGACTAGATTTAGTCGATGTCGAGTAACTTTCTTCTCCTCGTATTGCACTCGAGCTCGGGCACGTGGTAGACTCGACGTCGAGTACTTGACATCGAGTAGATTTACTCGACATCGTGTAGCTCCGGTCTCCTCGAGTGAATTTGCTGCTCGACTTGCTCGTTTTCGAGCTGGTGTACTCAACATCGACTAGGTTTAGTCGACTAGAACTGTGTCGAGTGCTCTTTCTCATTTTCTGCACGATTTGTCCTTGCTCAGCTGCTCCTTGACCTCGGACTTTCTGTAGTTGACTTTGAGCTTTTCATCCTGAGACATTTCGGATACCGATCCTTCGCCTAGGGCTCAAAATCAAGAATCACGCCGTATATTTTCCCGATCTTGCAATGCTCTTCAAATATCTCCTGATTAACAATTTAATTAAACTAGTTAACAACTAATTATAGAGATAGAGTTAAACTTAGGCAATTTAAACTTAAAAAAATAGCTACGAAAGAGAGAAGCAAGGGAGTGAGCGCGAGCAGGAACGCGCGCGTCACAGGGGTCCGCTCGCTGAGAGCGAAGACCAGACGCGAAGCGAAGCCGGGGACATGGATCGAGACGTCGAAGGTGTCGGGTACGCGTCCGTGGATGCCGGGGATGGAAGCGCTCACTGCTGGCGAGATCGAGTATGCGAGAGCGAGGTCGAGTACGCGGGAGAAAGAACAAGGGTGCCTGTGAGCACCGGGAAGCCCTAGCGCCTGGCGCCGAGGCCTTCGGAGCCTGGTGCTGAAGCCAAGCGCTGGGGAATGCATCTCCTTCCTTGCGACGAAATTGGGTTAGGGTTGTGTTTGGTTTTGGTCCGGTGTTGATGAACAACGGCAATGGTGATGGTTGTGAAGGTGCCGAAGAACATAGAACACAAGAGCAATGATTGCTTTGGGATTGAAATCGAAGAACTCTTTAATCCATAAAGAGGTTCCTCAATTCTATTCAATCTGTCTAATTCAAAAGAAAGTACAATGTTTAAATAAAAAACTAACAACCAATTCTAATCATGCAAGATAGAATTTGGGTTGATAAAGATATAATGAAAATCCTAAAGATAAAAGTAAACCTAAAGAAGATATAATATCAAAAACTTAGTAGACAAGAATCAATCTATAGTAGATCATAATTCTTGCACCTTTATTAATTCTACTTACATAAAATAACAACTAATTAATTATGTAGATAAACTAGCTCGGCCCAACAAGAGGTACTCGGCCAAGGCCCACTCGACACATATATCATGTTCCACTCGACATGAACCCATACCAAGTGTGAATCGAGTGTAAGCCGAGTATTGTCTTCATGGTGGGTGGTGATGAGTTTGCATGAGCTTTGAGTGGGGACGGAAGCTCATCTTCTGTTTCGGTGGTGTAGTCTTGAGCAAAGTGATCCAGGGTGGCTTGAACCGTTGCTCCAATGTTCCTTGGTAACGGACAAGAAGGGCTTTGGTTGCATCTTGGATTCTCTTTACCCTTGAACGAGTTATAGGACCATTGAATGGAACCTTCATATTGTCCTCAATATCACCAGGAGTCGCACTGCATCATTCTACTCCACTTGATTTAGATTTATCCTCAAATTGCCGTTAGAGTCTCGACAGGCACGAACAAGGATAAATCAGCGACGTTGAAGGTAGAATGAACATTGTATCTGTCAGCAACGAGATCCAGCTTGTATGCATTAGGCCTCATCTTCTAAACCACTCGAAATGGTCCATCTCCCCTAGGGTCCAGCTTAGATTTCTGTTGTTGCTGAAACCTTTCCTTCCTGAGTTGCAGCCACACATGATCACCAACGTTGAACTGCACATCCTTGCGATGCTTGTCCTTCGCTGCCTTGTATTGCGCAGTTTTCCTTTCCAGCCGCGCCTTGGTTCGCTCATGCAAGCACTTGATGAAGTCCACCTGCTCAGCTGCATCCATGCTCTCATTTTCCTTAAGTGGTCATGGCATCATATCCACTGGGGTTAGTGGGTTTCTGCCATACACCACTTCGAAGGGGGTCTGTTTGGTTGCTGAGTGCCTAGACCTGTTATAAGCAAACTCAAAAAATGGTAGGCATTCTTCCCACCTCCGGAGGTTAGTTCGCATCATAACTCTAAGGAGAGCCCCAAGAGTTCTATTTGTAACCTCAGTTTGGCCATTAGTTTGAGGGTGACAAGAAGTAGAAAATAATAGTTTTGTACCCAACATAGACCATAAAGTTCTCCAAAAACAGCTTAAGAATTTGGAGTCACGATCAAAATAGCATCATCAGTTTTGTGACATGGTATGAAATGAGCCATTTTTGAGAATTTGTCTACAACAACAAAAATAGAATCATGATCCTTAGAAGTTCTAGGCAAACCAACAATGGAATCCATAGAAACATCTTCCCATGGTGCATTCGAAATAGGCAAAGGTTGATATAGGCCATTTGCATTAGATTTCGATTTAGCCTTAGCACATTTGACACAACTTTTGACAAATCTAAGCACATAATTCGACATTTGAGGCCAAAAGTAATGTTCCTTAAGTCCATCTAGTGTTTTTTTGAAACCTCCATGTCCTATAGACTCATGAATTTCTTGAGTTAACAATCGTCGAATAGAAGAAGATGGGATACAAAGCTTGCCCATCTTAAACAAATAACCATTATCAAGAAAATATGAATCAACTTCACCTTTGGACACATTGAGCAAATATAGTTTTAAAGAAACCATCAGAAGCATACAGTTCCTTTATTAAAGCAAAACCCAAAACATGTGCATCCATATGGTTAAGAAGGACATACTTGTGTGATAGTGTGTTAGCTACCACATTATCCTTTCCCTTCTTGTGGTGAACCACATAAGAAAAGGTCTCCAGAAACTCCACCCATCGAGCAAGTCGCTTGCTGAGCACTGCTTGTCCCTTGAGGTACTTCAGAGCTTCATGATCCGAATGAATCACAAACTCCTTAGGCCAGAGATAGTGTTGCCATGTCTGTAAGCAGTGAACCAGCGCGAACAGCTCCTTGTCGTAGGTAGAATAGATGAGCTCTACAGGGCCCAACTTCTCGCTGAAATAGGCAATGGGGCACCTATTTTGAAGCAGAACTCCACCAATGCCAGTGCTAGAAGCATCACACTCGAGCTCGAACGGTTGTGCGAAGTCAGGTAGTTGCAGCACTGGGGCATGGGTGAGGCGATCCTTGAGAGCGTCGAATGCTCTCTGATGCGCGTCTGTCCATCAAAACGTCACATCCTTCTTGGTCAGCTCATGCAGGGGGGCGGCAATAGTGCTGAAGTCCTTGACGAAGCATCGATAGAAGCCCGCAAGGCCCAAGAATGAGCGGACATATGTAGGAGTATGCAGCTGGGACCACTCATGTATAGCACGAACCTTCTCCTCATCTACCTTTAGTCCAGATGCGGAAACTACAAAACCAAGAAAAATGGTAGACTCGGATGCAAAAGAACATTTCTTTAAATTGGCATATAATTTTTCTTTCCTAAGACAATCAAATAACAATTTTAAATGGCTAAGGTAATCATGCAGGTTCTTACTATAGATTAATATATCTTCAAAATATACAACGACAAATTTCCCTAAGTAACCTCTAAGCACATGGTTCAAAAGCCTCATAAAAGTAGAAAGAGCATTTGTTAACCCAAAAGACATTACTAACCATTCACATAAACAATACTTGGTTTGAAAAGCCGTTTTCCATTCATCTCCCTATTTCATCCTAATTTGATGATAGCCCCTTCTAAGATCAATTTTAAAGAAAATGCATGCACCATATAGTTCATCAAGCATATCATCTAAATGAGGAATAGGGTGACGATACTTAACCGTTATTTGGTTCATTGCATGGCAATCAACACATATGCGCCAAGAACTATCCTTCTTTGGAACCAAGATGACAGGCACGACACAGGGGGAGAGGCTTTCTCGCATAAATCCCTTATCCACCAGCTCCGTGACTTGGCATTGCAGCTCCTTAGTTTCCTCATGACTAGCTATATAGGCGGCGCGATTAGGTAAGGCTGCACCAGGGCCGAAGTCAATCTGATGCTCAATCTCATGAATAGGTGGCAATCCTTGTGGTAGATTAGCTGGAAGGACATCCAAATAATCCTGCAAAAGATCAGCAATAGGTGCAGGAATATGACTCAAATCCACAATATTTAGAAATACCTCTTTCATTACCAATAGGATGTGAGGTCGATGAGCATTCACGGTGACAGTCTCTTTCTGATGGTGAGAGATCAAAGAAGGTCGTTCAACAGAGCCCTTGAGCGAGGAGTGAGAGGGTTGTGTCGATGGAGAAGGAGAAGGGTGAGGCGCCGAGGTGGCCGTGGGTGCGGGGTGAGGGGCCGCAGGCGCGGGGGACTGGGCCGCGGGGGCGGTGTGCTTTGCCAAACCCACAAGGTGCTTCTCCTTTCGTTGGGCCTCCTTTTGAGTTTCATGTTGTTGTTTCTTGCGAACATGTTCCTTCAAAACAGCTTGAGACGAAAGAGGTAGGAGACTAACTCTCCTCCCATCAAAGGTGAAGGAATATGTATTCGCACGACCATCATGAATAACAGAACGATCATATAACCAAGGTCGGCCTAGCAAAATATGACAACAATCCATTCTAGCAAAATCACATAAAACATTATCATGATATGCTCCAATTGAAAATGAAACTAAGCATTGTTTAGTCACCATAATATCAGATCCATCATTAGTTATTCCATTTAAACCATAGTGAGTAGCCCTAGGAGTAGTAGTCAAGTGTAAGAAATCTACTACCTTTTCATTGATGAGATTGTAGCAACTCCCACCATCGATGATGACACTTAAGGTAGCCTCGCGAACCACACACTAGGTGTGGAAGATGTTCTCCCTTTGATCAGCTATGGGAGACTCCTGAATGTGTAGGACCCGATGATTGACAAGGCAGAGAACGTCCTGGAAGTCGCTGGTGTCGAACTTGTCGTTAGGCTTAATCGGCTGGTCCTCCTCCACTTCACTTGAAATTACATGGTCCTCGACAGTCTCCTCCTCATATTAATGGTCTCCCAAATCATTGAGAAGGACCTTCCTTTTCTGAGTGCATTCGCGAGAGGCATGCCCAAAACTACCCCAAGTGAAGCATCGAATGTCTTTCGTGCATTCCTTAGATGGTGCAGCAACTCTTCTAGTTTCAACCTGATAGCCCTGTTGAGGTGAGTTGGAAACTCCCTTTTCCTGCATAGAAGGGTTAGTAGAAGGTCTAGATTGACTAGAAGAAGTAAATGGAATAAACCTGCGACCTTGAGAGGTTTGATCGAATCTGGTCCTCTGTTGTTGTTGCTGTTGCTGCTCATACAGAAGTTGTGCCTTAAGAGATAAAGTGCTAATATCCCTAATAGAATGAATAGCCAGTGGATTTTTAATAGAGATATTAAGACCAGCAAGAAATTGAGTACATAAAGCACGTTCAGTAAGATAAACATTAGCTTAATGAGCGAGTCGTTCAAGCTTGTCTTTGTATTCCATGGGTGAGCGAGCTCCTTGGTGGCAAGAAGCTAACCACATTCGCATGGTCTCTGTATATTCCTCAGGCCCATGTCGTTTCTTCAGAAGATAGCGAAGTTGGGGCCAAGTTTCAACAGGTTGCTTACCTTGACCACGGCGCATCACCCGAGTGCGGAACCACCAAGTGCGAGCCATACCTGTCAAATGTAATATAACAACTTCCAACTTCTTTGTTTCTTCATAGCGCAGATGTTCAAGCAAATAATCAGTATGATTCTCCGAAACAAGATAAGATTCAGGATCATTAGTACCATCAAAAGTTTATAATTTAATTTTAACATCGCGCCTTTGGATAGCCTATGCATTATCAAATCTAGGACGACCAAAATTAGGGAGAGGTAAATCATCAAAGTTAGGATCAGTCTCTTGGTATGCATCCTCTAAGTGGGGCATGTCGTTCAGATCAGCGTTGATACGACTGTCGTCCCAGTTAGATCTGATGAATAGAGGATTCGTGTGCAACTGTTGGTGGTGATGAGGCCGGTCCTGCTACTGATGCCGAGGGGGTGTATGCTCTCGGTGGTCGTTATTACCACTGAAGCCCGCTAGATGATCGTTATCATTGTCTCATCCAAAAGGGTTAGAAGTAGTAGACTTAAGCTTAAAATGTAATTGACCAGAAGGAGGGGGGTTACCTGAAGGGTGGGTATTACCTGAGGGAGGGTTATTACTTGCAGGGGGTATATTACCTAAAGGAAGCGGTTTACCACCTGAGGGCGGTGTAGATCCAAAAGCCTTATTCTTGCTCTCCTCGAATTGTGGAGCAACTGCCTGGCTGATCTAGGCAGAGAAGTCAACACGATCCTTAGCCCTATCCATGGCCAAGCGATTGGTCAACTGGGTGATTGCATTCGCAATCATGGACGCCACATTGGTCGTAGTGACGGGGGGCGGAGGGGTTGGGGAAGAGTTGGGGTCTTTGTCGTTAGACATGTTTCTACAATATCAGAAGAGCAACAAGTAAACAAAGCAAAGACCAGAAACAAGTGATGCAAGCCCTTTTGATCCTAAAAGTGATTTAGTTTTAGAAATCAAAGAGGCGAGAAAATAAGGCACAATATTCAGCAATCTTCCCTGGACACAGAATTTTCCAATATTGAAGACAGCAAGTAAAGATCAAATTGCAAAAGAATTCAGCCACAAGTCGGATAGCAAGGATAGCAAGTATAATCAAGCGGCTAATGTATATAGAAGAAAAGGTACAATGTGATGCTCGAAATAATATGAATATGAAGCAATAGACACGATGCAATCACAAGGGAAGATAAGTGCTCACACTCCATCAACTATTATATGACGGTTGCAACACGGTTCAGAAAAAAGAGGGGTGTGACCAAGGCTCCTGTGTCGGCACAGCACAAAATCACACAAAGGGGGTTCTTTTGTAATGCTTTAAACCAAATAGATCATCTAACAAGTAGCTAATAAAAGAAAGAAAAATATGCAATGAGTTACTAAATCAACAATATAAGGTAAGATAAATGTTTTTTTTTTAACTAAGAACGCTGCTGTAAGGGCTGTAATGCAAAAACGAAGCTACGATGATCTAAAAGTAAGCAAAAATAAAGAAATAAGGTAAATAGGATAGAAACTGGAAAAATTAGGGTTGTTTAGTGGTGCAATTTCATATAATGTTTTAATCCAAGAATCACATTCATAGGCATGATATGTAGCAAAAAGGAATAAAAGATCAAAACTTGCAATCAAGAATTCAATATCTTCCAAATTAAAGATCCAAACAAGAAAATAACTAAAATAAAGTGCCAATTTTTAGGGTGAATAATAAAGATTTAAATTTTATGCAGTGGGAATGGTGAAAAATAAGGCACGAAAATAAATCACTCAATTAAAGAATTAAGAGAGTAAAGAACTTGCATACACCTGAAATCCCATACCACTTGATACGTTTGGGATAACGATCCCATACCACTTGATATTTGTCTGATCTTGCAATGCTCTTTAAATATCTCCTGATTAACAATTTAATTAAACTAATGAACAATTAAAACAATAGCGATAGAATTAAAGTTGGATAATTTAAACTTAAACAATAGCAACGAAAGAGAGAAGTGGGAGAGCAAGCGCGAGATGATGCACTCGCGTCTCAGGGGTCTGCTCGCTGAGAGCGAAGACCAGACGCGAAGCGAAGCCGAGGACGTGGACTGAGACGCCGAAGGTGCCGGGTGACGAAGCCCTAGTGCTTGGGGCCGAGGCCTTCGGAGCCTGGTGACGAAGCCAAGCGCTGGGGAATGCATCTCCTTCCTTGCAACGAAATTGGGTTAGGGTTGTGTTTGGTTTTGGTCCGGTGTTGATGAACAACGATGATGGTGATGGTAGTGAAGGTGCCGAAGAACATAGAACACAAGAGCAATGATAGCTTTGGGATTGAAATTGAAGAACCCTTTAATCCATAAAGGGGTTCCTCAATTCTATTCAATCTGTCTAATTCAAAAGAAAGTATAATGTTTAAATAGAAAACTAACAACCAATTCTTATCATGCAAGATAGAATTTAGGTTGATAAAGATATAATGAAAATCCTAAAGATAAAAGTAAACCTAAACAAGATATAATATCAAAAACTTAGTCGACAAGAATTAATCTATAGGAGATATAATTCTTGCACCTTTATTAATTCTACTTACATAAAATAACAACTAATTAATTAAGTAGATAAACTAGCTCGGCCCAACAAGAGGTACTCGGCCAAGGCCCACTCGCCACACATATTATGTTCTACTCGACATGAACCCATACCGAGTGTGAATCGAGTGTAAGTCGAGTGTTCTCTTCATGGTTGGTGGTGACGAGTTTGCAGGAGCTTTATGTGGGGACGGAAGCTCATCTTCTGTTTCGGTGGTGTAGTCTTGAGCAAAGTGATCCAGGGTGGCTTGAACCGTTGCTCCAATGTTCCTTGGTAACGGACAAGAAGGGCTTTTGTTCCATCTTGAATTCTCTTGGCATGAGCTTTGTGTGGGGACGGAAGCCGAGTGTTGTCTTCATTGTGGGTGGTGACGAGTTTGCATGAGCTTTGTGTGGGGATGGAAGCTCATCTCCTGTTCTAGTGGTGTAGTCTTGAGCAAAGTGTAAGCCGAGTGCTATCTTCATGGTGGGTGGTGACGAGTTTGCATGAGCTTTGTGTGGGGACGGAAGCTCATCTCCTGTTCTGGTGGTGTAGTCTTGAGCAAAGTGATCCAGGGTGGCCTGAACCCTTGCTTTAATGTTCCTTGGTAATGGACAAGAAGGGCTTTGGTTGCATCTTGAATTCTCTTGGCCCTTGCACGAGTTATAGGACCATCTAATGTAACCTTCATATTGTCCTCAATGTCACCAGGAGTCATCGACAATTGCACTACATCACATCCTTTCTCCGAATTGCTGTCAATTGCATCGATTTATGCGAAATAAAACAGAAACTAGTGTAGACTCCATAATTTGGCAATTAAGTGTAAACTACATAGAATTTGTACAATTCTAACCCAAATGATATGAAATGCATACAGAAATCGATATAGAAGTTAATGTAAAAGATGGCGAATTAGGCTCACAACATGGGTCGGGCCCGAACCGAACTGAACCGACCCAAACGGGTCGGGCCGAAACTGACGGCCCGATTTTTTTGGGAGGGGCGGCCCAAAGCCCGAACCGAAAACCGAAAACCGAATATTCGGTTACAGTTTTTTCAGTTTTTGAACCAAAAAAATCAAAAAAAAAACCGAAATGATAAAAGAGAACAAAGACTTTATCAAATGAAAGAGTTTGAGAGGGGAATAGAGGAACTGTAAATTATGGATTAAAAAATTGAGCTAAAAATTGAAACAAATTGAATAGGGCTAAGGATGGGCAAGGGCGCAGGGCAGCAGGAAGTCGGCAACAAGCTGTGAGTCTCCTGTAGTCTCGGCGGAATGTGGAAAGACAGAAAAATGAAGAATGGGAGGTTGTAACTATAGACATGTGACGGTGTGAGGAGGAGGAGCAAACTAGGGTTTTTTTTTTCAAAAAAAAAATTCGATCTTTCAGTCTAGAACCGTAATTTTTGGTTCCAGTTTTCAGAAGGAAACCGAAATTTGGAATTCTCCGGCCCGAAACATAAAATATCGGGCCGGCCCGAAACCGACTTTTTCAACTCGGTTTCGGTTTAGTTTTCGGGTCGGGCCACATTCTGAGCAACCCTAATTCAATTGGTATAATCAATTTGGTCTTTCAACTTTATCTCCACGCCAACTGGATGAGTTTTCAGAGTTAGGGTTTGCAAACTTGGACGGAATTGGGGCTTGATTCCTCCTTTAAAACAAAATTGATTGCCTATTGATGAATAGCATTGAATTTGGGATAAGCCTAATGTTTGAAACATTTTGATTTAAAGTCGAATGTGACAAACCTCATGGAAGGGTCGTAGATCAGCCGTACGCAGGACGACTGAAGGAGAGAAGAGGGAAGGAGGAAGAAGGGTTCAACCGAACCAGTTTTTATTTTATTTTTTTATTTCGGTTTTGTCCGGTTCAACGCTATAAAATGCTTGAGTTTTATATAGAGAGAATGGGGTATATAGACCCTATTCATTAATTATAAGGGTAAATAGACCCTTCTATTATTTTTAGGAAAAATGACCAAGAATAATACCAACTATCACTCGTGAACCAAAAGTAATACGAACTTTAAAAATGACTAATTTGTATACAAACTATATCCCATTCAACCGATTTTGATACCATGGCTAAAATTCAGAAACGAAAAATAATTTAAACTCAAAAATATAATTAACAAGAAGTTAGGGAAAATTTTGTAAAATTGGGGGAACTATTCACTGTCTTCAAATCACAAGCGAAACTATGAGTTTAGCAACTCATAGGCCAATTATCTCTCTCTCTCTCTAATTGTGTTCATAGTCTCACAGTAATCAACCAACAACTAAATAGAACTGAAATAGTCTAATAAAGTCTCTCAAAGAGTCGGCCAAAACCCTAGTAGGAATAGAATATAATAATAGGAAATAATAGTTTCGGATCCAAAATCGCAATTGCTGGAAACCGGCCCACGGCGGGCGCCGCCTATGCATTGTCCGACTTTCCTCAATTGTCTTCAACAAACTCCAATGTCGTGCTTTCTTTCTCCTCTCTAGCTTCCTCTTTTGCCTCCATATGCTCCAAAGTATGTCTCTTAAGCTCTTCCAAAGTCCATTCAAGTGTCGGAATGTAATTCTATAGAATAAACACTAAAAAGGCGTAGATTCCAAACTTGAATACTTCACAAGCAATATACGAAACTAGACTCTAACAATAGCAAAACCACTACCTAATTGCAATAAGATATACCTATAATGCCTATATGAAATATGCATTATCAATGATGGAATGGCAAGTAGGGATGAAGCTATTTAATTACATGTATTATTGTATGATGTGTGTGTTATGTATGCTTAGAGTAGCTTAGATGTAGACTCATATATTTCCGCTATGTATCTAGGTGATACTATCTTATTGTGCTTGTTGCGTGCCAGGTTTCCCTTTGTCTACTCTGCTAGCCATGTAAGTTTCTTCGGAGCTTACTCAGATTGATCAGACGCTTCCCTGCTTAAATGTGCATGATGTACTAGGTGATGCATATCATAATAGCATGTCATGTAGTATCACGCTAGAATTGCATTAACAAATGAGCATTATTATTTTGTATGCATTTGTAAACAGAACGAACATTATCTCTGAAGTAACTAGAGTCTTTGCTATGGTCATAGGACAACTAAGTCTCATCGGGTCGCGTCCTGAGTCATTCGAGTCATATGGCATCACTTTTACATATATTGCGAGCATGATTATTATGAGCATGATTACAAGACTTGCATGCGGGCTTTATTCGTATACACATGGTTACGAGTTGGGCTTGTGGGCCTAATTCGATTATAATGTAATGGAATGCATTCATGAGCTGGCCAGTCTCCGCCCTATTGGGAAGGAGGGCGATGGTAGGAGAGGGACATGCCACTTGGCATTCTGTGTAGGGCCCTATTTAATATTCCTGCACTTATATAAACTGCGAGCATGCTTGTGTGTTAAAATTCCTATCCTGCGTTAGAAGCATGATATTGGGTATAGTGTATGTGTGTGCCTATATGTGGTGACCACCCAAGTGCAGGCCTCAATCTTATCCTATGCCCGCTTTAATTTTTTGTGTATGTTTTATATGTGTGATTGATGATGTTGTTTGACTCTATGAGCACGGATCTTTTGCATGAAGGAGAGAGAGTGTCTTGAGACCCTGATTTCACCGACTCTCATGGGTTTAGGATTTTATCTTATCTGGACTATGTTTTGACCCGTCTCTGCCGTGACACCCTATGTATCATTTTAGACTTATGTTGGATTTGCATGATGAATGACTTTTGCGACTTAGTCTTAAAACAGGTACATGGGTTTTACACTGGGGTCTCCAACGAACCTTGCGAATTTGTTCAAAATCACACTTTAAACTACTGATCTTCGTTTTCAAACATTCAACTTGTACTCAGTGCAAAAGATCCTAATGAAGGATTCTATCCTTCGAAACGTTATTTCGAATTTCTAATCTCGGTCCGTTACAATTTTCACATATTATATTTTTATATTTGAAATACTTTAGAAGATGGGATATATTGTTGTAGAAGGAAATCAAGTTCAATAAATATAAATTTAAATTTAAACCGGATTGTGCCCACGCAAATAAATACAAGACTTCCTCCCGCTGTAGTAGAAGGTAGTCAGGATCGATCCATAAGGAATTAAGTGTGTTAGCGCTCACCTTTTCAGTCCAAGTCACCCTCGAATTCGACCAGAAGAGTACTCGATATCGAGTAGGGTACTCGATCTCGACCACACCATCGACTAAAATGCAAAACAGAAACCAACAGAAGCGAAAACGAAGCAAAACCAGTCGATATCGAGTGAATGTTACTCGACGTCGACTACAACCTACTCGACGCCGACCACCTGTTGTCGATGTCGAGTGCACAGCAGAACAAAAACGCAACTTGAGATAGAACAAAAGCCAGAAATAAAGGCAGATTTCGTGGGATTAATTCAATAAACTAAACGCTCCTAGAATCGGGGTATCAACACCACAACGATAACCACATAAGACTCATGCTTAAAGGTATAAAAGGTCATGCTTTTCATCAAATAACTGTCGTTATTAACAAATAGGAAAATAGAGGCTTTCGCATAAACCTTAATTGTTACAAACCCTTTTCACATAATTAATCCAAGTTGCATTAAGATCACTTTTGCTTCAATAATACAAACAATGATCACATTCAACTTGCGCAAAGAATCATGCAATTAGGGATAGAAGACAAAATCGCATAAAAAGATTGTACCTTTGTCGCATTTACCTTACATGGCTACCGTCGGGCTCACCCCGACCCTAGAAGTTGGGTGACTACTCCCTCTTCATCATCAAGAAACTCATCAAAAATAAATGGGAAATAACTAATTGCATTAAAACCAAAACTTACAACCAATCGAAGCCAAATCTGCTTTCGCAACACTTCACTCCAATCGGCCAAGTTCTCTCGAAAACACTCTAACTCTCTATCTATGGTGGTAAACACAATTGCTTGTGGCTTGGATGATTCTAAAAACCAGCCCCTAGGGCCTTATTTATAGTAGTCAATCCTCGTTATTCAAGGAAAGAATACTTTATCTATATCTAAAACTACCTATCTAAAGACTTTATCATAAAACTTTAAAGCAAAACATATAAATCCAATAAGGAAACTAGCTAATGTGGATAAATCCTATTTTGGCTTGATAGATCTTCATGTGAATTAGTAGAATTCCACATATCTTCACTTGCAAGTAATCTTATCTACTCGGACTCCTCCTCGTACTCGATTCGGATTGCTGACTGGGGTACTCGACATCGACTAGGGTTAGTCGACGTCGACTAGCTTTGTCTTCTCTTCGTGTGTACTCGAGCTCGGGCACTTCTCTGGACTCGACATGTGTACTCAACGTCGACTACCTTACTCGACGTCTGACGAGAGGGTTTCTCGACCAAATAAATTTATAGTCAAGACCCCCGCTATAGTATAGGGGAGTCAGGTTCGTCCTCAGGAGAGAAGTCAGCGGTTCTAGGTTTAGTGTGTTTTGGGGTTCAGGGATAGCAGGAAAAGGTGATGAGGGTGGCTGTCGACAAAGAATAGAGGGGTCGATGTCGAGGGATGGAGAGAGAATGGTGGTTTGATATCGAGTAGAATATATGCCGAATAAAAATAATAAAATAAAACAAATAAAGATGCAAACTTCCAAGGTTAGGGATCACCACAACAATAAACATATGTGCAGATCATAAATCACATAAAGATGCATGCTTTATATCAAATAATCGACTTTCGCAAATTCCAACAATTTAGGTGATAGAGGCTCTCGCATAAAAACCTAATTTGTTTCTACCTTTTCTTAATTAGGATTAGTCGGCTCTCGCAAATAAACCCTAATTACTATCCAATTCATAATAAGATCACTTTCGCTTCAATATCATGAATAAGGAATTTCCTCAACTCTCGCAAAGTATTAAGCACATAGGTAGATGATGATAAAGACATATAAATTCATAGATTTATAAATCAAACAAACATATCTATGTTGGGATCACCCCAACCCTAGAAGAAGGAAAATTAGAAAGCAAACACGATGAAAGAAATTAACTTTAACATAAAATAAACCAAAACTTACAAAACCTTCCAAACGTTCCTCCTCCTCCTCTCTCTCTCTCTCCTCTCTCCTTGCGCCCTAAGACGACTTGACTTGAATGAATGGAAATCAACCCCCTAAGGCTTTATTTATAGCCTTCATTGCCTAACTATTATAGGTAATAGAGTCTATCTAAATCTAAATCTAATTATCTAAAGGCTTAAAGATAAATAAATGCAATTAAAGAATTAAATCTATAAGGGGAAATTATATCTAAAAGTAGCAAAATATCTTCCATGTGTAGGTAGGTCTTCTCCATAGATAGAACTTGATATTTTCGGATAGATCTCGGCAATCTTCGGCTCCAAGCAACCCCAAACCGAGTAGGACAGCAAACACGCGTAACGCGGCTTCGGACACGGTTTCCTCGATCTCGACAAAATCTACTCGAGATCGAGTAAGATGGTTGTCGACTATGGCTCGGCTGGGCGATCGGGTTGCTGCTGCTCGATCAGGCTCGGACATGTGCTCTGGGGTCCTCGAGATCGAGTTGTGTCCTCGAGATCGAGTAGAGTGGTGCTCGGCTTCTGCATCCTCGACTTCTCGACTTGGCACAGCTCCTCGACTCCGGACATGGCATCACGGTATTGGTCGATCTCGACAAGGTTGTAAGACTTCCGGGAGTCGGGTTGTCTCTGACTCAATTTCCTCGATCAGCTCTGCTCGACTAGGTGTGCTCGGACAACTTTTGTCGAGATTGAGTAAAGGAACTCGAGATGGAGTAAATCTCTCAGCTTTCTGCTCTGTTCTTAAAATGCACTTTCCCGAGTCCTCGTTCGTCGGATTGACGTATATGAACATGCGTTTGAAAGCTCTTTCCGAGGGCTACAACTCTCATGAAGACATCAAAGCTTGATTCATAATGATAAATGCCGAAAAATGGCCTTGTTTCCAGCTGCACCAATCTTAGCTTCTCCATGAGTTTTCTTTAAGCTCCAAAGTGCGCCCTATTTCTGCGAAATATAACAAAAACTTGTGTAGACCTCCATATATTGCAAACAAGTGTAAACTACACAGATTCCGCATTATTCTAACCCAAATGTATGAAATGTATGCAGAAATCGATATAAAAGTAACTGTAAAACATGGCGAATTAGGCTCACAACAAACACCTCATACTTCAGCTTGCTTGTCCTCAAGCAATACCTTTATTTGTCATTCAGGGGAAGAAATCAAAACTCTCAACATATTGGATTCATTCTTATATAACCCTACAATCAATTACCATCTTCGAAAAGGTACTAGTGTCACAAATCCATGCATGTGCAGATATACAAAAGCAACATCTACTCACAAAAGGAGGGTTATGCAAAACATTCATAAGTGACAAAGCATTAACAATCAAGAGGACTTTAATTTAAGCTGAAATAAGGAGTAGAATTGGTAAAAGGCTAAAGGTGGGCAAAATTTCGCAATGTGGTGCTAATGATCCGGGGAAATGGAGTATTTCCAAACTTTTTCAACCACATTCCTTTTCATAAGATTCATCACCTTCCATAATGCTTTTATCAAGAATAATGCTTTTACCTCTCTAACCTCAGCACTGCCTTCTCGCGAGTCGCAAACATGGGTGTCATGAATGGCCCCGGATACTTAATGCTTTGGACTCCTCACCTGGTGTCCCATCTCGCCAAACTATTATCTCAGCGAGCAGAGTCGATCTTTGATTGGATTTTCTTTCACTCATTAAATTTTCCATATATTTCAAACAATTCCGCCAAACTCCAAATAATGACAACAACAACACAATCACCATATAACATCTCCATAATGTAACATCATTCTCAACATAATCCCCGGATAAGGTAAAGAATGGACAATATTTAGAATATGTGGAGCAATAATTTGAAATAAGGCATATTATGGCTTTTTGTGATGCATAAGCATAGGTATGGCTAGGATATAACAATATGAGCATATATGGAAATATAAAATCCTCCATCCTCTTATCATGCAACATGTCAAAAGCAACTTCAAATTTCACCTCCTTTCATGGTTTTCATAAAAATATGTACTATCTTGTGACTTTCCTTTACTAGGAAATTTCATGCTATATCTCTAATGAATCCAATTTTGCATCGTCGAGTTCAATATAAGCTTCCATGACATTTATCAAAAATTTCAATGGGGGGTTTTTTCAAATTTTTGGAAAACATGCCTTTAAGCACATATATCAATAATGCATTCCAAAATGGCCATGTATAAGCATTTCAAGAAATAAAACTTTAAACATGCACATATAATGTCAAATATGTCAAATATGCACAAAGTAAGCCCTTCTCCCACCCCATACTTAAAAATTACAGTGTCCCCACTGTATAAAAACAAGGGTAAAGAAAGAAACTCACTAAACAGATGTGCAGGGCCTCTTAATATCGAATGAAAGAATGCCTGGGCCGAGTCTGAATATAGCTTGCTTCTATCCACGAACCTGAAAAGTGTAGAAGACATATACCCACAATAGAAAAACTAAAAGTTCCAAAAACAAAAACAAACAAAAGCAACAAAGTCTCAAAAGTTCCAAAATAAAATGTCTATTTACAAGCTCTAGATTTTAGAGTCGTTAGGCCGACTTCTCCATTAAGCATTAGCCTGGCTCATCTTTGTCCGGAGGTATAGGTGGATCTGGTGGTTCCTCCGGTGGTGGGAAACGTGGGATGTCATCCGGGGGCATCATGTGAAGAAGCTTAAACCTCCCCGAGTGAATACTCCATGACTTCACCCATTCATCTTCCTGGGCTCCAGCTAGCATGTATAAGGGAAGATATAAAGAAAATATACATACCTCATCATCATACCTCTTCCGCTTCATAGGTTAACTTGGTTGCGCGTCTCCACCACAGCACAACGGTGGAGTGGGAAGATATATTTCCACCTCATCATGCAGAGATTCATGCCACTTTGCTAGGACCCCATACTTGAATATGAACATCGGTTGCTCAAAATCATCGGGGATAGCCTTCACCTTGTAAGGTAAAAGCGATCTTGGAATGCCCTGGTCAACAATGTCCAACTTCTTCTCTTCTAGTGCTATTTCGCCTTGGGATCCTTCATTTGATTTTTCAAAGATAGATTGCAAAGGTGGAATCGAGATCGGGGAAGGACATACCTGGGTTTCTGTAATGTGGTTGACGTCGACTATGGGGTAGTCGACATTGATTGGCGTTGTTGCTCTCATGTACCGTGGGAGTACCCATTGTTCGTTCCAATAACTTTCCATAGCTTCAATTTCCTCATAAGAAGGAGGCTCTAATCCTTAAGAACGATAGGAAGCCTCAAGTCTTCGGACTAAGTCCTCCAGCCGGGCTATTTCCCTTAATCGTGACTCCTCCACTGTGATCATATTCCTCCGTCTCAAATCTCGGACCCATCTATCCCATTCGCAGTCCCCTTCCCAAAATTCTTCCATCTTTTTACCTAAGCTTTTGAAATCACAATCAAGAACACAAATTAGTGGAAAAAGCTTGGCACCCAGTTGGTACCGGTGAGGTAGGTGGTGGTAGGGTATGTGATAGGGTAAGAAAAAGGGATGGGCTTTTCTGAACCTTAAAACCAATTAAACTAGGCGCGATTGATCTCTCCCCGGCAACAACGCCAATTTGACGAGAGGGTTTCTCGACCAAATAAATTTATAGTCAAGACCCCCGCTATAGTATAGGGGAGTCAGGTTCGTCCTCAGGAGAGAAGTCACCGGTTCTAGGTTTAGTGTGTTTTGGGGTTCAGGGATAGCAGGAAAAGGTGATGAGGGTGGCTGTCGACAAAGAATAGAGGGGTCGATGTCGAGGGATGGAGAGAGAATGGTGGTTTGATATCGAGTACAATATGTGCCGAATAAAAATAATAAAATAAAACAAATAAAGATGCAAACTTCCAAGGTTAGGGATCACCACAACAATAAACATATGTGCAGATCATAAATCACATAAAGATGCATGCTTTATATCAAATAATCGACTTTCGCAAATTCCAACAATTTAGGTGATAGAGGCTCTCGCATAAAAACCTAATTTGTTTCTACCTTTTCTTAATTAGGATTAGTCGGCTCTCGCAAATAAACCCTAATTACTATCCAATTCATAATAAGATCACTTTCGCTTCAATATCATGAATAAGGAATTTCCAAAACTCTCGCAAAGGATTAAGCACATAGGTAGATGATGATAAAGACGTATAAATTCATAGATTTATAAATCAAACAAACATATCTATGTTGGGATCACCCCAACCCTAGAAGAAGGAAAATTAGAAAGCAAACATGATGAAAGAAATTAACTTTAACATAAAATAAACTAAAACTTACAAAACCTTCCAAACGTTCCTCCTCTCTCTCTCTCTCTCCTCTCTCCTTGCGCCCTAAGACGACTTGACTTGAATGAATGAAAATCAGCCCCCTAAGGCTTTATTTATAGCCTTCATTGCCTAGCTATTCTAGGTAAGAAAGTCTATCTAAATCTAAATCTAATTATCTAAAGGCTTAAAGATAAATAAATGCAATTAAGGAATTAAATCTATAAGGGGAAATTATATCTAAAAGTAGCAAAATATCTTCCATGTGTAGGTAGGTCTTCTCCATAGATAGAACTTGATATATTCGGATAGATCTCGGCAATCTTCGGCTCCAAGCAACCCCAAACCCAGTAGGACAGCAAAAACGCGTAACGCGGCTTCGGACACGGTTTCCTCGATCTCAACAAAATCTACTCGAGATCGAGTAAGATGGTCGTCGACTATGGCTCGGCTGGGCGTCTCGGGTTGCAGCTGCTCGATCAGGCTCGGACATGTGCTCTGGGGTACTCGAGATCAAGTTGTGTCCACGAGATCGAGTAGAGTGGTGCTCGGCTTCTGCGTCCTCGACTTCTCAACTTGGCACAACTCCTCGACTCCGGACATGGCATCAGGGTATTGGTCGATCTCGACAAGGTTACTCGAGATCGAGTAAGATTTCCGGGAGTCGGGTTGTTTCTGACTCAGTTTCCTCGATCAGCTCTGCTCGACTTGGTGTGCTCTGACAAATTTTGTCGAGATCGAATAAAGGAACTCGAGATCGAGTAATTCTCTCAGCTTTCTGCTCTGTTCTTAAAACGCACTTTCCCGAGTCCTCGTTCGTCGGATCCACGCATATGACCATGCGTTGGAAAGCTCTTTCCGAGGGCTACAACTCTCATGAAGACATCAAAGCTTGATTCAGAATGATAAATGCCGAAAAATGGCCTTTTCTCCAGCTGCACCAATCTTAGCTTCTCCATGAGTTTTCTTTAAGCTCCAAAGTGCGCCGGATTTCTGCGAAATATAACAAAAACTTGTGTAGACCTCCATATATTGTAAATAAGTGTAAACTACACAAATTATGTATTATTCTAACCCAAATGTATGAAATGTATGCAGAAATCGATATAAAAGTAACTGTAAAACATGGCGAATTAGGCTCATAACAACGTCGATGAGTTTTTTGCTCTCGAGTGTGGCTCTGCTCAACTTGCTGGATTTTGACTTCTGAAGTACTCGATATCGACTAGGTTTGGTCGATATCGACTAGTCTTTGTCGAGTGCTTTTGTCTTGTTTCTTGCTTGATTCGTCTTGGTTCAGCTGCTACTTGACCTTGGACTTTCTGTAGTTGTACTCGAGCATTCCATGATTATCTTCCTTTCTCCGAATTGCTATAAAATGCTTTCATTTCAGCGAAATTAAACAAAAACTGGTGTAGACTCCATAATTTGACAAACAAGCATAAACTACATAGATTTTGTATTATTTTAACCCAAATGCAGGAAATGTATACATAAATCGACATAAAAATTAAGGTAAAACATCGTCAATTAGGCTCACAACAAACACCCCATACTTAAGCTTATTTTTCCCCAAGCAATACTTTTAATGGTCATAAAGGGGAAGAAATTAGACTCTCAACATCTTAGATTCATTGCCATATGTCCCTGCAATCAATTACCATCCTCGAAAAGGTACTAATGCCACAAATCCAAACCTTTGAAATAAAAGCAACTTCACACACAAAAGGAGGGTTATGCAAAAACATTCATTCGTGATAAAGCATTAATAATTAAGAGGACTTTAATTTAAGTTCATGATGAAGAAAAAGGTAAAAGGTAAAGTGGTGGGCTTTTTTTTGGCAATGTGGTGTTAAATCCGAGGAGAATTCTTCAAACTTGCTTTCTTTGCTTTGATGCACTTTCTTATTTCATAGTTTCCACATCACCCATCCTCTCATAATTCACTCTTTGCTCTTTTTTTTATATGCTTTTACCTTTCTAACCTCAGCATTGCCTTCTCACGAGTTGCAAACATGGGTTTCATGAATGGCCCCGGATACTTAGTGCTTCGGACTCCTCACCTTGGTTTCCCATCCTGTGGAACTATTATCTCGACGCAGGCAGGGTCGATCTACCTTTATCTCCTGAGGTGACCGAATTTTCTTTCACTCATTAAATTTTCCATAAACTTTTCAATTTCCTGCCAAACTCCAATATTGGTAATAACAACACAACAACCATATAACAATCTCCATAATGTAACATCATTCTTAACATAATCCCCGGATAAGGAAATAAGGTAAAGAATGGGCAATATTTAGAACATGCGGAGCAATAATTGAAAATAAGGCATAATATGGCTTTGTGATGCATAAGAATAGGTATGGCTGAGGAATATAAACATATGAGCATTATATGGAAATATAAAGTCCTCCATCATCTTATTATGCAACATGTCAAAAGCAATATCAAATTTTACCTCCTTTCATGGTTTTCAAGAAATATGTACTTCATTGTGACTTCTTATTGCATCGTCGAGTTCAATTAAAGCTTCCATGACACTAATTCAAAAATTTTAATGGGGGTAATGTTTATGAACTTTGGAAAACATGCATATAAGCACATAAATAAAATATGAAATCCAAAGTAGCCATGTATGAGGAATTCAAGAAATAAACCTTAAATATGCACACATAATGTCAAATAAAATCAAATATGCACAAAGTAAGCCCTTCTCCTACCCCATACTTAAACATTACAGTGTCCTCACTGTATAAAAACAAGGGTAAAGAAAGAAACTCACTAGACAGGTGTGTAGATCGTCGGAATCGACTACAAACTCACTAGACAGGTCTACTCAATGTCGAGTAACATTGAACCTCAGGATGGCCTTTCTCCTCGACCACAGGTCCTTTTCTCGTGATGGTTGGTCGACGTCGAGTAGAGTACTCGACGTGGAGTACTTATGTAGCTTTTTCGTACCTGCAAGTTCTGTTAGACAGAAAATATCAACAATAGAAAAACTTAAAAAATAATGTTTCAAAACGAAAAACCAAAAACAAATGTCCAAAAATTCAAAAACTAATTGTCTTTTTACAAGCTCTAGACTTTATTGTCGCTAGGCCGACTTTCTCCGTTAAAGCTCAAGGTAGCATCTGCAGGACCCATGTAGCCTGGGCTTCAAACAAGACTCCATTTTTATCCATTAGTTGTAGTCCTCCTGAATGGATCTTGTTCACCGTGAAAGGTCCCGTCTTTTTCTTGTTGAATTTATTGGGAAACCAATGATCCTTTGATTTGGAGAGATAGACTTTGTCTCCTACTTCATACTCCTTGGGGTCGTCATTGGAAACCCTGCATAATCGGACATACCAAGGCAAACCTCTCCCATGTATAGATAAATCTTTAATGGAAATAGGAGAAGAGATGTCCATACCTTGGTTTACCGTCGCGGAATCACAATTTAGGACCTGTTGATCTACTCGACGTTGAGTAACCGTAGTCGACGTCGAATGCTTTTCGTCGTCTGTTGGCTTGCTCATCGAAGAGGAAGTGGTCGAGTTCCCATGGATCCGATCCACGTCGAGTAACCTACTCGACGTCGAGTGCTGCTCGGCTTCAGGTGGTTTACTCGATGCCGGTGGGGTCGATGGGGGCTTCTGGATCTGGTCGACGTTGAGTAGAGTACTCGATGTCGAGTACTTCTGGTCGACTTCGACCCCATACTTGAACCCTGGAAAAGATTCTGAATAAAAGTTAGTCGATATCGACTTACCTTGATCGATGTCGAGTAGATCTTCTGTATCGTCGTTCATAATCGCCATGATTTCCTCCACCTGGGCTTCCATGTCCCTCTCTTTCAGTTCCTCAGGGTCATATTTCTTACCTTAGGTTACCCACAAGTGATGTACCTGGCTGATATGGATTTGAACTCTTCCATGGGACCTTTATGCCTTTCAGTTTTATTAAAAGAGTACTCAATTACCTCATCGCTGGTGTTGAAAGTGAGCACTCTCTTCCTTACGCTTATGTTGGCATCCACCTTCGCTAAGAAGGGCCTTCCTAATATAATTGGACAAGCAGGGTCCTCTGCCATATCAATAACTAGAAAATCAGCAGGGACAAAGAATTTACCTACATGCACCGGTACATTGTCCACCGTGCATGTTGGGATGACCACAGTGTTGTTCGTCATATATAACTTTGCATCCACAGGCTCTAAAGCACCTATCTTGACTTTGGACCAGATTGATAGAGGCATAATACTTACACTGGCTCCTAAGTCACACAAAGCATTGAATTTATATTGACCAACTCCAATGGTTATAGCAAACTTACCTGGATCTGGCCTTTTTTCTATAACGTCCATCTGGCTGCACTTCTCTGCGATCTCAGCCATTGATCACTTTTTGCTCAGAATCTCCTTGAGGAACTTTACATATGACGACATTTCGTGAAGAGCTTCTGTGAAGGGAATGGTGACAATAAGTCTTGAAGTATCTTCACGAAATGCTGAAACTTCTTTTCCGCTGGGTCCTTTTGAGATTTCGTTGGAAATGGCAGCGTTTTCTTCTTTGGAGGTGCATGAGTGTTGTCGACATAAGCAGAAGGCTGGTCGACGTCGATTGGAGGCTCTTCGACGTCAACTACAGTAGTCGATTTCTGGGCAGGTGCAGCGTTCTGGCCGATGTCGAGTAGATTGTCCTCGACGTCGAGTAGAGTCTGGTCGACGTCGACGGGCTTACTCGACGTCGTGTAGTCTTCTGCATCCTTTTGCTCCGCGTTTTTCTCGGGCGTTTGTGTTTGTCGCCCATTTCTTAGATTCATAGCAGCTACCTGTCCTGTGGATTTAGTTTTAGGATTAGGTTCAGATGATCCAGGGAGCGTACCTGATTGCTTAGGAATTGATGAAGCCAATTGACCCATTTGGGTCTCTATTGATTTCCGCCAGATATCAATCTCCCCATTTCTAGAGTTGATGTCATGCAGCTGAGTGTGCATGGAATTGATCAATTGCTTGATGTCTGAATGATTCCTCCGCATCTCCTCAAGAATAACCTGCATGCCATCCTTTTTACCTTCACTTTCAGGGTGACCAGGAGTTCTGTAGGGCGGGGGGTCTCTTTGATGCTAGGACTTGCGATAGTGGCTCCAGTTCTGCTGTTGTTGATGTCGCCCTGAGTAGTTTCCCCCCGCATACCTTGCCTCCTCGTGGGTTTCAGCCATGAGTATTTGATCTCCATGTGGGCACGCAGTAGTGTTGAGCCTCACAGACCCACATTCCAAACAAGTTTTATCTTTATAAAGGAATTTCACTTGTTTGGTAAGGCGACCTACCTGCTCGTTGTGGACCTGGTCCCTGACGTTTGGATCAATCTCTTTAGGTGGCACATATAGAGGCAGAGATGGGGCATGCCTTTCATACCTTTCGTCGTCAGAGGCCGCAGAAATCTCATACGTGTTATCATAATTTTCCAGCGTCTCAAAAGTCTCCCAAGCACGTCGTGGGGTGTACTCGAGATACCTATAGGCGGTGTAGTTGTTGATCCGATCTTTAGTAGGTGCATCCAGGCAGTTGAAGATGATTTCATGGATGACGTAGGGTGGTTGTCCATGCATAGGACAAGATTTCAGAAGCCTTTTGTAGCCCTCACAGAACTGTGATAATGATTCCCCTGGCTTCTGTCTGAAAGCCGTTATTTGTTGTCTGAGTGCAGCTGTCTTTGCAGGAGGAAAAAACTTGTTAAGGAACAAGTCCCGCAGTTAATTCCAGGTGCAAATTGATCGTGCTGGCAATCCTTCAAGCCACTGTGAGGCAATTCCTGCAAGGGACCAACGAAAAGCCTTTAGTTTCAGGTATTCTAGATTAGTAATATCTGCAATAAAAGAATGACGAATTGATCGTGCTTCTCATAAATCTAGAAAAGTTGTAACATGCTCTAAAAGGAATTCGTTGGGTCTTTCCCTAAATTGACTCCTTCTAATTTCAGTAATAAAAGAATGACGAATTTCATAATTAACAAGGGGAAGAACGATCGGTGATTCTGGAACCTCCATAGTAGGATGCAGATACTCCTTTGCGTTGGCTAGGACATGCCCAATCTGCTCCTAAACTTCCCTTCTTGCATTGACCTCGCGATCTACCCTTGCTTCCCACCTTTGTTGATTTTGTGTATATTCCGCCTCTCATCAGGCGTGTTCTGCTTCTTTGGTGGTCAATTCTTCAATTCGTAAGCGGATTTGCTCAAGCTCCTGCGCTGGTGTGAGCTGGACCTCGTTCTCGTTGTGTGTTTGTGACATCCTCCTTAACCTTTGTCGAAGATCGAAGTATCACTCTGGTTCAAGAATAGGGTCAATAGGTGTGCGATCAGTTCTTCGCATACACCTGCAAAAATAAAACAAAAACAAAAAGAGACTAAAAAGAAACTAAAAAGGGCGCGATTGATTGTTTCCCCGGCAAAAGCGCCTATTTGTTGAAAGGAGGAAATCGAGTTCAATAAATATAATTATAAATTAAACCGGATTGTGCCCACGCAAATAAATACAAGACTTCCTCCCGCTGTAGTAGAAGGTAGCCAAGATCAATCCACGAGGAAGCGTATCAGCGCCCACCTTTTCAGTCCAAAGAACTCTCGAATTCAAATCAAAAAGTACTCGACGTCAACCACTTAGTCGAGGAAGATCTGCAAAACAGAGAATAGAAATGCAAGAAAACAAAGCAAGACAGTCGATCTCGAGTGAAGGTACTCGACCTCAACTACTGTAGCACTCGACGTCGACCAGTGTCGTCGAAATCGAGTAGAACAGAATCGAAAACCGTAACTTTAAAATAGAAATAGGATGAAAGTAAACACGAAATAGGTGGGAATAATTAAATAAAATAAATGTAAAGGCTTGGATTTTCAAATCCTAATTTTTTGAAAAAAGAGATTTAAAAATGAAATTAAATCGGTTTTAAAACTCGTTTAGCGGAATCCGACCGGAATATAAATTTAACGAACAATTTCTGTCCTTTAACCTCAGAAATTAAAATAATTGTCAGATGGGGATATCCTTGTCGATTTTAAAAATCTAATTGATCAAGAGAGCGAGAGTCGGGAAAACTAATATTCGAGAACGTAACAACATTCAAGAACTAGTTACGGGATTCGAAATTCGCGTATTCGGAACTTATTTCCGGGTATTGATTAACCAATTCCACACACAATACCCACCCACTTCCATCACTCACCATACCCCACCCCTCACCCCGTCATTCATTCTGCTATCACCATCACTCCCACTCTGTCTTCATCACCATACCCTCGTCACTCCCTCCTTCTCATCACCAGCATCACCCTCGTTACCTTCGATCACCTCTCCCATGCAGCACCTTCACCTACCTGCTCCCACTCCCGTCACCACTCCTCCCACGCATCACCACCACCACCGTAGTCTCCTCCTTTCTCCTCTGTTGTGTCGAGAGCAAGGCACCAACGCCACCCTCTCATTCTTCCTCCTCCTCGAGCCTAGCGGTTGTAGCACCGTCCCGCCACCTCCGTCGACGTCCAGCACCACACCGGAGTCGCCCAAGAGCCGCCAGCACCGTCGACGAGCCGCCCGGGAGTGTGAGTGAGCTAGGGAGACCAGGACGAGGACGCGATGCGAGGCGGAGCTGTGGGCGCAGGCGGGCTAGGACGAGCGAGAGCTGAGGAGCCGGGCTCGAGCTCCGTCGATCAGCGCGGTGACGTCGAGCAGGCGAGGAAGGAGATGGCGTCATTTTTGAAATCGAGAGAAAGATGAAGCCAATGCACTCTTGTGGGCCCCACCTATGCATTAGTTTATTTAATTTTTTGTTTAGAACCGGTTTGAGATTTAGCGGGTCGGTTCGATTTGGTTCGATTCGATTCGATTTAAATGGGTTTGGTTCGGTTCGGATTTATCCGTTTACTTAATTAATTAATTAATTAATGGTATTTAAAATATATTACAATATTATTTGGGGGTTTTAAATATATTATTTGGGTTTGAAGATTTAAACGGAATTTGGAAAAGCATTTCAAAGATCGGAAAGTGTTTTAATAAATATATTGAAAAAGGGATTTTTCGAGCAATTTCAAGGGTCAGAATACTTAAGTATTTAACTTGGGTGTTGAAACGGTTTTGGAACTATCTTGGGAATCCGACTTGTTCGATGACTAACTATCATGATAATATGATCGTTTGACTAACGGCATGTATGTGTGACTAATGGCATGACTTGTGGTGATTTATAATAAGAGATTAAGGTTAGCTATTTATGATGATGATGATAATATATCCTTATGGAAAGTATGAGCACGGAATAGTAATATAAGAATTTGGCTAAGTATGATATAGAGGTGGTTATAAGCTAATGAGTTGACAAGTTATGGTGAATGGTATGAGATAAGAGATGGTTGATCATGATGAACTGAAAGTATGGTTGATGCGAGTTTGTTAATTATCTGCTTGTATGAATGTGTGATATATGTGTTCGGAGTGACTAGAGACGTATACTCAGTGTATTCTCGTTATGTACTTAGGTGATATTCTGTGACCATGACTACTGTATGCTGGATTCTTCTTTTGCTGATCTTTTAGCCAGGTAAGTACCTCCGGGGCTTAACCGGTACCTCCTGCCTGATGTGTCATATAGTATGTAGGTGTTGCATATGCATAAAAGCATGCCATGTAGTATCATGCTTAGGCCTTGCACTTATGAATTAGCATTCTTATTCTGTATGCGATTGAATACAGAACAGCCATTATCTGTGGGTCGTATAGTCTTTGCTAGGGCCATAGGACAACCCATCATAATCGGGTTTTCCTGTTAGATTCTGATTGATTATATATTTATGGTGAGGCACGACCGAGCGTCCTACCTCGATTGTGGTATGGGAATGAATGGTTGATTATACCTGGTTCGGCATGACCGTGCATCCTACCTCGGTTATGGTACGGACATGTATGATGTAGTTGGAGATCTGGGTTATGCCACGTGACATTATATGTGGATCCATTTAATCGTTTTCTGCATATATATATATATATATATATATATATATATACTGCCAACATGCTTGTGTGAGTTAAATTCCAGCACTGCATTAGAGCATCCTTTATTCTAGGTATAGGCGTATTATATGTCCTCAATGCGGTCAGAGGACCCGCGGGCAGACTCTTGGCCTGACTTGGTGGTATAGTTTCAAGTACCCGATCCACTGCTTGATTTTGGTGCTGTTATGACGGCGTCCCTTCATATGGCGAAGAGTGAGTGTTTAAAACATGACTTCACCAGATTCATGCTTTTGGGATTTCTCCCTACTTATCATCTGTTTTGACCCGGCTCTGTCGTGGCGCCCGTTGCATCGTTCTTAGAACTTATGTCATTTGCATGAAAAAAGGTTTTCCGCGTTGTAGACAGAGGGCAGGTATAGGGGTTTATCTCGGGGTCTCCAACGGACCTTCCGAATTTTGTTGCAAAATCCCGCCTTAAACTACAAATCTTCGATTTCAAACCTTCAACCTGTACTCGTAGAGCAAGATCCTAACGAGGAGTTTTATCCCTCGAAACGTAACTCAGGAATCATAATCCCGGGCCGTTACAATAAAAGACTTCCAAGATCGGGGTTTCAATGTCACAACCATAACCATATAAAATATTGCATAATGTATAAAGGATCATGCCTTTTCATCAAATAACTGTCGTTATTAACAACTAGGAAAATAGAGGCTTTCGCATAAACCCTAATTTTTACTAACCCTTTTCACATAATTAACCCAGGTTGTATTAAGATCACTTTCGCTTCAATAACACAAACAAGGATCACCTTTAACTTTCACAAAATAATCATGCTCGTAGGGATAGAAGACGAAACCGCATCAAAAGATTATACCTTTATCGCATTACCTTACATGGCTACAGTTGGGCTCACCCCGACCCTAGAAGTTGGGCGACTACTCGCTTCTCATCATAACAAACATCAATAACATAAAGGAAATAACTACTTGCATTAAATAAAACTGAAGAAAGTACAAACCGAATAAACCCATATCACTTCCGTTTTCTTTGCTCCACTCGGCCTCTCTCTCTCTCTAAACTCTCGAAAAACTCTATGCTTTTGGCTTGGATTGGATTGTTGGATTAGTGGATGATTCTAAAACCCAGCCCCTAAAACATTATTTATAGTGTTCAATCCTCGCTATTTAAGGAAAGAACAACCTATCTATATCTAAAACTTTCTATCTAAAAACATAAGATAAAGTTTAATGAATAAAGGAAATAAATCTATAAGGAAATAAGACTAATGTGGATAAATCCCTTTTGAACTTGATAGATCTTCATGTGGATTGATAGAATTCCACATATCTTCACTTGCAAGTATTCTATCTTCTCGGACTCCACTCGATCTCGAACTCGGATTCGTTACTAGGGTACTCGACTTCTACTAGATGTAGTCGATGTTGACTAGCGTTTTCTTCCCCTGGATTGTACTCGAGCTCGGGTAGATGGTGGACTCGACATATGTACTCGACACCGAGTAGAGTTACTCGACGTTGAGTAGCTCTGGGCTCCTCAAGTGTGGCTCTGTTCGACTTCGTGAAATTCTGGCCTGATGTACTCCACATCGACTAGGGTTAGTCGACGTCCACTACAACTGTGTCGAGTGATCTTTCTCGTTTTCTTGCTCGATTTGTCCTTGCTCAGCCGCTCCATGACCTCGGACTTTCTGTAGTTGACTTCGAGCTTTTCATCCTTTCTCCGAATTGCTGTAAATTTCTCGATTTCTGCGAAATTAAACAGAAACTAGTGTAGACTCCATAATTTGGCAAATAAGTGTAAACTGCATAGAATATGTACAATTCTAACCCAAATGCATGAAATATATATATAGAAATCGATATAAAAGTAAGTGTAAAACATGGTGAATTAGGCTCACAACAAAATGGCAGCGTTTTCTTTTTCGGAGGTGCAGGAGTGTTGTCGACGTCGAGTGGAGGGTGATCGACATTGATTGGGGAGTCCTCGATATCGACTACAGTAGTCGATTTCTAGGCGGGTGCAAGGGTCTGATCGACGTCGACTAGGGGGTCCTCGACGTCGAGTAGATGCTGGTCGACGTCGACTAGTTTACTCGACGTCGAGTACTCCTCTGCAGCTTCTTCTTCTGTGTTGTGCTCGGGCGTTTGCATCTGACGCCCACTTCTTAGATTCATAGCAGCTACCTAACCCGATTGCTTGGGGATTGATGAAGCCAATTGACCCATTTGGGTCTCCATTGATTTCTGCCAGATATCAATCTTCCCAAGTCTAGAGTTAATGCCATGCAGATGAGTGTGGATGGAATTGATGGATTGCTTGTTGTCTGAATGGTTCCTCCGCATCTCTCCAAGAACAACTTGAATGTCATCCTTCCTACCTTCCCTGTCAGGGTGACTAGGAATTTTACTTGTTTGGTAAGACGACGTACCTAATCGTTATGAAACTGGTCCCTCACGTCTGGATCAATCTCTTTAGGTGGCACATATAGAGGCGTAGATGGGGCAGGCTTTTCATGCCTTTCGTCGCCAAAGGCCGCAGAAGTCCCATAAGCATTATCATAGTTTGTCAGTGTCTGAAAGGTCTCCCAAGCACGTCGTGGGGTGGACTCGATATACCTATAGACGGTGTAATTGTTGATCCGATCCTTAGTAAGTTCATCTAGGCAGTTGAAGATGATCTTCTGGATGACGTAGGGTGGTTGTCCATGCGTAGGACAGGATTTCAGAAGCCTTTTGTAGCGCTCCCAAACATGTGCTAATGTCTTCCCTGGCTTCTGTCTATAAGCCGTGATTTGTTGTCTGAGCGCAGCTGTCTTCGTAGAAGGAAAGAACTTGTTAAGGAACATGTCATGTAGTTCGTTCGAAGTGTGAATTGATCGTGCTAGCAATCCTTCGAGCCACTATGATGCTAATCTTGCAAGGGACCAACGAAAAGCCTTTAGTTTCTGGTATTCTAGATTAGCATCATCTACAATTGCTTCACATAAATCTAGAAAAGTTGTAACGTGTTCTAAAGAACACTCATTGGGATTTCCCCTAAATTGATTCCTCCTAATTTCAGTAATAAAAGAAGGACGAATTTCATAATTAACAGGGGGAAGAACGATCGGTGATTCTGGAACTTCCAGAGTAGGATGTAGATACTCCTTTGCGTTTGCTTGGACGTGCTCAATCTGCTTCTCAAGTTCCCTTCTAGCGTTAACTTCACGATCTACCCTTGCTTCCCAATGTTGTTGATTCTGTTGATATTCCGCCTCTCGCGAGCTTCAAAATGAGAGGTTATACTAATCATTACGACAATTAGATAAGAAGTTACGCAAGTCTAAAATTTTTATATTTGGTTATACATATATTATATGTTATGAGTACAATGAATTATACTTAACTAGGGTTTTTATTTGAGCCAAACAAGTCTAGTATTAATGTTTATATTGATCTCATTTAGAAACAAGTCAAGCTCGAGGAGAACCTATATTTGAAATTGAGCTCATACTCGACTTATTTAGTAAATGAACGAGTTTGAGCTGAGTATTTTTTTTTCTTTTTGCAAATATTATGCAACTTTACTTGCTCATGACATAGTAACTTGAAAGAAAATTTGTAAATTTTATAAAATTCATGCTATTTGAGTTTCAATCGAGTAGAGCCGAACTTTGAATCAAGCATAAAAATGTGCTCATAATAAACTCATTTTGTAAATAATGCTTGAGACGAACTTTTATTGAGCAAAACTTGAGCCAACTAAGCTCTAACTACTTAGCTCATATAACAACCATAACATTAACTTAATGTTTATTATATTGCATTTCCTATACTTATTTGGTTGATTTTTTTGGATATTTCATTTATATATTTATATTTCTTTTTTTAGGCACAAAAAAATAATAATAGCTGATGACGCCCAAAAGATAATGAAATTAAGGAAACAATTAAAGAGGGCTCAAAAGGTTGGTGGAAATAGACTCCAAAGAACAGCACAACAACCAATGGTCCGCGGACGAGGATGGCATGCACAAATGGGACAGGTGGCGCACAAAGGGACAGGTGGTACACATGCCCCCCATCCAAGTGCATCTTCTCTCCTAGACACGTGGCAATGCAACATCAACAAATGGCCGAAAGAGGGGAACTTCTCCCTCATTTGATAGACAAAGAGATGTACTATAAAAGGCAGAAAGGGGGCTAAAGAAAGAGGGACTTTTTGGAAAACAACAGAAGGGAGACGCTAGTTCCAAGGGAAGAAAAGAGGGTAGTTATTGCTCCAAGGCTTTCCCCTAGACCTATTTATCTTTCATCCGTCCGCAGACAAATTAAGGTTTGGGAACGGCTGCAAACCCGGGACAGGTAGTCGGATAACGGTCTATGGAGTAATGGAGCACATAATTTGTTTTACCTTTAACCCTTATCACCGCGGATAAGCGGATCTCCTTTTCCATTGGGTCACTTGATGAACCCGAGTTAGTAAGGATGCGAGCCTCTTAGAAAGGCTCGGCGACACCGGTCGTGAGATCCTCGTAGATTGCGAGGACCTCAGGTATCGGGTAAGACCGTCAGTATTTCGCCCATAGGTTATACGGCTCAGGTAAAGGTTCTTTTCCCCTGTTTATCACCCACATCGAGTGATAAATGCGGGGGAAAGGGGCTTCAAGTAAGTCTGTATTACTATTATTCCATAAGGGGAAATACGTGGCATGCCTCCCATGGGGACGTGGGGGGTGATATACCTTTTTTTCTTTTAGGGTATCGTCATTGGCGCCGTCTATGGGAACCCTCTCACCCTGAGGGGTTTCCGATTTTAAGTAAGCAAGATATAAGTTAAGACATTTTTGTTAACTAATGATTTCTGTATGGTCAGGTACAAAATGAGTGAGAGTATGGGGGGCGCCTCTCGCGGGACGATGAGTCATGACCACGGAGGATTCCTGGAGTCTGATTTGCATGTGACATCTCCGGGTTAGAACAGTGCGCCTGAGACTCCGGTTTTCTCACCGTATGTACCTCCACAGATGGGTCAAGGCTATTTCATGCAGGAAGAACGTTACTTCCCACCTCCGAATCCGGGACAGGGTTTCTTCTATGGGTATGACGGATATCAGTCGTTCCAGCAGGGGAACCCTTTCAACGTTTTTCCTCAAAATATACATGGAGATACTTACCAAGACTATCGCCAGCCCAAATTCTCCGATGATTTTGGCATACACCATCGGGGCGAAGATAGACGTGCACACAAGCATCACAGAGGTGAGCAGTCTTCCGACATTTCCACATCCACCCGGACGGGCTCCCCACGTGAAAATGAAAAAAGGATGGATTTCATTCCCTCAGTTTTCACCTCTGAAGTTTTCCTAGCACCGGTGCGAAAATGGTGGAGAGACACCAATCTGATGAAGTATGATGGCACCACCGACCCTGATGATCACATGTGCCATTTCACAACCGCGATGGGGATCAATGAGTATAATGATGCAATGCTGTGCCGCACTTTCCCATCAACTCTGACCGGCATTGCCCTAACCTGGTTTACCAACTTACAGCAGAACTCGATCGCTATCCAGCTCTCCCAGGTTTTCAAGTCCCATTTTGGAAGCTCGCGATCTCGGAAAAAGACCATGTTGGACCTCAACTCGATCAGGCAAGGGCCAAATGAGACTCTTGGGCAGTTCTTCGCCCGATTTACCTCTGTGGTGGTACAAATTCCCAACTTCAACCATGAATCGGCGGTCATAATCCTGATGGGGAACATAGCGGAAGGCAGTTTCAAGACTCGGTTGTTCAGGAAAAAACCAAAGGGCTATGACACTTTAAGGAATTTGGTTTCGGCTCAGATCGAGGCAGAGGAGGCCGCGGCTTCTAGCTCAAGGGCCAATGAGGGCCCACGAGGTTTCCTTGGGAAGATACCTGGAATGTTCCGGAAGGATAAAGGAGCCATAAAACCGAGGAAGAACTACTCCGCGGATAACATACATGCGTCCCGACAGGACGAAGTACATTTTAACCGAGAACGAGGGAATCCGGACGCTAGGTATCAAGGGTATGATCAGGGGATGCGCTACAGGAGGGAGCCAGTCTCTCCTTTAAGGAAGAATGAACATCGCGACAACCCCCAACGTCACCAACAGGCTCAGAATCGCAGCAATAGAGGCCACGCGGATGATAGAGGAAGTCACCAACGGACCTCGAGATTCGAGCCCCCCCCCCCCCCCCCCGAGAAAGGAATGAGCAACGGCGTTACCCCCAGTGAACAGGGGCAGGGGGAGGGGTGGTCAAAGAGGGCAGGGTCAGCACGCACAAGTATCAGTCAATCAGGCCCCACGCCGCGAAGATCGCCCAGAAGGATCGCGAGTCAACCGAATCCCAGAGCCAGAGGGTTTCATCGACACTCTGGCAGGAGGACCGTCGATCTCAGGAATAAGTCGGCAAGAAAGAAAGAATTATGAGAGGGAGGCAAGACAGCCCCCGTCCACCGCTAGTCAAAAGATCGCTTTACAACCACATCCGGAGATAATTTTCACCTCAGTAGACGCAGATGAAGTCCGCATGCCACACGCGGATCCGCTGGTAATCCACGCACAGATTGCCACAAAAACTATAAATAGAGTTTTCATAGACACAAGGTGATCAGTGGACATACTTTCATGGGAAACATTCTCCCAGTTAGGCGTATTAGCAACAGCTTTGAGGCCTTATCATAGTACGTTGATCACCTTCTCAGGGGATGAGGTGCAGGTGGCAGGCACTATCGAACTCACTGTGGTTCTGGGCGCCTCACCCCGCTGAAGAATGGAAAGTATCACCTTCACAGTGGTCCGTGTTCCGACCACCTACAACGCGGTCCTGGGGAGGGTTTCCCTTTACAAGTTTCAGATGATTGTATCGATCTATCACTTCAAAGCAAAGTTCCCTGTCCACGGAGGGGAAATAGGGGAAGTGTGCAGCCAACAACCAGAAAGCCGGAGTTGTTATGTGACTTCCTTGAAAATGAAGAAGGAAGTCATGTATCTCGAGGATATCGCTCAGAGTGAGGTCAAGATCGCAAAAGAAACCCCTCCACCGGAGGATGAAGCAACGAATGTCACCAAAGAAGTTGTATCAGAAGCAGAACTTGAGGTCCGGCCATCAAAAAGGGAGGTTTCAACCGCGGATCTAAGAACAGTCCACCAGCCTTTTCAAAATACCGAAGAAAGGATCTACATGGGCCAAGCCCTCGGGGAAAAGGAAAAGGAACGAGTCCTAGAAATTATCCAGCAGTCCCGGGATGTGTTCGCATGGTCGCCGAAGGATCTTTTGGGTGTCCCCACATCCATAGCGATCCACACTCTTAGAATTCGTCACGATGCACGGCCGGTAGCTCAAAAGAAGAGAAAGATGGCCCCGGAAAAGTCCCGAGCAGCGAAAGAAGAAGTAGAAAAGTTACTTGAAGCTGGGTTCATTGAAGAGGCAGAAGATTCAGACTGGCTTTCGAATGTGGTTCTAGTTAAGAAAGCCAACGGAAAATGGAGGATGTGCGTCGACTTCTCGGATTTAAACAAGGCATGCCCCAAAGATAGCTATCCACTGCCCTCGATAGACGAATTGGTAGACATCACCACTGGAAACGAAGCCTTGAGTTTCCTGGACGCGTACTCCGGATACAACCAGATCAAATTAGATCCGACAGACCAGAGGGCAACCACCTTCATCACTAATCCGGGGATTTTCCATTACAAGGTCATGCCTTTTGGTTTGAGGAATGCTGGGGCCACATTCCAAAGAACCGTAGACAAGATATTCCGCGATCAGCTGTCCAGAAATGCATCCATCTATGTGGATGATATTGTGGTTAGGAGTAAGAAGGCAGAAAACCATGCAGCAGATCTACAAGAGACTTTTGATTCGCTGAGACGTGGCGGGCTGAACATGAATGCCGAGAAGTGTGTCTTTGGGGTCGACTCCGGAAAATTCTTGGGTTTCATGGTCAGCCAGAGAGGGATAGATGTGAACCCGGCGAAGATAACGGCAATCCATGAACTGCGCCCCCCAAGGACCATCAAAGAGGTATAGTCATTAAATGGAGCGGTCAACTACCTGGGACGTTTCTGTTCTTGTTTGGCAGACAAATCCTTGCCGTTCTTCACGTTGTTAAAGAAAAAGGGACCGATACAATGGACACCTGAACTTCAGCAAGCTTTCGATGAGTTAAAGGTTTTTTTGCAGTACGTACCGACTTTACAACAGCCACAAAAGTTCGAAAGCTTACAGCTGTACCTGGCAGTAAAAGCAACCACTATCAGCACGGTTCTCACTAGAGAAGGACGATATCCAGTTTACTATGTAAGCCGGGTGTTGTAGGATGCAGAGACCAGATATCAGCCGGTGGAGAAAGTAATCCTTAGTTTGATGTTCGCGGCCAGGAGGCTTCGACCATATTTCCAGGATCACCTAATCGAAGTTTTGACAGATTTACCACTAAGGCAGATTCTCCATTTGCCTGGTCTCTCAGGGCGGATTACGAAATGGTCCATTGAACTTTCAGAGTTCGAGATGGTGTATGTCCCGCGCAAGGCAGCTTTAGCTCAAGTCTTAGCCGATTTCATCTGCAAAACCAGTTTTGAGGACGGAGACAGCGACTCACAGAACAGCTGGTCAATAAGGGTTGATGGAGCCGTCAACGCGGATGGATGCGGAGCAGGAATAGTACTGACTTCCCCCAGGGGGGACCAATTCTGTTTTGCTCACCAGTGGAACTTCCAAGCCACCAACAATGAGGCGGAATATGAAGCTCTGATAGCAGGACTGGAGCTAGCCTTGGCCCGCGGAGCTTGGGCTGTCACCGTGTACACAAATTGCAAGGTGGTAGCAAAGCAAACAGTAGGGGAGTACGAGGCCAGGATGGGACTATTGCCAAATTACCTGTGAAAGGTCAACGCTCTGAGAAGAGCCTTTTTGCATTTCATAGTTGAATCCATCCCTAGAGAAGATAATGAACAGGCCGATCTGTTAGCTCGAGTCGGAGCCGCCATGCCGTCTGGCGTAGGAGAGAAATTTGGTTTCGAAAGGAAAGATCGGCGAAGACTCCTGCAAGAGGTGTACTTTGTCCAAACTGAGGGCCCAGAAGACTGGCGGACACCGATTACTGAATATTTGGGAAAGGGAATCCTTCCGTCGGAAAGAGTGGAAGCTAAAAAGTTAACAAACCGGACGGCTCGTTTCGTAATCCATGAAGGGAAGTTATACATAAAGGGTTTCAACTTCCCAAACCTGTTGTGTGTATCCAGCCGGGAAGGATATACCATTGCGAAGGAGTTGCATGCGGGGGTCTGTGCTCACCACCAAGGGTGGAGAGCCTTAACCTCAAAGGTTTTGAGGCTATGATACTATTGGCCCACTATCAGAACGGATGTACAGAGCTTCGTGCGCAGTTGCGACGCGTGCCAAAAACATGGAAATGTAAAGAACGTGCCCGTCGAACCGCTTCAAAGCATCTATGCGGCCTGCCCTTTCGCCTTATGGGGGGTGGACATTCTGGGTCCTTTCCCCACGGCCCCCGGACAGCTGAAATACGTACTAGTGTTGGTGGACTATTTCACCAAATGGGTAGAAGCAGAGGCAATGGGTTTGATCCCCGCAGAGAAAGTTAGAAAGTTCTTATGGAAAAATCTGGTGTGTCGTTTCGGAGTTCCCGAAGCCATCATCCCGGACCATGGAACTCAGTTCGATTGTGAAAACATTAGAGATTTTTGTGAAGGCCTCGGGATAAAGTTAAAATTCTCATCAGTGGCCCACCCGCAAACAAATGGACAGGCAGAGACAACTAATCGTCAGATTTTGGAAGGAATCAGGAAGCAGCTAGGGAAGACTTCCAAAGGCCAGTGGGCAGAACTACTCCCACTAGTGCTTTGGTCGTACAGAACTTCACCAAAAACCCCTACAAGGGAGTCGCCATTCGCCTTGGTATTCAGGACGGACGCGGTCATCCCGGTCGAACGATTGATCCCCTCTGCAAGGGTTTTAGCCTACAAATTCAAGGCCAACGACGAAGCTCTGGAAGATGAGATGCATCTCCGAGAAGAGAGACGAATGATCGCGGAGATCAAGGCTCGAGAGTAGTTCTGGTCCTCCGCATGGCTCTCGCAGGTGGAAAAGGGAGACTTGGTCCTCTGCATGGCTCTCGCAGGTGGAAAGTTGTACGCTAAATGGGAAGGGCCATATGTAGTTTTGGAATGTGTCCATGTTGGTGCATACAAGTTACAGACCCCCGAGGGTGTTGTCCTACGGAAGACTTGGAACGCGGAACATCTGAAGAAGTACTATGTGTAATTTCTAGTTATTTCAAAGTTTATTCAGTCACCCCCGCGATCAGTAAATAAATCAAAGCGGTTAGTGGGTGCTTTTCGTATATTTCGACAAAACTTTCATAGTCTAATGACGCTGGAGCTTGCTCCGCGTCGGACGTCTGGTGGACGCATTGGGCTCCCAGATTATACTTAGTCCAATGACGCTGGAGCTTGCTCCGCGTCGGACGTCTGGTGGACGCATTGGGCTCCCAGATTATACTTAGTCCAATGACGCTGGAGCTTGCTCCGCGTCGGACGTCTGGTGGACGCATTGGGCTCCCAGATTATACTTAGTCCAATGACGCTGGAGCTTGCTCCGCGTCGAACGTCTGGTGGACGCATTGGGGTCCTAGATTATACTTAGTCCAATGACGCTGGAGCTTGCTCCGCGTCGGACATCTGGTGGACGCATTGGACTCCCAGATTATACTTAGTCCAATGACGCTGGAGCTTGCTCCGCGTCGGACGTCTGGTAGACGCAATGGGCTCCCAGATTATACTTAGTCCAATGACGCTGGAGCTTGCTCCGCGTCGGACGTCTGGTAGACGCATTGGGTTCCCAGATTATACTTAGTCCAATGACGCTGGAGCTTGCTCCGCGTCGGACGTCTGGTGGACGCATTGGGCTCCCAGATTATACTTAGTCCAATAACGCTGGAGCTTGCTCCGCGTCGAACGTCTGGTGGACGCATTGGGCTCCCAGATTATACTTAGTCCAATGACGCTGGAGCTTGCTCCGCGTCGGACGTCTGGTGGACGCATTGGGCTCCTAGATTATACTTAGTCCAATGACGCTGGAGCTTGCTCCGCGTCGGACGTCTGGTGGACGCATTGGGCTCCCAGATTATACTTAGTCCAATGACGCTGGAACTTACTCCGCGTCGGACATCTGGTGGACGCAAAGTGATTCCACCCGTAAGCAAAGTGATTCCACCCTATATCAACACCATCAGTGCAAGCAAAGTGATTCCACCCGTAACCTAAGTGGGGCACACGGTAGTCACCACGGTACACCGTCACAGGGAAGTCTTGGATAATCCTCGACGACAGCAGAACACGCCCGGGAAGATCTGGGCCATATTCAATTTCGAAGCGGGAGGGCAGCCGCTATTCAAACACAAACTAACTAAATAAATAAAGATGAACTCACCCAAGAGACATCAACAAGAATATCAAGCCACGATAGGAACATACCAGACGGTGCATCTGCTCCGGGAAGTCTAGATAACGAAAAAAGGCCCAATTCTTTCAGCTTGAGGACGACATCCTTAGAAGGATTTGGTTTGCAAAGCACAAAGGGCTCAAGAGCCCCGACTTTAAAAGAGATCTTTAGGGGTCATAGGTCACATAGGCACCACCTCGAAAACCCGAGCTGCAGAAAGGGGGCCCAGGAGAAACTCGACAACAGTCAAAATATCACTGCCCCAGGCCAGGCATGACGGACAGATGTACCCCAGAAAGCTCACCTCGTGCAGACCAAAGCCTGCCACCATGAAAAGAAGTGACGAAAAAGAAGAGAGAAAAAACCCGTGATCCCCCTTTAAGCCATCGAAATTCGAAGAGAGATGGAAAAAGAAAGGGAAAAATCTAACTTTTCTCTCAAAAGGCGATTAGATCGAGGGCAAGGCTTTATTCCTTCTTAAGTATAAAACAAGCCTAGATGACCCAGGGGATAGAACGTCCCTTATTGGCGAGATGAATCCAGGGACACCACCAAGGACATTCTGTCGAGTCATCATGAGGGAGGAACAGCTTCAGACACTCCAGCTCCCGCTCGTATATGTCCTAATAGACGAGGACGCGCAATCCCAAGCCAGGCTTTGGTCCCGCTCCAATCAAGAACATGAGGTAAAAGTGGAAAGGGATAACGGTGGCCTTTTCTGGTTAACCCAAGGGTGGCACAATTTCGTTCAGGCAAACCGAGTCAATGTAGGGTCGGCCCTGATTTTCACCTACATGGGGGACTCCATCTTTGAAGTCGACGTGATCAATCCCGATAGCGGAGGAAATGTGGAAACAAGAGGTTTCTAAATTAGTATCCCATGTAACATGTTACCCTCTCTAAGTTTAAATATGCCGGGCTCGAAGGAATCGAATCTTTGAAAAATCGTTGTTTCTGTTACCTCTGATGAATAATAAAAGATCCCATTTTTTTTGGTATGATCGGAAGTCACGAAAACATGATTACGTAACCAAAGACAGCCGTGAATACCAGCGGCCCATAACTATTGAGATAACCGCGAGCGACCTGAAGCCACCCTCTGAACTACTAAAGTAAAATAAATAGTTCTATACGAGGTTTCCGTGGTCGATCTAGGCCCAGGCTACGAAGATCACACTTCGTTTGCCTTCAACAGTTTGAGAAAGGATCATTCCTTATCTGTTCCGAGAGAAACACTCATCCTTCATTACCGCTCTAAATCACATCAAAAATCGTTCCAAACCACGAGCAGAGGCAACATTTTTTTGTGCCCCACATGTAACGATCTCTTTTCCTTCAGAAACATGGGAAGTATGCTCTAAATCCCTCCTGAACACGTGGATCCCGTTCCACTAAAAGAAGAGAACGTGGGTTGCAAGGAACCTCCACGTATGATAAGGGCCACTAACTCCAAAAACCACTTGGCCGCAGACAGTCCTAATGAATGGAGCACCATAAAAGGAGAGAAAGAAAATGGCATAACCCGAACTCTTAAAGACTAGAAACACTCCCCTCGAAGGGACTCCAACATGAGCTCCGAAAACACTCGTCCTTTCTACCGTTTCATCACCAAGGAGGAACACTTACAGACGTTACAGCTACCCCAAATATTCGAGCAGCTCGGAGATGAAACACACCAGCTCGTCTACCTTTGGTCAACCACTTGTCAGGATTTTGAAGTCGATGTTGAGAAGGACGCGGACGGGGCCTACTGGTTTACTGAAGGGTGGCCGGACTTCGTTTTCTCTAATCGAGTAGTCATGGGATGCTCGCTCCTCTTTGTCTACAAAGGGGAGTCCCACTTTGAGGTGTACGTGCCCTACCCAGATCCGACCCCTGGTCGCCAAAAGAAGTTCGGCCCAACAAGCACGGGCTCGCCCAAATCCAAGGCCCACCAGAAGCCCCCGCGAGCCCATAAGAGCATTGAGGCTCCAAAGCGTAAAAAGTGAACCCACGAGTCCCGATGTACTTGAGAATGAATAAAAGTTTTTCCCTTTTCTTTTTCTCTCTCGATTAAAGAAGTAAGAGGTCATCATTTTCCAGGCGCCAGCTCTGGGTCAATAAAGTTGTTTTTCCTTCACTGACTAATTTTCCTTCCCTAAAGGCCTGGGGAAAGGGTGATTCTGAAAGATACTAAAACAGTGGGAATATTAAATGAGAGAATCAGACAAGTAAGGAAACAATGGCCATCGGCCTTTCTATAAAAGCCAAAGACCAGAGAATCCCCATGAAACACTTTCTATCAGGTAAATATAGACCAAAAACTCCAGAGATAATATGGCAGCAGATGGAGGCCGCTCAAGAGATTTCCTCCGATGGATCCAAAACGCTTCTTTCCTGCAAAGAACGGTAATGTCTCTCCAAACCTCTCCGTTAACTCTTAGTTTCTTACTCACAATTAATATTTCCCCTCCAAACAACTATAGCCTCTGCCAGCATTCTTCGAAGAGGAGTATGGGTTACCCGATGTTGAAAGAATAATCCTAACCAATGGGCCTGGGAGAAGAGGCATACGCGTCCTAATAGAGAGAGACGAAGTAGGGGTGCTCTGGCTCACCCAGGGATGGAGTGCTTTCACCAGATCAAGGAATGTCCACGTGGGCAGGGTCGTCATATTCAAATATCTGGGCGACTCGTGTTTCAAAGCCAGCTACGTACCCTCGGGAGAAAACACTTCTGAAGGTGAAGGCAATGACGACACTTCCTAAAGAAAAAGTGCTCTTTGCTAAAGCTTAGGTTGTCAAAAAAGGAAGCCTGTATAAATAAAAAGTATTGAATGAAAACGTAAGACGCCCAGGAGGCGAGGTTTCCAAATCTTTTGTCACCTAAAAGATACCAAAAGAAAAAGAACTACTATTAATGAGCACCGCAAACTGAGTTCCCTAACGCAGACCATCCGTAAAACATGGAGCAAAACACAATCCAAAATACCACGAACTGAGTTTTCTAACGCGGACCCTCCGCGAAAAACGTAACCAAACACAATCCAAAATCAGACACCTAACAGAGTATTAAAGGTCGTTTGAAACACAAAGACCACCCGAGGTGGTGGGAACGAAAGTTTACAAACCATTGCCAGTACAATCCACGTTGTCGTCATCCACCAAGCCCCAATCTTCCCGATCTTCATTGGGGGAGAATGGCTGAAGAGGAACACCCGGGGCCTCCGCGGATTTCTTCACGCTCTGATGTATCCCAGCCTTCATCCCTATGTAGAAGCAATCTCTGTACAAGTCTTGGATGAACTCTTGCCCAGCCTCTTCATTCAACCACTCAGGAACCGCGCTTTTCATAAATTCCAAACCATTCGGAGTCTTCAACCAATCGTCCACTAACTTGGTACGATTATATGGAACGTCCAACCAAGACAGAACGATATCGTCGTCCGTTCGGGACTGATATCGTTCCAACTCAATTGTACGACGGTCGGCTTCCACGACCGCCTTACTCCTCGCCTCATTTGCCGCCAGCAGCTATTTTTCAAACTCCTTTTTCTGGGCCTCAAACTCCTTTTTCTGGGCCTCAGAGTCAGTTTGCAGGGTGGCCATTGCCTGTTGGGATGACTCAAGTTGAGCGCGCAGCGTCTCCATATCCTCCGCCAGCTTGCTGCTTTTCGCCCTCTCAGCGGATATGATCTCATCTTTTTCCTTCATCCGTGAACGAAGAGACTCAACTTCCTTCCTTGGTGTCTCGGCCTCCGAGATCTTCTCTTCCAACTGCTCCAGTTTCCCTTCTAGATCATGAGCATGTTGGCCCAAGCGAAGATATCGACCCCAACCGCTATGGATAGCTCAACAAATGCGAGATCTTGGCATCAACCTCAAAGGCATTCCCATTGAGTGTGACAATACAAGTGCCATCTCCATCACTAAGAACCATGTTCAGCATTCAAGGACCAAACATATTGATGTAAGGCATCACTTCATTAGAGACCATGTTGAAAAAGGTTCACCTTCATAAGACGAGAGATTGAGATGCTTAACAAGGATGCACTTTCGTAGGGGGAGCTTTCCCTTTACGAAAGATAAATTCTACTTAGTGTCAAGACCCTTGAGAATTATGTCAAGGTTTGTGAATTAAATGGTAGATCACATATATCGGATCTCATATATTTGGTTAATATCTTTTTAGATATTTAATCAAGCATATTTTTATCGGATTTTAAAATCTTCTATTTATGTTTTTTTTTTAACCGTTGAGATATTTTTGGAACAAAATAATTTCGGATATCTTTCCCTCTTATTTTTGGTTAAGAAAAGGATTTGAATTTTGAATTGGAAATTTTCAAAATTAGCAATGTTATGATTACCCCCCCCCCCATTGGAACTCTAAACCAATCCCATCACTCCATCATCTCTCTCTACTTAAACCCAATTTTGTACCTGATTCCATCACAAACTCAGAACTTATCCAAACCCTTTCACCTTCTCCTTCTTCAACCTCTCAACCTGTTCTAAGAAAACCCTAGCCGATTTTCTCCATGGCACCCAAATCAAAGAAAGCTTCCACACCCAAAAGACTTGGCGCCACCCCGAAGGGACGGCAGGTCACCGCCACCTCTCCCACACCTGAACCCACTCCTCAAGCCAATGTCCCTGCTGTTGTCCAGAGCACCATCACTAAGAGCACGGCCACTGCTACCAAGGGCTCTAAAAAACGCTCTGCTAAGAAGCCCCTCGGTGCAAAACAGAAAGGGAAAAAGAAGATCTTAGCTGAGGAGGTGGACGAGGAAGAGGAGGAAGATGTTCTCGATGCCATCCTGGAAAGAGATGCTGCCAAGAAAGCCGAAGAGGAAGCCTTGAAGAAGAAGGCCGAGGAGGAGGCCGAGCTTGCAAGGAAACTTGTCGAGGAGGAAGCTGAGAGGATTCGAAAAGAAGCCGAGGCCGAGGAGGTTCCATCTGAAGAGGAGCCTGAGAAAGAAGACGAAGAGCAAGACGGATCTGGAGAAGACGAGGAAGCTGAAGGAGATGAAGTGGGGTCCGGTGAGGACTCGGGGTCTGAGGAAGAGGAGGAAGAGTCTCCTTCTCCTTCTCCTCCTCCCCCGTCTCCAAAGAAGCGGAAAGCCCCAATTGCTGTCAAGCCTCCATCTCCCAAGCGCACCAGGAAGGGCACCCTCAGAGGTCTTGAGGCGCCTGCCAAGAGAGCTGCTCCAACGAATGCTCGCAGGAAAATGCCGATCCACCTGCCTACATCCAGGTAAACCAATCCTTGCCCTCCTCTTGGTTTGAAAATGCTGAGACTGCTGGTAAGTGGGTAGATGAGTTTCGAACTCGTAGGATTTGCTGTTCTGATTTTTTGGATATTGAGTTCTTTGAGGCTTTGAAGCTACCCTGCATTGATCTTCTCAAAAAATCCCCAGCTTGGACCCTTCTCAATCTTGAAATCGTTTACTATCCCCGGCTTACCCGCCTGTTCTACATAAACCTAAAAGCCAAACACGACGCCAATTGTTGGTCTTTGGAATCTGTTGTCAAAGGGGTTAGAATCTCTTTCAACTCCAATGACTTTACAGATTTCCTTAGCCTACCTAGCCCATGTCTGACGAGAGGGTTTCTCGATCAAATAAATTTGTAGTCAAGACCCCGCTATAGGATAGTGGAGTCAGGTTCGTCCTCAGGAGAGAAGTCAGCGGTTCTAGGTTTAGTGTGTTTTGGGGTTCAGGGAAAGCGGGAAAAGGTGGGGAGGTTGTTGTCGATGTCGACTAAGACTTGGTCGATGTCGAGGGAATGATAGAAGAAGAGGTGGTCGGTGTCGAGTAACTTTGCAGGATAAAAATAATGAAATAAAATAAATAAAGATGCAAACTTCCAAGGTTAGGGATCACTACAACAATAAACATATGCGCAGATCATAAATCACATAAAGATGCATGCTTTATATCAAATAACTTTCGTTATTAACAAATATGAATATAGAGGCTTTCGCATAAACCATAAGTGTTACTACCTTTTCTTAATTAGGATCAACCAACTTTCGCAAGCAAAGCCTAATTACTATCCAAATTTATAATTAAATCACTTTCGCTTCATAATTGCAAATAAGAAATTGTCCTCGACTGTCGCAAAGGATTAAGCACATAGGTAGATGATTATAAAGACATATAAATTCATGGATTTATAAATCAAACACACATATCTATGTTGGGATCACCCCAACCCTAGAAGAAGGAGAATTAGAAAGCAAACATGATGAAAGAAATTAACTTTAACATAAAATAAACTAAAACTTACAAAACCTTCCAAACGTTCCTCCTCTCTCTACTCTCTCGCCTCCTCTCTCTCCTCTCTCGCCTCCTCTCTCTCCTTGCGCCCGAAGACGGCTTTGCTTGAATGAATCAAAATCAGCCCCCTAGGGATTTATTTATAGCCTTCTAATCCTTGCTATTCAAGGATAGAATATATCTATCTATATCTAAAAAGCTTAAAAGATAAATAAATGCCATAAAGAATTTAAATCTAAAGAGGGAAATAATATCTAAATAGGTAAGTCTTCTCATGTTGATAGATCTTGTCTCCATAGATAGAACTTGATAGATGTAAGATAGATCTCGGCCATCTCGATCTCCTTCGGCTCCAAGGACTCCCAACTCGACATGGATTGCTCAAAGCGCGTAACGCGGCTTCGGATGCGGCTCGTCGATCTCGACCAGGGCTACTCGAGATCGAGTAGGATTCGTCGTCTAGCTGGCTTGGTCGGGTGGCCCTGCTCGACATGGCTCGGATCTGGTGGTTCTGGCTCCTCGATCTCGACCAAGGGTACTCGAGATCGAGTAGAGTGCGGTCGAGGATGACTCGGACTGATGTTGTCGAGGACTCCTCCTCGGCATGGGCTCGAACTGGCGCAGGGTGGCTCCTCGATCTCGACAAGGCCTCCTCGAGATTGAGTAGGGTTGGCTCGGCGTCTCCGTCTTCGGCTTCTCGACTTGGCACAGCTCGTCGACTCCGGACATGGCTCCTCGATCTCGACAAGGCCTCCTCGACATCGAGTAGGATTCCGGGAGTCGGGTTGTCTCTGACTCAGTGTCCTCGATCAGCTCTGCTCGACCAGGTCTGCTCGACAAAGTTGGTCGATATCGAGTAAGGTGTACTCGATATCGAGTACACTTGGCTTCAGCTTTCTGCTCTGTTCTTGAAACGCACTTTCCCGAGTCCTCGTTTGTCGGATTGACGCATATGACCATGCGTTGGAAAGCTCTTTCCGAGGGCTACAACTCTCATGAAGACATCAAAGCTTGATTCAGAACGAAGAATGATGAAAAATGGTCTTTTCTCCAGCTGCACCATTCTTAGCTTCTCCATGAGTTTCCTTTAAGCTCCAAAGTACGTCTGATTTCTGCGAAATATAACCAAAACTTGTGTAGACCTCCATATATTGCAAATAAGTGTAAACTACACAGATTCTGTATTATGCTAACCCAAATGCATGCAATGTATGCAGAAATCGATATAAAAGTAAGTGTAAAACATGGCGAATTAGGCTCACATCAATGTCCACCCTTTGAAGTACACCCCTCAAAAGAGAACTGCATCATCCTTGCCCGAGCCAAGTACCTCCTACCCGAAGCATCTAACAGCACCTCAAAGCAACTCACCCACTCATCCCTTACACTTGAGGCAAAAATCATATTTAACATCATTGTTCAATGCCTCTTACCCCGTCTTAACTCTAGCTCACTCCTTACTGACAATGCCATGGTCCTCCTTTACCATATCCTCAATGGCCTTGATCTTGATCTGGCCAACACTATTTTAGGATCCATGGCTCACACAAGAAAAGCCAGGAAAGGAACCCCCCTCCCTTTTGCTACCCTTTTGACCCCACTCTTCAAAGCTTCTGGAATTGATTTCAAAAATGAAGAACAGCAGCGTCACATGGGTAAGTTCGACTCCAAGAGCCTTGAAAAGATTGGCATCACTCGGTCTCCCCAAGGGACCTTGAGTCTTGCCACTCCTTCAAAAGCTCTTCCCACTGCTCCAGCCGTTGATGAACGCATGGACAACCTGGAGTTGGGCTTGGAGGAAGTTCGCCTGGATATCAAGGAGCTGCACAAGGAGGTTATGACGGAGATGAGCGGGATAACCAAGATGCTGCAAGGTCTGTGGACGAGGCTCACTGATGATGCTCCGGACGACGAAGCTTAAACCCTACCCTACCCTACCCTATCCCATCCCTGAAATCTGATACATTGCTGGTTTTTGGAAACTTTTTCAAAACTTTTGGTGACTGGTACCTCCTCCCTTTGTTGAAAGACAAAAAGGGGGAGATTATCTGTGGTTGTTTAGACTTGAAAACCTTTCTGCTTGAAGGTCTTGGAAGACCTTGTTTTTTGATTTTTGGTTTTCGGTTGGATGGCTTTTTCATGCTTTAAAAATTTGATCCAACATTTGTCTAACCCATGCAGGTACTTAGTCCGATTTCACCTATATTATTTATGCTTGACTAAGTTGCAGGGATGCACAGGTTTTGTCTTTCATCAAGGGGGAGATTGATAACTCCCTCCCTTGATGAAAATTGGAATAAAGTTTCAAAGGCCTTGACAGTTTGTCTGTGTCATAGGTCTTGGAGCTTTAACAGTATTGATGAAATACAAAACCTGTTCTATATATTATTATGTCCGAATATTATTTAATATTATATACTTCCATTATATTATATGCCTAACTAACCTTTCAGGAAGTATTATTCGAATTACTTCTTCTTTCCTTATGGTGCATATTGAGGAGATCCAAATCGGAGAGATCATGTCTTCGAAGTGTCCAAAAATAGAAGATCCTTGGGCGCGCCATGATCCGAACTAGCCGTTGTTGAAGATCCTTAGGCGCCATGTTGCTTCTATATAAAGGAAAGGAAGAAGAAGACAGAACACACGAGTTGAACACAAGCTTTCATTCATTCAAGCGAGATCTGTCTTCCAAGTGTACTCTCTGCTAGCGCTCAAGAGTTTGTTATTTCATTTAAAAGCCTTTGAGAGTTACACTGTGAGCTTATAGGATATATTCATTTAAAGTGTTACTCGAGAGTTTGTAACTCGGGAAGTAAGCACTAGGCTATTGATTTGTGAGAGTAAGAGGATTGTACTAGATAGCTGAGAGAGGTGGGGCTCTTCTAGAATGGTCTAGGACTCCAAGGGAGCGTGAGTTGACTAGATTGCAATTGTATAGGAGAGAGGCTTCTCGGTGAGCTATTAGGATCCTAAGCTTTGCGAATCAATAAAGTCTTTTGAATCCTAGGGTTGTGGAAGAACCCTAGGCGGGGACATAGGCCAAGTTCGTGCCGAACCTCGTAAACAATTACTCGTGTCCTTTATTTATTGCTTTACCTTATTTCCGCACTTGGTTCGATTGTCTAACTTTGTGATTCAGGTTTAATCTCAAAGGGTTTTATACGAGCTCCAAAAGTCTTGAGACTTTCTGCGAAAAACAAGCATACTCTATTCAACCCCCCTTCTAGAGTATTTCTATATTACCTTGTTTTATATTATCGAACTTTCAGCTTTATTTATAGGCTTCATTCCCTAGCTAATCTATGAAAGAAATATCTATATATATCTAAAATATCTATCTAAAACATTAAGATAAAATTTGGGAAATAAAACAATTAAATCTATAAGGAAACTATATCTAAAATGGATAGATCCTTCTTGGACTTAATAAATCTTCTCTTGAGTTGATGAAATATCTCTTACTTCATGTGGAAGAAAGCCAGCTCAGCACTCGGACTCGGACTGCTCGAAATCGGCTACTGGGGATTGGTCGATATCGACCTATATAGGTCGAAATTGACCTATCTTTGTTTCTTCACTCGATCTTGGCCTCTGGGTGGAAATCGACCTGGGTTGACTCGATATCGACCAAAAGTTGTCAATATCGACCTATCCTTTTCTGCTCCAATTTTCTGGTCGATTTTTGGCATCTCGGCTCGATTTGTTTCACTCGATATCGACCTGTAGGGTCGAGTGCTTCTTTCCTCGTCCTTTGCTCGATTTGTCCTGGTTCCGCTACTCTTGGACCCCGGACTTTCTGTAGTTGACTTCGAGCTTTTCATCCTTCTCTGAATTGCTGTAAAATGCCTTGATTACTGCGAAATTAAACAGAAACTAGTGTAGATTCCATAATTTGGCAATTAAGCATAAACTACATAGAATATGTGCTATTCTAGCCCAAATGTATGAAATGCATGCAGAAATCAATATAAAAGTATATGTAAAACATGGCAATTTAGGCTCACAACAGCATGAAGGCATCCTTTATTCTAGGTATAGGCGTATTATATGTCCTCAGCGCGGTAAGAGGACCCACGGGCGGACTCTTGGCCTGACTTTGTGGTATAGTTTCAGGTACCCGTTTCACTGCTTGATTTCGTGCTGTTATGACGGGGTCCATTCATATGGTGTAGAGTGAATGTCGAACCCTGACTTCATCAGATTCATACTTTTGGGATTTCTTCCTCCTTATACTCTGTTTTAACCCGGCTCTGTCGTGCAACTGGTTGTACCGTTTTCAGAACTCGTGTCTTTTGCTTGATAAAAGGGTTTTCCGCATTATAGAATTAGGACAGGTACAGGGGTTTACCCCGAGGTCTCCAACGGACCTTTCGGATTTGGGTGTGAAATCCCACTTTAAACTACAATCCTTTGATTTCAAACCTTCAACCTGTACTCGGGGCGCAAGATCCCAAAGAAGGGTTTCATCCCTCGAAACGTAACTCGGGAATCATAATCCCAGGCCGTTACATCGACATCGACTACCTATTGTCAATGTCGAGTGCACAACAGAACAAAAACGCAACTTGAGACAGAACGAAAGACAGAAATAAAGGCAGATTTCGTGGGATTAATTCAATAAACTAAACGTACGCTCCTACAATCGGGGTATCAACACCACAACGATAACCACATAAGACTCATGCTTAAAGGTATAAAAGATCATGCTTTTCATTAAATAACTGTCGTTATTAACAAATAGGAAAATAGAGGCTTTCACATAAACCCTAATTGTTACAAACCCTTTTCACATAATTAATCCAAGTTGCATTAACATCACTTTCGCTTCAATAACACAAACAAGGATCACCTTCAACTTTTGCAAAAGAATCATGCAATTAGGGATAGAAGACGAAATCGCATCAAAAGATTGTACCTTTGTCGCATTTACCTTACATGGCTACCGTCGGGCTCACCCCGACCCTAGAAGTTGGGTGACTACTCGCTCTTCATCATCAAGAAACTCATCAAAAATAAATGGGAAATAACTAATTGCATTAAAACCAAAACTTACAACATATCGAAGCCAAATCTGCTTTCGCAACACTTCACTCCAATCGACCAAGTTCTCTCGAAATCTCTCTAACTCGTTGTCTATAGTGGTAAACACAATTGCTTGTGGATTGGATGATTCTAAAAACCAGCCCCTAGGGCCTTATTTATAGTAGTCAATCCTCGCTATTCAAGGAAAGAATATTTTATCTATATCTAAAACTATCTATCTAAAGACTTTATGATAAAACTTTAAAGCAAAACAAATAAATCCAATAAGTAAACTAGCTAATGTGGATAAATCCTCCTTTGTCTTGATAGATCTTCATGTGAATTGATAGAATTCCACATATCTTCACTTTCAAGTAATCTTATCTACTCGGACTCCTCCTCGTACTCGACTCGGATTGCTGACTGGGGTACTCGACATTGACTAGGGTTAGTCGACGTCGACTAGCTTTGTCTTCTCTTCGTGTGTACTCGAGCTCGGCCACTTCTCTGGACTCGACATGTGTACTCGACGTCGACTAACTTACTCGACGTCGAAGAGTTTTGTGCTCTCGAGTGTGGCTCTCCTCGACTTGCTGGATTTCGACTTGTGAAGTACTCGATATCGACTAGGTTTGGTCGATATCGACTAGTCTTTGTCGAGTGCTTTTGTGTTTTTTCTTGATTGATTCATTCTGGTTCATCTGCTACTTGACCTTGGACTTTCTGTAGTCGTACTCGAGCATTTCATTATTTTCTTCCTTTCTCCGAATTGTTGTAAAATGCCTTGATTTCTGCGAAATTAAACAGAAACTGGTGTAGACTCCATAATTTGGCAAACAAGCATAAACTACATAGATTCCGTATTATTTTAACCCAAATGCATAAAATGTATACAGAAATCAATATAAAAGTTAAGGTAAAACATGGCGAATTAGGCTCACAACATATATATACATACATATATACATACATAATTTATATACAAAAGTTGTAATTCATATTATCACATTTCATCTTCTGGTGAAAATACTTCCTACTAAAAAGTTTATGTCATCAATATTAACAGATATTCACCCACAAGTTTACTATTTATTAAATATTTTATTAATAACAATTTTGAAAATAGAGAAATCTATTTTTTGACATGAATCAATCAATTTTACATTTATATAATTTAAAATAGCTAAAAAATTTACTTTGACAAGGTTTGAGTTGCATCCCACACTTTTAGAAATAATAGTACAATACTAATAAATTATATCATAATCTAGCTACTATTATATAAACTCGTTGTGTGTGTGCTTTTTTTTTTTTTTTTTTTTGCAAATGAAGTATGTCTTAGCATGCTTAGTCAAATTTAATTTTACTTTTAATTAATTTTTCAACGAAAATATAACTTTCAAATTAATTTTTTTTATCTTACATCATTTCAATTATTTTTAATCCATTTTTAATTATTTTATAAATATTTTGATGCTTTATTTGACTCAATTTATTACATTTATGAATAAATATACAATCAATATTAGAAGTTTAGTTTTCCTAATATTTCATATATAGAGTAGCAAAATAATCTAAAATTAATTTTAATCTTGAAACGAGTATCTTGGTGCATTTGTTTGTAGAAGAACCAGTTATAGATTTTATAAATATGGAGGTTTAGTTAAAGGCTTTTTTTGAATAAGGCGATTTGCGATCTAAATCGATTTGAGATCTTGAGTCAATATTTACTAGTTGGGTCTGATATATAGTAGGGTACGTAGACAATTGGTTACATTATATTGGTATTAACTGTGCAACATGTTCGGACAAAAAAAATTATTATCCCTCCTCTTGCAGCCATGGAAACCTCCAATTGAAAACAAAATCTACCATCTAATCAAATCTGAAATATGTTAAATCCAAACACCAAATCAAAATCTCAACACAAGAGGTCCTCCCTCCACCCAACAAATCCCTGTTTTCCTACCCCGTAACCTAAAATTTCACTCGAACCCTATTTACAAAAGATCCTTGTCTTTTGTCACTCAAACTTTAAATCTCAAGTTTTTGGGTCCGACGCACCACATGCAACATGATTGATGAGAAAAGTCACTGCCTTCTAAGCCAACAATGTCATGTCTACTGCTCGACGTCTAAGTGGCAGTTCAGATCTGAAGAATTAAGAGTTTTAATTTTCTAGAGTTTTTTAATCTTAAATTTATGTAATTGTAATCTTAGATAAAAAAAATTATTTTTTGACTGGCAACCCTCTGCGTAGGGTCATCCAATCCATATGTTGATGGCTTCAAGATCGCTTAGTCGATCTAATTCTTGCCTACTGTCAAAAAAAATATTGTGCAACATGTTCGGACAAATTGGTAGATGATATTTGGTGGATTCACAATTGTCGTCTTTTCAAAGGGGTGAACCATGAGTCATAATGGGTCATGCAAACATGGTGATTATGAGCTATTTTAGAAATTCAATCGTCCAAATGGTCTTATACATCATACATTGTCATTGAATGTCGAAGAAAAGTGTTGTCAAATGGCGCAAACTCGTGAAAAGATTCATAAAATTCACTTGTACATGCTCCTCAATTAATAAATACAATGGATAAGGTATTAAAATTATTGCTTTCAATAAGGAGGGTCAATGGTACATTTGTGATGGAAGTTGTGAGAGTTATTGAAATGAGCTTAATAGTACATCGGAGGTGACAGAGGTAGAGACAATCCGATATGTTTTCCAATTAGTATAAGATGATGGTTTTTGTGGATTCTGATTGTTATATTGTTAAATTCATCACCCCTATAATAAAAACTCTTTCGAGTAATGTGTTAGGTTTCATTTTGAATAATTTGGTGTCCGATGCAAGAGATTTTGATGTTTGCACAATTGATCTTTTGTTAGGAGGACGACCCATTCAATTCTCTATTTTCTCGCTCAAATTAGATATGTTTGTACTTTCTATTCATTTTTATTTTCATAGTCTATCTTTACCTATTAAATTTATTTTGTTTTTGTTTGAAATTTATTACTATTAATTAATGATGGATTTTTAATATCTTTTTAAAAAATAATCCTACGATGTTATTCAAATAAATTTTTTATTACTAAATTATATAAAAATTATCTTAAAATTTAGATTATCATTTTTGTTTATAGATGAATATATTTTTTCTAATGTTAATTTTTTTTTACAATTATATATGTAAACAAGTATTATAATATTAAAATTTGTAACATCTATATCTATATAATATACTAAAACACATAACTGAACTCTCTTCGACACTCTCGTGCAATTCGTCTATGTGCCTTTTCTATAGTGCAGTTTAACCTGGTTTTTTTGACATCTTAATTAATGATGATCTAATATATTTAAGTCATGTTAGAGAATGACCTTATCTATTTTATCCATGTATCATCCTATGTCCATTTCATATCTTAAGTGGTTACAAAATCTATTATTTTACCATGAATTATTTTATAAACATTGTACCTTAAATTATTTTATCTTTAGTCATTAAGATTCATTATTTTAGTTTATTATATCTAATGATAAGATTTATTATAAAATAATTATTTATCGAACAATAAAATATTATCATCAAAAGATTTATATTCATTATATCAACCTCATATCCTAAGTCATTTTATAGTCATTATAAAACCTATTATTTTTATGATTTCTTCAAAAAAATTAGAGGGAATTATAGGAAATAACCCTTGCCCCGGTTTGGTTTGCACGCCTAACCCCATATCCGGTTCAATTTGCAAGGGTTAACCCTCCCCCCTTAAAAAATTACATCCCAGGCGGTAAACGTTACCTGGAGTAACCGGTCTCCAGAAGAGAGAAAGAGAGAGCCAGCGCGAGAGAAGGGGAAGGGAGAAGGAATGGGATTGGAGGCGGGCGCGGTCTCCGGCTCGGCGGAAGGGCTCGAGCGCAAAGGAGGTTACTCCTTCGTCTTCTGATTTTAGGTTTTCCGGCAAAGGAGGTTGGGCGTGCAAACCACCAGTCATAGTGCCCTCGTCGGAGACGCTGCCTTTATGCCTTTATCACACTGTTCTTCATTTAATCTCCCGCGGTCTGCAGATCCCGACATCCCATCGGTCGTCACGCCGCCTCCAGCCTCAATGCCTCGTCGGATTCGCCACCTTCAAGCTTAGGTTCACTCTAATTTCTTCATCTGTTGTCCTCTTCTCCTTCTTATCTGAATACCCTAATTTCTTAATTGAGGTGCTCTAAATCCCTTAATTTTGTAATCAAGTTATCTTCCTTGTCTCTTTATGAATTTCATGTTACCTGAAGGCCTGAATCCCCTAATTTCTGAATTGAGAATCTGAGATATCTTCCTCACCTTTTTCTTTCTTTTCCGAATTGATTTTTTTTTGGGTGAATTGATTGTCATATATTAGATCTGTTGTTGCTATTCACACCCTTGAAGCAACTTATAAGTCAATTGCAATGAAAATCTGTTTAGATTCTTTAAGAGGGATGATAACAAAAAATGGGATTGAGTAATGAAAATCTGTTTAGATCATGTTCAATTCATGTGTAGTTTGGTTTACTGTCATGTCCGTATTGCCATCCGTCATGTATAAAGATATGCGCGTCATGTTAATATATGGGCATGTGAAATTCATGTACTGAAACTGGGTTCTTCTATGTGATCAATCATGTACTGAAACTGGCATACGAATAGGCATGAGTTTTTGTTTCTGATCCTGGTATTGAGCTGAGCAACTGCATAAGATTAATTCTGGTCATGAGTTTTTGTTTCTATCATTCAGTTTCTCTATGGAGATGATAGCATGGATCCAGCTCAAATGGAAGGAGCCGAAGGATTTCCTTTGGACATTGGAAGGTTGCTTTTGAAAGCCCAGGTATGACCATTATCTAAAGGCGGTTGAGTTCTCATTCAAGTTTCATCAGGTTCCAAGCAAATTTTAGTGTTGTTGAATCTTGTGTATAGGCAACTTGTCCTGATGTAAAATAAACTGAGCCAAATTAAACTATTTAACCCCTTGAAGTTCAACCCACAATCCAACCTAGAATGATACTTCTTTTTTACATTTAACTTGAACTACAGAATTTATCAATAGCACAGATTCAAAAAGGAATGGATTATTGGGCGTCATGTAAAACTAAAGTAAGCGTCATGTGAAAGAACACTTGATCTATGTGTTACTTTTTTCTGTTAATTGTTTGCTCATGTTATTGTTGTTTTGATGACAGATTTCTGTTTCAGCTTTGTTGAATTTGATTCCTCTAGTTCTGCTACAGAAAGCACTTGAGGTAAATTTGAATCCTTTTAGATGATGGGGGTAGCTTTTTATACTTGCATTAATGAATGAATACAAATAGTTTATCATGAGAGTTTTGGGCTGCAATTTGTGAACAAAGTTGCAATCTTTGGGGTGCTATGGAAAAGGATATGACTTTTCTATGAGTTAAAAAAATTCAAATCTGGATTAGTGACTTGGACTAGAAGTTAAAAAGATTCAAATCTGGATTAGTTACATGGGTGCGGAGATTTATATAATGAAACACTCTTCACCTGTGACTGATTTGACAAATGTTAAACGAGTTGAAGTAGGTATTCTCAGTTTTTCATTCTTTCTGTTGCTATATGGTTTCTAAGCTGAAGCTTTGGTTTAGTGCAAGGATGTGTTTATCTCCTTTTCAAGGTTTTCAGGACTCCAACGAGGTAAGTAGGTAGAAAGAATTCACTGAATTTTGCTTCTCTTATTTCTTTCTGCCATCTTACTTGTAAGGTGAAATTCTGGATACCAAATGAAGATGTCCATGAACTGTTTCGATCATTGAACCATTGCAGTAATATGAAATATCCTTATTGCTAGATTTTTGCCTTTTTAGCTGAAAGTACCAACTTCTAACCATAGTATGCACTCTTTTCCTTAATGCCTTTTACCTATAATGTTACGGGGAATCAGGGATTGCTCAGTTTTGTTACCTCGCTTGATATGTCAAGCAGCGGTGCTTATTTTTGGTTTAACTCTGATATCAAGTGCAGTGTTTGAATTGTTCGTCTCTCTACATTTTCTAACCCTGGCAGTTACACAATGATGTCGGATACACGATGAATCTGACAGCAGTCGCAAAGTCTGTGTGTGTGTGTGTTTCTAGGTGTAATAGTTCATATATGCCCGATGATTTGGATTTGACAATACCCTCTGCAGGTTGTGAATTGTGCTAATTTTTCAGTCCATTAGTTCTTGTATCTGAAATCAGTACAAAGCATGGAAATTTCTTCTTCTTTACGGTATTGTTGTTGCATATGTAGCGATTGGTTTTCCTTGTAGAGGAAATTCTGTATGGATTTGTTATTGGATGCCCTGGATAATATTCTTCGTTGGGTACAAGACTTGATGAAATGGGTTTATACGGCATGTGTTTGGTAGTTCTGTGAAAGAAGAGGTCAAGTATTAGTAAATAGCAATATATAGCATCAAAATGTTAGCCTATTAGCTCAAATGGAAGAGCGATGTGCTCATGCACAAAGATGCGGGTTCAAATCCCGCATAGGCTAATCTAAAATTATGTATAAAATTTTTCTTTGCAAGCTGATTTTTAGGTGTCAAGTAAAAAGGAATATAATATGTCTGAAATTCATGTGTCAAGTAAAATACATTATGTGTCATGTAAATCCGGTATGGGTGACCTGTAAATTCAGTATGGGTTATCGGTTAGATTTCTTAACCCATAAAAGACATCGGAAAGAGATCGTACTGTCTGAAATTTTGTTTTATATTATTAATATAAGATGAATGCCTAAAACAAGAACACTACCTCTTACGGCACTTTGTTTTCTGAAAGAAAATAACATGACACGTAATGCTATTAACATGACATGTTATATTCTTTAACATGACAGGTAATGTGAACTGTCATGTTAATAGCATAACCTGTCATGTTAAAGGTTATAACATGTCATGTTAAAGGGTATAAACTGTCATGTTAATAGCATTACATGTCATGTTATGTTCTTTCGTTAAGGAGAAGAGGATCAATTCGCATTACCTGTCATGTTAATAGCATTATAGAAGCACCTTTCAGAATTGTTTAAATTTTAACAATAGAAGTAACCAAGGAAGGATGATAGAAAGACTCATACTTCTTTAAATAACAACGAAGAACTCTTTCATTTCTTGGATAGACAAGTTTTGGTTTAGGAACACCAAGAACTTTTGGGTCAAACAACCTGTCATGTTAAAGGGCATAACATGTCTTGTTAATAACATTACATGTCATGTTATTTTCTTTCATTAAGGAGAAGAGGATCGATTCGCATCACCTGTAATGTTAAAGGTTATAACCTGTCATGTTAATATAATTACCTGTCATGTTATTTTCTTTCATTAAGGAGAAGATGATCGATTTGCATTACCTGTCATGTTAAAGGGTATAAACTGTCATGTTAATAGCATTACCTGTCATGTTATTTTATATCATAGGTTCGTTGTCTATTTTATAGCACAGGACCAGAAATCTACGTATGGGTCGTCGTCTATTTTATAGCATAGAACCGAGTACATACCGTCTCTAGTGTTGAGCCGAACAAGGAAGAAAAACTGGTCATGTCTTCAAAGTATTTCTTCTCTATGGCTCGTCATCTATTTTAAGGCCGTTGTCTGGTAGTCCCAGGCCAACCATTGAATAAGAGTTGTAATATTTCTTCTCTATGTTCCTAAGAGAAGAGGCTTTCTTCTAGAGCTCCTTTGATACATTTTCTGTTTTCCTTTTAACCTTGATTTCTTCTCTGTGCTGCGTGGTTATCACATGGACACCATGTACAATGCTCTTAATTGCTTCTGAAGCCACGACATCTGGAAGGCGGTCAAGGGCAAGCTTCCATTCATCAAAGAATAAGAATGCTTCTGAGGGCATGTTTCCATGCTTTCATCAAATGTCATGTAAAACAATTGACGTGTCATGTAAAAACAATCCATGTGTCATGTAAATGATAAGCCTGTGTGGGAATTGAACCCACATCTTTGTGTATGACCACAATGCTCTCCCATTGAGCTAATAGGCTATATGAGCACTTTACCCAGCATATTCTTTGCAGCATCTTTGCGAGGTAGAATAAAAATGAGATCTTAAAGGGGAGAGGAAATTAAACTGATTTTAAAGGTTCATTTGGCACACAGTACCTTATCAACACAAATAACATAAGATCATCCATCAATTTTCTGTATACCCTAGAGATTACAATTTACAAATCAACTTGACAACAAGGAAGAAAACACACCTCAAGAGAGTTCCTTTGGATGATTAAAAATGACTATACTTGGAACACTTGTACCAACCTTCAGTACATCGGTGTTGCCGAAACAAAATTAAGGGTGAAAAAAAATAATACCTTACAGTTTCATAAAAAAAAAATACTGCACACAAATTCCTGATGAGCAACTCCAAAATAAGGGTATGAAAAAAGAAAGAAAAAGGGATTTTTTTTTATACACATGGGAGCTAAATGGTTGAAGGGGAAAGAGAATGTTCAACTGCTACTTTAGATTTTGCTTCTCATTTGCCTCCACCTCTCTAACATTGTGCAATATGTCCTGGATCCTTTTCGACAGATTGAGGTTATGCTCTTCAATGTGCTCGAAGACCATCTCCAGATGTCTTTTGTATGTAGCAGATCGCCTTTTCTCGATGGCCAACTGCTGGGATAGTTCCCTTATCTTGTCATGTTCATTTTGCTGAGGAAAGCGAACATGCAGGCAATGTCATGCAACCAGAGTTTAAACGTAAAATCATACGAATTTAGAGGAAAGAAAATGATGATTCATCCATATTATTCATATTGTTCATCTTTTCAGACTAAAAAATAATCAGTGATGAAAATGAGTCCATGATTTAAACAATATATGAATCCAATCGGACAATTGGAAACAAAAAAACAGGAAGAAAAAAACAACAGTAAGGATCTGATTATCAAAACATCACATTTGACCAGTCCAAAATAGACTTATCCTGAAAATGCAAAACCTAAAGCTTGGATATCAGTTCCTCAACACTTAACTCCAGTAGCTGCATGACCATTAAGTTGAGCAAGGTAAGTGACAAACTTATCTTTCCATATAGTTTCACATTATCTGCCTTTGTTTTGTCCATCTCATCATTAAGCATTCGAACTTTCTCCTTAAGTTGCCTCCCTTCCTAAAAAAATAATTGGAAGCATGGTAACAAGAAAGTCTAAACGCTAGGACAAAAAAGAAAGAAAAAAAAACCCTTCACTGCTTCATAAAAGTAAATGAAAGAAACACCAAAAAAGCCGGTGAAAAGATATATGAAACTTAATTAGAGGCAACTTACTTCTTCACTCTCCCTTAGTCGTGCCCGGAATCAATCTCTTTGACTGCATATCACCTTAAGCATAGAACTCTAATCCTCTTCCACGAGAGTATGTTTTTTATCTGCAGTCTGGTTCAGAAATTTATGTACAATAAGAAGCAATAGAGCAAATAAATAGTCTGGTTCAGAACTCTGATCCTATTGAAAATGGTGTTAACATCAAGAAATACGAGGTTTGCATGTGTAAGTGGATCTTCGATACTCAAAGGGAACTGATTTAATATACAATTGATCCTTTTATGACTAAACAGTAGGTAAAGTTGAAAAGTTACAGTAGAATCCATTCGTGCATATCTCAACAGATGATGCTCAGGTACTGACAGATCCTAGTCATCAAATAAGGATCCCCTCTTTTCCTTGGAGTTGTACCCCTGCATAATCGGAGGGATATTCAACATACAAATATGAAGCAAAGTGAACATGTCTACTGAACGATTTAGTACCCTTAGTGTACATGTTGGATAAGGAGACAAATAACCAATAAAAATGACTTATTAATGTTTGGAAAGACGAAAATTCTTCACGCATTTAAGCATTCAATATGGATTCTTCATATGAATGTTTTCTTAGCTAGAACAAGCACTTCAGAATGAACTATTTGGAACTCAAACAAGAAATATACGTTGTAAAAAGAAATTTCAGTATTCAAAATTACATTTTATCCAACAGAAGAGCATTACTATTGGCAGAAAAGCAACACATAAATCAAGTGTTCTTTCACATGACGCTTACTTTAGTTTTACATGACACTTACTTTAGTTTTACATGACGCCCAATAATCCATTCCTTTTTGAATCTGACGCCCAATAATCAATTCATAATATTTGCCATACTCCTTCCAGATTTCGTGTACAGCAGTGTGATTTTTCTTCCAAACTGCGAACTAAAGCATATAAGTCAAAGAAAAGTCTAAGCAATGCAATGGAGAAGAGAAACTTTATTGTGATGAGCAATATTCTGCATACTAAATTATTGCTCAACTGAAGAACTATAAACAATAGCTTTTGATTTGAAATCCTTATTGCTCGAAGATGTCAGATTTTAGTCAGAATAGCATACCTTCAAAAGTGAAAAGTATGTCACTTCATTTTTCCCCACCATTTGGGAATCCATTAGATCCAAACATTGATAGGCATGCTTTATATCCTGCATTCTTATACATGCTAACAATAGGCAGTTGTACAATGTAATGGAATAGCCATTACCTGCATTCATTCAATCATCAATCAATAATCGATTTCACTCAATTCATTATCAAATCAAATCTGCTATGATATGAACAATCGGAAGTGTTTATCCAATTTTGTGGGAGGAACTCAAGGTACTACTAGGGTACATGATTGGTTCAATCTTGAATAGCAGTGACAGAGTTCCTCGCCACTGGATCATCTTCAACCTCGATTGGTTCAATCTTGAAGAGAATTGTTGAAGAGAACCTGAAAAAGCACAATTCCGAGAGGCTATACGACGAAATCTCGCCAGTATCTGAACAGCTCATGGCTTCTTCAAAACGGAACCCTAGCCGCCGCCGGTATCCCTCTGCCTGCTCATCGCCTCGAGCAATCCACCGTCGAGGGAGATGCCTCCGCTTGGACCGCCTCCTCCTGCGCCGCGCCTCGATCCCCTTCCTTCTCTTTCCTTCCTCGCCCGCCTCCGATCCCCCCTTCTCTCTTCCCTTTCTCTCCTTTGCAACTGGCTACCGGTTGAACCAAAAAACCGGATATCCGGAATTGTGCAATTTTTTTCCGGATGGGGTTAGACGTGCAAGGGTTTCACCCAAAAGGGTTATTTTAGCAAATTTGCCAAAAAATTATTAAAAAATTTCAAACAAACTATTTTACTCTCTACATAAAATTTAATAAAAATAATTTTAATATAATAAAGGCAAAAACTAATTAAAATACCCCCACCTTTGGAGGTATGGTAAAAATATATCCTCAACTTTCAAGTGTTATAAAAATATCCCGACCTTCTAGGGTGGTGGTAATATATTACCCTGTGTTTTCCAATTAGTCAAAAATGATGACAAGGCGATCTACATGGTTTTTTTTTTGACAAGACAACATACGTGGAAGTCTTTTTTATAAATTAGCACTAAAATTGGGTTTTCTTGAACGGTTTCCCTAGGAAAATAAAAATAAAAATAAAACAATAACAAATTAAACTAGAAAAAAAAAATTATTCAACCACGCAACTAATCCGGTCAAAATTGCCTCAAATTAACACAACACGATTATTCCTAACACCAAAGGGGAAGAAGATGTGAGAGAGACAACTACAACAACAAAGAGGGGAAAAAATATAACTTACGCAGTGAAGTCCGTGAAAGAATCAAAGGGGAAGAAGATGGGAGAGAGACAACTCAAGATAGTCGACCACGAGGGAGGAAGACTGGCATTGAAGAGGAACCATGAGCTTCCTGGAAGACCTGGAAGACAATTCAAGAGGCGACCACAGAAGAAGATATGAGGGAGGAAAAGGCGTTGGGTATGAATCCGGCCCAGCTCTTTATTTTTTTTTCTAAGGATAATGTTCAAGAAAACCCTTGTAAAAAAATCCACATAGGCTGCCTTGTCATCGTTTTTGACCTGTAAGAAAACACAGGATAATATATTACCATCACCCTAAAAGGTCGGGATATTTTTATTACATTTGAAGGTTGAGGATATATTTTTACCATAATCCCAAAGGTGGGGATATTTTAATTAGTTTTCCCTATAATAAAATATAATTTATTAAAAAAACTGCAAAAGCGTGGGTAACGAATTCTACCAATATACTAAAATAGAGATTTGAAGACTCTTTTGGTGCAATTCACCTATGTGTGGGTTTCTAGTGCAATCTATCCTGGATTTTTTTAACGGGTCAATTAATAATGATCCAATATATTTAAGGTAAATTTGCTAAAATGACCTCCATATCCGGAAGGTTTGCAAGAGTAACCCAATTCGGAAAAAATTTGCATGAAAGCGGATATCCGCTTGACAAGGGGAGCCGGTGGCCGGTCACCCTGTGGGGTACAGCTGGACTCCACTCTCGGTGGGAGGGGGGCATCTTTACTCCTGCAAAAGCAAGGACCAATGAGAGAGGAGGGAAGAAGTAGCTGCTGCAGTGGCAGAGGACAGAAGAGAGAGACAGAGAGACGGAGAGAGAGAGAGAGAGAGAGAGAGAGAGAGAGGGGTGGTGATAAAAGTGCAGGCTGAGAGGACAGATAGATCAGTGAGAGTGTCAATGAGGGGGAAAAATATTGTTTCAACTAAATGACATATTGTTTAAGATAAAACCAATTGAAGAAGGAAGGGTCTGGGGTTTATTTTACGGATCACGTGTAAGCAGTAAGGTGTAACTGAACATCCGTATTCGATAAACATGTCAGCTATTGGCTTTAACTGGACACGATTGTAACTACGAAAAACACAGGTCATTAACTACCATAATCGAATGGAGAAGATTTATGGGATAAGCATATTCTCTATAATGACATATTGTTTTATGTGTGCCAATTATAATATTTACCCATACTTGGATGCCATGATCTCGTTATCTGCGGCCGTCACTAGCATGCTTGACCCATATTGGAATCGAATGGATAAGATTGACAGTGAGGGGGCATAAACATACTTATAATGACATGGTAAGGTGAAGAGAAAAACCATAGAATAACAATAAAGTGGGTGGAGGTAAATTCGTGGGCCGACTGGTAATCCCATAGTTTTTACTGGACACGAAATCAATACGACATGACAGACATTAAAATATACTGGACACAAAATGGCGGAGACAGAATCACTTGCATTAATCAAATACGACACAGGAGCAAACATTTAAAAGATAGTAGGAGAGGTCCTCAACATAGAAGACAGTGAAAACCAAACTTAAGGTAACAAGCCTTCAAATTGTGGCTGCGTGGTGAATCTGTATCCATCCCAATCAAAGTGTGGGCGCATATTGCGGGCATGATGGTCAGACGTCTCGTCGCTGAGTGGGAAGTAGACCGTGAAAGTTCGGTTACTCCCATAACCGGACACACCAAGGACCCTCCCGGCCCAAAACCCATCGTTGTCGCGGCAGTCGACACGGTCTTCGGGCATGTAGGCGTCGTAAGAAATACGAGGCGGCCGTGGACGAATTCGTTGAACCGGGAGGACCTCCCTCAGCATCTCTCTTCTGTTGTTGTGTAGGAGGGTCACATATTCGACCTCCCAGTGGTTAGGGTCCAGTTTGCGCACAAGGGTCGCCTCGTAGAACGACCCGAGCATCCCAGACTCACCGCCGACAATCTCTACTCTTTGACTTCGTCGGTATGACGGCGGCGACATTGGTCCTGCATAACATGAAACAAATAAGGTAGTATAATGATACAAGTAGCACAACTGAAATCTACACAAATGAAGTGATCGACAAACCTCCATCGTCTGATTCGTCGGATGATATAACGATGGGGACAGGTCGGGGAGGGAGGCCAGATGAGGAGCTGGGGTAAGAGGATGCCATTTCGTTGAAGGGTTGTTGGAGAGGTTGTTAAATGGAAATGGGGACTTAACTTCACCGATTTGTGGGGAGTATGGATGGTGAATGGCTATCATATAAGTGGGGTGTTTGTGGGAAATAGCAACACTGTGCCAATGTGACCGTTGAGGGAGGAAAAAAAGAAACAAATAGCAAATTGGATTGAATGGCCGTGTTTTGTTGTTGTCTACAATGAACATGGCAGTGGACTCATCTACACATGACACGTGTCAATTCTGACATGACAAAAGATAAAGTGGGTTTACTTCTTGTCGGTAGACGCTACATGACACCCCTTTAAAACAACTAGCCGGTTAATTAATAGCTACTGTATAACAAACAGTTTTCCACTATATAACTTTAGCAATGGTTTTAGTAAAATTTTGACCTTTGTATAAAATTTAGTTTCCCACTCACCATTAATACTAAAAAAATGCAAAACCATAGAGAGAGGAGTACACCCATATTAATTTAAAACCACGAAATACATTTTCAAACAATATATTATGTTGAAAGAAATGAATAAAATTTTGACCCAACAATAACTTCAGAGAGACCAAGGGGGGGAATCTCGCAGAGGGTAGGTAAAGACATTTGATAAGACAGGAGAGAGAGAGAGAGAGAGAGAGAGAGAGAGAGAGAGAGAGAGAGAGAGAGAGAGAGAGAGAGAGAGAGAGTGAGAGAGAGAGAGAGAGGGCGGGACAGAGAGATGGCGGGAGTGAGATTAAATCTCCCGCCCTGTTATTTACCTCTTAAGAGAATAAGATGGAGAGGAGGGAAGAGGGGGAGTCCATAAACCCATTCACGCGCTTGACACCTACTGGGGTTAACTGGACAGACAGCGACTTCTTGGCGGAAATGAGTAAGTCATCCTTCCATTTAGGTTATGCGATACATCTCTCCTCACAATGTGTTCTTCTCCCTGTAAAACTGAATGTCCCCCCCCCCCCCCCACTAACTAATGGAACAGGGGAGAACTCGTCCGTGTGTATCACTGTATTGTTTGGCGGATGGTGGGATTGTGAAGAGGGCATTTGGGTCGTGAAGTCGTCGAGGAGTCAAAAGGCCGTACTGGTAGACGAAAGTATTGACTACGTCTCGCTGAAGAAACAACTGATGGCCAAGTTTAATGTCGATGGGAGGAGGCATGACGTTGAGCTCACATATGTAAAGCCGAAGAAGGAAGGGTGCAGACCTTTTTCCATTGGGGATGATGAAGACTTGCAGGCCTACAAGTTCGTAAATGGTCTTTCCGATGAACGATTCTGGCCTATCGACCTCCATGTCTCCCTGATACGCAAGGTTGGCGGCGATTTCACCACTACGGAAGGATCCACAACGGCCCATCCACTCGGGGGTGGGCCACACTTGACCCTAGAAGATCACCCACAGTTACAAACTAAAACCCTCTTGGCAGGGGATGAGGAATTGGAAGTTGTGGTAGCACAAGGTGTCGATCGAGCAAGAAGAGTTGTCCAGTTAGAAACTAAGAGTGTCCAGTTAGAGAGTTCACTTGTCCAGTTAGATAATCCACGTGTCCAGTTAGAACCAAGTGATGCGTTGTACAACGCAGTTGCTTATGACCGTGGGAAGCAGGTCATTTCTGTGAGCAGTGACGTCGAGGATGTAGTCAACCCGTGGGATCACGACGTGGAGCGAGCGGTAAGGGAAGTAGAGGAAGCATACCAACGCGGAGAAGGGAAGACCGGAGCGTTTCCGACGACTGTGAAACTTGAACCAATAGAGTGGGCGCGTCCCGCTAATGGGAAATTTAAATTGCAGAAGCGCCGCCGCACGTAGCGGGGGCATAGGAACTTCCATCTGCGGGGCCTTTCGGAATGAAGTAGATAGTACGCCCATTTTGGTTAGACGCCTTTCGCAAAGAATTATGTTGGCTATCTGCAACTTCGTATGGGGGGTTTTGTTCTAGTTTGTTCTAGTTCTAGTTTGTTCTATTATGTTAACGGGATGCCATATGACATTACCCCCTTTTGACATGACACTATCGGATTTTGGCATGACAATAGTTTCATATTGACATGATAGTTGCTTCATATTGACATGACATGTCATAATTAAAAAACCAACGAATACAACAATCCAGCAATAAGTACATATCCAAATGTCTAAAACCAACAATCATAAGTGCATAACCAAATGTCTAAACCAACTAACAAGTCTACACAAACCAACAATGTTTATAAAACCAATGGGGGAGTTTTTTTAAGGATCGGATGGGGTTGTAAGACGTCCGTGAAACATGGCAACACAAAGGGCATGGCGGTACGCCGCAATGAATGAATCGTCCAGGCCACGGAACTTGGTGTCACCGGTCGCGAGGAGCTGCAGGAAACGGATGGCATATGGACCGCAGTCGCCCCTACATCAAAATAACGAAAATTGCTCACACAACCTGTGCCAATGTTTTCTAAATGAAGAGCCGATAATGACTTACGATTGTTTGTTTTGGGGAATCCCCTTCACCCTTTTGTACGCCAAAGGTTCCGGGACTTTGCCGACCCATTTGACTCGAAGTTCAGGGTGGCCGTTCATCAAAATGGGGAGGAGGTGGGTAACCGCCTTCAGGAGGCCCGGCATATGGTGGTCAGCGACGTGGCTTGTGTCGCAATCGTACACGTCCAATCTCCACTCCGCGAAGTTGATGTCAAGGGCCACCCAGTGCTCGTTCTTCAGATTCCAAGGTGCCAACACGCGGTCGACATCGGCCCAACCCGTCAGAAACTTCTCCGGCAACTTGCCGTCGAAGTATTGGGTCATCGTGTCGTCCCCCTTCACCACCTCAAGGTCCCCCTTCGCGTCCGCCAGTTTCTTCTGCAGGAGATACCCCCACAAGAAATCCAGAACGGCGACCCCTTCGTACTTGTCACCGGCGTTGATGTCCTTCCGCAGTAGGGCGCAAGCTTGCTCAATATGCTGGACGCAAGGAAAAATCTTTATTTTGGAAGACCATATGAGGAAGAAGGTGATGACTCGAACCACAATGTGGGAACGTAACTAACCTCGGATGACACCCAGTTGGTCGGTGATTGAAGTGTCCCAAAGAACTGCTTCGCCAGTAGGGTGCCTTCCACCGACCAGACGGGGTCACTTCCGTCCTTCATCCACGCAGCGAACGCATCAGCATCTGCCCTGGTCGCCATGCCTAGCTCGACGGCATCCATTGGCTTCTTGCCCACACGCGGCTTCTTCGCTGGCTGCGTTTCCTCCGCCTGGGACAACGTATCAGGATGTTGACGGGTGCTTCTTCTCGGTCGTATGAGGGGCACCTCAGCCTCAGCCTCAACATCAGAACCGGGTGCCACCAACTCCTCCTGCAACTTGAAGCCCATTGCGCATGACATGACAGTAAACACAAATAACATGACATCATTTATATATTCACATGACAGTCTCATGCGCAAACCTTGTCCTTGTCCTTCAACTTGTCCTCCTTCAACTTGGCCTTGGCCTTTAACTTGTCCTCCTTTCTCTTGTCCTTGCCCTCGTCCTTGTCCTTGTCCTTGCTCTTATCCTTGTCCTTCCCTGATCCATGAACCTCAGCACATGACCTCTGCGTAAATTAACATGACATATATAATGATAAACATGACATCTATATGAATTGACATGACGATTATGATCTGATACCGGGAGAACCTTACCTCCTTTCCCAGAACTTCCTTGTCCTTGTCCTCCTCCTCCTTGCCGTTATCCTTGTCCTTCACTGATCCCTGAACCTAACCACATAACCTCTTATTAACATGACATATACTGGAATTGGCATGACATGTATTGTTAACATGACTAACAACATGACATTTACAGGAGATGACATGACGATTGTGATCTAATACCAGGAGAACCGTACCTCCTTTCCCAGAACTTTCTCTCGCTCCTCCGACTCCCTGGTCCCCTTCCACCGCAGTTCCCTCCTCATGTTTTCAATCGCCTCCTCAAGCGTCGCTATCTTCGAATTTACCTCCGCGGATATACTCCTCAGCAACTCGTCCATCTTTGCCACTAACCGTGACTCTATCTCTAATAGGGTAGCTTGTGTCTGCGTGCCCTCCCCTGATTCTTGTGTTGACCCACTTGCTCCCTTTGGTTGTTTCTTTGCTGAGGGTTTGACATTTGCTGATAAGAACGCCCGGGCTATGTCGTCGAAGAAGTTGTCCCGCTTGTCGTGAGTGTTTCGGGCATCGCGGTATAAACCGGTTGCTCTCTCCACATCATCGGGGAGCAGAAGAGGCCTCACGGCTACAGGGTCATTGAAGTGCCCCAGCTCCTTCGCCTCCTACAGTCGGGTTTCGATTGAGGCATACTCGAGGTTCAGGTCTCTAAACTCGTATCGCAGACACCTGGGGTACAGCTTCTCGTCTATGACATTCGCGAATTGGTCGGCCATTGGAGTGAGGGCTTCGTACACCCATAGCTGCAATTACATATTGTCCAGTAAATAATCAGTTAATGTCCAGTCAATAAATGTTAGACGCCTAGTAAACCAGTATAGGGCGTCCAGTCATATCTGTGTACGAACCTGAAAGGCGAGAGGGAAACCCATCAGGCAATAGGCCGGGCGTGCATTGGAGCTGCCCTCATCCCCTTGGAGCTTCCTCTCGATTGCACGGTGTAGGAACTCGTTCGTTCGCTCGTAGCAAAGCCGACCCCACGGAAACGCCAGGAACCTGTCAACGTCGCCGACAAGGTCGACCACCCACCCATGAATGTAGTTTTTGCGTTCCTTCCCGAACAATACTCCCTCGACCAGCATCAGCAGGACAAATTTCAACTTTCTGGTGGACGATTTCTCAGATGCCATCGCCACACGGAACTCTACCTCGAACTCAGACATCCTCATCTTTGAAACTCCAAAGAAATCATACACTGCCTTCTCGAACCCGTCGTCGTCCTCGGGCTCTTCGCCATAGCCACAGTTGAGACTGGTGACAATGGCAAACTCAACTATTGAGAACCTGACGACCGCTTCATGGATCTTGTACCATGTTTCATTCTCCTTCTTCGACTTCAATTGTCGTTGTAGAACATAGTGTACAAGCTGTCCCGAGAACTGGACCCTTGTGCCCAGTCTTGCAATGCCCCCCAACGGGCTGTCGGTCAGGCGCTTCCAATGGGACTCGCTCAACCGGTTGTCAATGTTAACCAGGAGCGCCATCCGGGAGTGTTGGTTAATTTTTGCTTTGAAGTGTCTTTCTTCCTCTACGGCGTACACATCCTGCACAGACTTCAACATGTCAGCCACACTACAGCACAACAATCACAACTTACATTACTCGAACGAAAGCCATATTACCGCGCCGGATGTTTGAGCTGTACGGTCTACAATCTTCTTCATACTTCGCTGCGACATTTTTAATATTCACCAGATATCCTGCACAGTGGAAGACCCAAATTCAGTATTCTACACATCAATTCTTCTCCCCCAACCCACGGTTCCCTTCATATCAATATCAAATGTACCATGACAGAAACACAATTACACATGACACATACACATATACACATGACACATGGTTGTGAAAACATGACAGCATACGTATTCAATCTGTCCATCTCCATTTGCACACAAGTAATCCTATTCCAGATAATTTCGATTCCACATAAACTTTTCACCCTTTCTACAATTTTCTCTAACTCTAATGCGCCGCATTTCAACCAATTTCCCCCCTAATGCGCCGCATCTACAGTCATAAGCCCCATTTCGCCCAATTCCCACCTAAACTGAACGGATCTACACTCCCCTTCTCCTGATAAGTTGGATTCAACAACACAGTTGCCCAATTTCCCCGTTCCCAAAAATCCCCTTCTCTCCCAGACGCGCAAACCCCAGTACCCAAACTTTCCACCAATTGTTTTTAACTTGACGCCGGTTACTTCCTACATGACAGGGCGATATTGCGTACTGTCAACCCATTCGACCCCTTCTTCCCATTTTCACACAATCCAAACCAGTTTTGTTTCTTCAAATCTGTTCCTCCCCTACCAATCGAAGCAAAACGTATTTAATCGGCATTGTGAGGGTTTACTTACTTCGAAGTCTCGTCTACTCTTCTGCACTGTCGTCCTCTTCCTCGCCTTTGCTTCTTCTTTTCCTCTCTCGCTCTGTCGTCTCCTTCCTCTTCTTTTTCCTTCTCTTCTTCTTTTCCTCAGCCTTGCATGTGAAACTGTTGCCCTCTCTCTCTCTCTTCCTCTTTTGTAAGCCATGAGAGCAGTTGGGGTCGACAGTTTTCAATTGAAACCGCTTCCACTCTCACTCATCCACTCTCTCTCCCACAATAACTTCTCCCACTTCCACTCTCTCTCTCCATAATAACTTCCCCTTTCCTCTCTCTCTCCACCCCGCTTCCTCTCTCTCTCCTCCTTTTACCTTCTCTCTCTGTCCCGGTTAAATCTCCTCTGTCCCGGTTAAATCCAACCGGCAATTATGCCTTTTTTTGGTGGGGGGGTGTAACCTTTGCAAATGTTGTGGATAGGGGGTTAGGCTAGCAAACCATTTCGAGGCAAGGGTCATATAGTTTAATTCATCTATTTTATCCATGTGAGATCATATGTGTTCATCTCATATCTTAAATGGTTACAAAATCTCTTATTTTATCATGAGTTATTTTATTAATATTGTAACTTGAATTATTTTATCTTTAGTTATTAAGACTGATAATTGATTAATTGTTTATTAAACAATAAAATATTATCATCAAAATATTTATATCTTATATAAGTTGTTACAAAACCTACCATTTTTATAATTGCTTGAAACTTTTAATCAAAACTTTTCAAATAAACTATTTTAATCTTCACATAAAATTAAATAAAATATAATTTTAACATAATTAATATAATAAAATATAAATTTTTAACAAAATGGTCAAAAGCGCGAATAAACAAATACTCATTTTTTTCTCCAAAAAAAATACTCGTTTTTTTATTAAATCCATGAGGCAACTCTTATCTAATTATTACTATCACCTTAGATCTATAATGGACAAATACTGTCAAATATATGGCCAGAAGGTAAATTACAATAAATCGACTTTTCAGGGTTCCCCTAGTATTCCCGCTTCGCGAATACCTTTTATTGAAGGGTGTCTGAATATCTCCAACCAAACTAAACTTGATAAATACTTGGGGTGTCCAATTGTGAATGGAAGAGTGAATAAAACTACATTCGAAGAAATCATTGGAAAAACATCAAATCAGTTGACAAAATGGAAAGCAGATGCGCTTTCACTACATGGGAGATCTGTTCTAAACAATTTAAATTTGGCCTCAAAACCATTGTACTCAATGCAAAGTTTCATGCTGTCAGTCTCAATATGTTGTGAAGAGAAACTAGTTATCAAAATAAATATGAAATATAAAATCAAACCAACTTATGTCCAAGCAAATAAAATACAAGAATCTCTCCCGTTGTACTGGTAGGGTATTCAGGATCGTATCCACAAGGAAGCGTGTCAGCGCTCACTTTTCAAGTTCCAAATCCTCTCGAAATCGACCAGAAGCCTTACTCAACATCGAGTAAAGTACTCGATTACGACTAAAACTGTCGAGTGCCTGCAGACTGCACAACAGAAGACAAAATAGAGCCGATGTCGAGTAGAAACTACTCAACGTCGACTAGAGTTACTCGATGTCGACCAGAAAGTAGTCGATGTCGAGTGTCAGTGTAGTGAAAAACCGTAACTTTTGCAATAAAAATAAAGTCAGAAATAAACACGAATTTGATTGATTTAATTCAATAAACTAAAAGCTTCCAAGGTCGGGGTATCAACGCCACAACGATAACCATATAAGAATCAAGCCAAAGGTATAAAAGATCATGTCTTTTAATCAAATAACTTTCTTCATTAACAATTAAGAATATAGAGGCTTTCGCATAAACCCTAATTGTTACTACCCTTTTCACATAATTAATCCAAGTTTGCATTAAGATCACTTTCACTTCAATAACACAAATAAGGATCACCTGCTACTGTCGTAGAAGAATCATGCAATTCAGGGATAGAAGATGAAGTCGCAATAAAGATTGTACCTTCGATACATTACCTTACATGGCTACCATCGGGCTCACCCTGACCCTAGAAGTTGGGTGACTACTCGCTCTTCATCATAACAAACATCGATAATATCATAAAAATAACTACTTGCATTAAATTGAAATTAGAGAGCTTACAACCAAATACCGCCAAGACGTCTCGTCCTTCACTCTAACCTTTACTCGGCCTCCACTCTCTCTCTCTCTAACTCTATGTAACACAGTTGCTTGTGGCTTGGATTATTGGATGTCCCTAAAACTCAACCCTTAGGGCCTTATTTATAGTGTTCAATCCTCGCTATCCAAGGAAAGAACAATCTATCTCTATCCTAAATCTATATATATCCTTCCTAAGATAAAACTTTCATAAATAAATTATATAAAACAATTAAATTACCCTAAGGTAAAAGTAGAAATTAACTAATGTGGATAAGTACGTCTTCACTTGTGGATAGATCTCTCACGTGCCTTCATCTAGAAGAAAGCTTCTAATCGAATTCAGACTCGATCTCGAGTCGGATTGCTCCTGGGTTGTACTCGACATCGACCAAAGTGGTCGACGTCGACCAGATCTCGTGTCCTCAGCTGGTCTTGTGCTCGACTGGTGCTCGATCTCAGCTTCAGAAGGTATTGCCGACCAGAAAGTACTCGACATCGACCAATTTGGTCGACGTCGACTAGACTTGTCGAGTGGCTTTCTTCTCTTCTTTTGCTCGATGCTCTTTGGCTCAACTTCTATTCGACCTTGAGTTGATGTAGTCAACCTCAAGCTCTTTGACAGTTTCTTTCTCTTCTCCGAATTGCTTGTAAAGTGTCTCAATTTCTGCGAAATTAAACAAGAACTAGTGTAGACTTCCATAATTGGCAAATATGCATAAACTACACAATTCCTACATTATTCTAACCCAGAGATATAAAATGTATACAGAAATCGATGTGGACGTAAACGAAAAACATGGTAAAATAGGCGCACATCACAATACAAACCGCTTATAAGTTGGGACAAAGTATGTAGATCAAAAGCAAATAGGGGGATGGAATTAGAAAGACTAAAGAAACGAATGAAGCTCTGCAGATGAAGCTCCTATGGAAAATTATAGCAGAACCATTTAATAGTTGGGTCAAAATTGTTAGATATGAATACTTGAAATCGGCAATTTTACTAGAATACAAAGTAAAAAGAAATGCTTCTTGGCAGTGGACGCAATTAAGGAAGATAATTAAACCTTTTAAGGAATGTCTCTCCTGATCGGTTGCAGATGGTAAAACCATAAAATTTTGGAAAGATAACTGGACACCAATATATGGGATGCAAAACCATTGTTTAGAATCAAAAAGGATGAATATAGCTAGATGAAACATTTGATCAATACTCCATCTGTTCGGCAAAACATGTCATTTACTATTCACGCACGCTTCTTTAGAATGGTAAAAACTATATAAAATATTCATTTTTTTATAAATTTTTTAACAAGTTTGAAAAATATTTTAAAAACTAGATATTTTATATAATTTTTATCTCCTAGAAAAGCGTGTGTGAATAGTAAAGTGATATGTTTTGCCGAACGGAAGGAGTATATCATTAATGGAGAATGGAGACTGGATAAGCTCAATTTTCCAGAAAGGCTAAGCAGATAGCGGAGATCCCTCTACCGAAAAACAAGATTCAGGATAGAATATTGATGGCCAGACAAAAAGGGTTGGTTCACAACAAATAGTGCATACAAATATAACACAAAATCCTTTGACTAAATTGGGGATGTTAATGCTTGGATTTGGAAAATCAGTATTCATCCCAAAATTAAGAATTTTTTATGGAAAGTCATTCATGATGGTCTCCCAACAACTGCTCGATTGGCTAAAAAAGGCATTGCTATTCCTCCTTATTGTACACTCTGTAACCACCATGAGGAGGACGCCACCCACTTATTCTTCGAATGCAAGTACTCGGTGTTTTATTCTGGTCTCTCCCCTACTGTTAAAGCCATGATCACAGACTGCATCAAGGTTTCTAGGAATATTACGCCAATAATGGCTAAATTGGGTACTCAGCGCGCTAACTTCTCAAGAAAAAACAAAAAATGGCTTTCCATTGGTGGACAATATGGTTAGTTCGAAACCAGCTAATTTTCCAATAACAGAAACTACCCAACATGGAGGGATTCACACGAAAGGTCGAGACAAGTATAAACGTATGGAATAAAGCAGAAAATTACAAGAGTGGGGATGACAAACGACACAATTATCCACAAGAACCCTCAATGTAAAAAATTAAGACATAGGAAGACAAACAAATGGAAGAAACCGCCTATTGGAAAATTGAAATTGAATTTTGATGGATCAACCTCAAATCAACGAGAGAGTTCCATTGGATATATTATTCATAATGACAGGGGTTTACCAGAAGCAATGGGATGTAGTCTAGTGGGGAGGCAATTAAGATTTGGAATATTGAAAGCAATAAAAATAAAAATTAATAAACTTATTATTGAGGGTGATTTCCTTATTATCACTTACTATTTCAGAAAAAGAATCGAGTGTCCATGGAAAATTAAACTAATTATGTCTGACATTAATTTTCTTCTTACGGGGTTAAACGAAGTCTTGTACTTTCACATTTTTCGTAATGGTAATCGTGTGGCAGATAAGGTTGCACACATTGTCACGATGTCGTTAACCCTTACTTACATAATGATTCATGTCTGATTGACCTCATCCGCAAAGATGTTATCGGATAGCAGGTTCTGGATACGAATTCTTACCCAATAAACAAAAAATATATTACTCTCACCGCCAAGTGTTTAACCGCCTCTGCCCATCAAATAAAAATCCCTCATTCATTTACATAATGAATAAATAAATATATATATTAAACATAGATCGAGTACGTAGTAGCCGAGCAATAAATTAAAAAAGAGAGAGAGCGCGTCAATAATGATGGCGGCAACGGCGTCGTTTGAGGCGTTCCTAGAGCGGCTGGAGGTGCAGCAAGAGCACCTCCTAGACGAGCTGCTGGCGGCGCAGGAGGAGTGCGACGGCGGGAGGATGGAGGAGAAGGACAGGAGAGAGCTCATCCTACGCGCCCTCGCCCAGTACGAGGAATTCTACGAGGAGAAGTCACGCGCCTCCCACCGCGACGTCTTGCAGATGTTTTCTCCCTCCTGGTGCTCCTCCCTCGAGTGTGCCTTCCTCTGGCTCTCCGGCTTCCGCCCCACCTCCCTCGTCTGCCTCGTCTCCTCCTCCGTCCGCGGATTGTCGTCCGACCAGCTCCTCCGCCTTAACAGGTATATATGCTTTTCCGGCCACCTTCAATTTCTTTTTTTTTTCTTGACCAAAAAAAAAATTTCTTTTTTTTTCTTTTTTTTTTATTAATAGTAGAATAAAATTGGATACAGTATTTCCTTTCCTTAATTTTCATTTTTGTCACCGTTTTTTTTCTCAAAAACAAAATTATTTTTTGTCACCGTTTAAATCTTGTGGGCGTTGGTTTAGTATTGTTACACTTGGGTGAGCGCGGGAATGCCACGTGGGACTATTACTGAGCTTCACAGACTCCAATGCGGAAGCACACGAGTATACTAGGGGCCTAAAACCACTAGATTATTTTTGCTATAAAATAATTCTTTAAAAAAAATTTAATTGTATTTAACTTTTTTTTTTAGTAGGCAAATATTTGGCATAATTTACGCAGCGCGTAAATTACAACCATGATCATCCTGAAGGATGATGGAATACAGATCTCTATTATAAGGGAGAGTAGATCTATTACAAAAAATGATACCATATCTAGCTATATATACTTCAATTTTTTATGATAAAATTTTACAAGCATATATAAATGAGTGTGTACGTAATTAAGTTAAATAATCAAGTTAAATATAATTTTTTGGAGGTACACAAAAAGTGGAGAAGAATTCCACTCGACAGACACGAAATCAGAATTATAATTTTGGATAAATTGAATTTGCATATAATTTTAATATTTTTTTTCTATTGAATTAAAAATTAGAAATAAATTTTTTATCTATATTTAAATTAGTAATAATAGAATTAATTAACCATAAAAAAATTATAGTAAAAATAAAGGCAAAAAAAAGAGAAAGAAATAAAAAAAAGGGAGAGAAACGGGCAGTAATGATGATTTAACACTAATTTCACCTAGAGAGGGGTTCCAATAGCAGTGAAAAAATATGGCAAATATGCAGTTGAGTGAGATCGAACCCACGCTTCCCTTCCTCTCTACAATACCGTTTACTAATTGCTCGGGAAAAAAATACACATCTTTAAATAATATTTGAAATAAGATGGTTGTCTAACTCAAGTGGTAAAGGAAGAAATAAGAGATGGTAGGAGAATCAAAAGGACCATGAGATTTCTCACTCTATATGTTTTTTTTATTTTTATCAACTATTTCATTAAAAAAAATGTCATATTTAAAATTAAATTTAAAAAATCACAATTTTAGTGTTTTTTCATTAAAAAAATATCATATTTATGTTTTACTATATCATTAAATATTCTTCTTGATTTCTCTTTATATTTTTTTTTTTGTTTCTATCAATTATTTCATTAAAAAAATGCCATATTTATATTTAAATTTTAAAAATCACAATTTTAGTGTTTTTTCAATATTTTCTTAGAAAAACTCTTCTTAATAAATATACATCCAAAAAAAAAAATTTCAAGAAAATTTTTTTAGCACCCCGGACATAAATTCTGTTTCTGCCACTGATTAGACACGAGGGTACATTGGACTCGAGGGTGCCTTTTTTGTGTTTTTTTTGGTGGGTTGGAATTAAGCTGTAGTGAACGGAATAATGTTAGTTCAAAAAAACTTCATTTCAACTTTTTTTTAAATAAATAAATATATTATTATATATTCTTTTTATTATACTCCCTCTCCGTCCAAAAATGGATGGACTTTGACTATTCATACACGTTGTTTGATTTTATCGAAAATTAAAATTAATAATTTACTAACTATAGTAAAAGCCTTTTCATAAAGGATGATCAAAATATTTAAAATTACATATTTTATTAAATAGAATTGATATTTTTTTGGTGTAGATAGAATTGATATTCTAAAATACGAGGAGTAGTATATTTAGTCCAACTAATAGTGTTATAGAGTAGTGAAAATTAGGCCACGTGGAAATTACGTCATCCGGGTGAGGGTTCTCCTGGGCCCATGCCGGACATTCGGACATGCATGCAATTTCCAAATAAATAAACGGTTTTTTTAATACGTATTTATGGACCAATTTCCAAAAATATATTATAATTTTAATACATTTTAAACAAAAAATAATTTGTAATAAAAAGATGATTTTAAATATTTTGATCTATAATTTCGCACTTGTAAATTTATAGTACTCAATAAGATATAATATATATTGATTAAATAAGTTCTAAAATAAACAAAGGGTTAAATCTAAATAAATTTCATAATACATTAATATATTAAACTCAAATAAATTTTTTGAGAAAAATTGGTATCGTAAGAATACCTAATTATAATTGATTATTTGATTTTTATAGGCATAAATGATTTAATCTTTTATTATATAAATATAATATAAACCTTACAAAAACTATTATTTTAACTTTATAAAGTTTTCATAAATCATGTAATATAATTTTTTTTAATAATTATGGATTGTGGTTAGACTGGGATTGAAGGTAGAAAAATTGTAAAAAAAAATGTGTCTTAAGATATAATATATATTATGTATGGATTAAGTGCATGAGAGATAAATTTATTTTTAATTATATAATTATTAACCAAATCTTAAGCAATTGAGTAAAATCTTTCCTATATATACACACAAAATTAGAAAAACTGTTATCTTAATTAAGATTGATTAAGGTGTGTAGATAAAAAAAATTTCTTTGGCAAGACTTGATATCCATCTAGCTTATAAAGGAGTCAAAGGTCTAGATATCCTTGTAGAGTTCCCACTCAAATTGAAACAAATGCAAACGTTGCCTTTGTCCTGCAACTACCTATAAATCACCTACTTGGTTACAACTAGACCTGTCAAACGGGTCATTCGGGTTCGGGTCGGGTTCGGATCGGGTCACTTCGGGTCCCGGGTAATACGGGTTTCGGGTATTTTTGGGTCCCGGGTAATACGTGTTTGGCCGGGTTTTCGGGTCATTTCGGGCTGATTTCGGGTTGGTCAATTTTTTCTTTTTTAAATTAAAAAAAAATCATGATTTTATAATTTTGCGATAAATTTAAAATTCTAAAGTTAAAGACGTTGTTCATAAGTTCTGGTGCTTGTAATTATATACTATATTTGATCTAAAATATTTGATTTTTATTATTTTTCGTAATTTTTAATAAAATCTAATAATATATAAAATATCCAATTTTCAAATACTTTTTTAAAAATAATTTCATGCAATTAGTAATAAGCATAGAATTGTTTTAATATTTTAATATTTTTTAGAATTTTTATCTTCTTAAAAAAGTCCGTTGAAAAGTAAAAAATCAAATACTATCGATCGGACGGAGTATTACACTATACAAATAAATATAAAAGTTGATTTGAAAATGAAAAATCAAGTGATTGTAATTATAAAATGTAATAAATTAGAATCTCCATAAAAAAATTTAATCATATATAATTATAAATCATCGGATCAATCGGGTAATCGGGTCAAATGGGTAAATCAGGTCAAAATTACCGGGTCAATCGGGTCAAATGGGTAAATCATTTCGACAATTAGATAAGAAGTTATGCAAGTTTAAAATTTTTATATCTAGTTATACATTATTATATGTTACAAGTGCAACAAGTTATATATTAATTATGATTGTTATTCCAGACAAACAAGTCTATTATTGCTTGATTACAGTTAGCTCATTTAGAAACAAGTCAAGCTCGAGTCGAACCTATATTTGAACTTGAGCTCATACTCAACTTGTTTAGTAAATGAATGAGCTTTAGCTAAGTTTTTTTTCTAAATATTATGCAACCTTACCTGCACATGACATACTAACTTAAAAGAAAATTTGTAAATTTTACAAAATTCGTGTTATTTGAGTTTCAATTGAGTCTAGCTGAACTTTGAAATGAGTTTAAAAATGTGCTCATATTCAACTCATTCTATAAATGATGCTCGAGCGGGGCTTTTATTGAGCAAAACTCGAGTCAAGCTCTATCTACTCGGCTCATATAACAAACATAATCTTAACTTAATGTTTATTATATTGTGTTTTCTATACTTAGCTACTTTTGGTTAGCTCTAGTTACTTTTGGCCACCTTCCCCTGAAAGGTGGCCAAAAGCTAACCTAAAACTACCCTTCCAGGGGAAGGTGGCCAAAAGGCCTCTAATATCCCACCTTGCATCTACAACCTCTATGGTGCAAATTCTTTGGAGTTTTCCAAGCAAAGTACGTACAAAGCTAATGGTCATCTATTGATCCCCTTTCTATATCCATAAGGGATATGATAGTCTATTGCTATGACTACCAACATACCTCATTATCCTAAGGCTCAGAGAAGTGGTTATCTTTATCCGTATTAAATTCATTTTGCTCCTTGAAAAACATTCAAAAATCCGTGAAAACATTTGAGCTATTTTATTTCTGAAATTCAAAATCACCAATTTGTTGTACAACTCATGTATCTTCGGATTGCATAACCTTGGATCTAATACCAAATTTTTAACAGCCTAGATAATACTTATTCCTATTTTCCTACTTTTACCCTCCAATGAGCCTACAAAGAAATAGAAGATCAAGGAATTATCCGAGTTACGTTTAAAAGGAAGACTTACCCCTCTTCCCGATCTTACAATCCAAGTATGAATTGTTAATTTAGAATGTTCAAATTGTTAACCTAGTAGGTCTAAAAGAATTTTTGTTTGGTTTTGAAATAAGGGATTTAAGATCCTTAAAACATTTTTCAGGTCCATTGGGGACTTCATGCTTCTGCGCCAATAGATGTCCTAACATATACCATTAATGGTATAAGCCAAATGGGAAACTAAGTGTTGATATGAGTCGGAAGTCAAGGAAGATCCGGGGTTGTGATATTTGTAGTTCACAAAATTTCAGGATGTTGAGTTCTTTTATTTTAAATAAAATGTGCCAAACATTATTTTATTTTTGGAATCTTAGATTAATAACTAAATAATTATTAGGATTTTATTAGATAATTATTAGGATTTTTAGTATTTGCTTTTAATTAGAATATTCAATATTTTGTATTTCCTATTTAATTATGTTAATGAAAGCCAGAAGGGCATATCCTAATTTTATCGCTAAACAACATAAAACTCAAAACCCTACAAAGAGCGAGAAGCTTTCATATATTGTTCATGAGAAGTGAACCCTATGGATCGTGTGAAGCGACGCTCAGAACCCTAATTATATATTGTTCATGAGAAGTGAACCCTAAGGATCGTGTGAAGCGACGCTCAGAACCCTAATTAAGGACCGTGAGAAGCGTCGTCATGTCCACCCTATTATGGAAGTAAACCAAATGGGTGTGTTTTTTTTTTTTTTTTTACAATGGGCAACAAGTCGAAGCAATTACACCATGTGTAAGCTTGCTTCGGGATCATCCTGACGGATGATGGTACAAAGATCCCTATTAAAAGGGATAGTAGATCTATCACTAATAATACCTCTAGTGGCTATATAATCTGCAGCTTTGTTAGCCTCTCTGTAGATATGTCTGTATTCCACCTTTTCAAAATTTGCTTCCATGAGTCTGATATGCTCAACATGGCGTAGGATTTCCCATCTGATATCTTTTCCTCTTGTTAGTATCTTCATTAGCTCTTGGTTGTCTCCTTCAATGATGACGTGCTCTAATTGTAGTGTTGCAGCTGTTTTCATTCCTTCTAGCACTGCTGCTGCCTCAGTTTGAATAACAGTTCCTTGCTCAATTTCCCGGTAGGAAATATCCATAATGTGGCCCCGAGAATCACGAACGATTCCACCCACCTGGCAGGCGCCCGCGGGTTTGACAGAACCATCTACGTTAATTTTGTAGATGGCTCCTATAGGTCTAGTCCAGGTAGCTCTATTCCTTTTCTTACTTGGCATGGCGTCTTTGTTTGTGGCCATGGGATTTATAGCTTTCCAATCCTGTATATATTTATTAATACGAATAATGAGGTTGTTGAATGTGTCCGGAGTGATGTGTTTGAAGATGAGTTGATTTCTAGTCTCCCAGATTTTTCCCCAGATAACAACAAGGTCTTCAAAGCATTGGTTTCCTTGCTTGATTTGGGTAATATTGTCACAAAGGGGGCCAAGGAGGGATAAGTTGTGGAAGAGTTTTCCGGTTGTACGCTCAAAACGAGTGATGAGTTCCTTTGAAAAGGAGCATTTTGTGAAGAGATGATCGGCATCCTCCTGATCTTGATTACACATGGAGCAGGTGTGGGGAACTCTATTGAAATACTTATTAAGTCTGGCAGTAGTGGGGAGAGCATCTGTTTTGATTTTCCAAACTAGGTTTTTGAGGCGAGGGGGAAGATTAAGTTTCCAGATCCAGTTATGATTTTCAATATTTGGGTTATGATCATTTGTGATCTTTTTTGCTGATTTAGTTGAGAAGTTACCCGTTGGGTTAGGCTTCCAGATGAGCTTGTCCTGGGTATGCCAGAGGGGAATATTGATGGATAGGATGCTGGTAGTTATATCATGGGGAAAAAGGCTCTGAATAAGGGGCTTGTTCCAAAGCTTTTGCGGGGTCATTAGATGTCTGACTTTCATGTTGGGATCATTATTGCCCATGAAGGTCTTCAAGCTTTTATCAGGGATCCAAGGATCATTCCAGACATTTATCTGATTGCCATCTCCTATAATCCAGTGGAGGCCTTTCTCAAATTTATCTCTCAGGGATAGAAGTCTACCAAATTGCCAAGAAGTGGCTTGGGCTGTTTTGTGTCTAATGCTACTGTCTTGAAGGTATTTTTCTTTGATTACTCTGACCCATATGTTATTGTCATTTGTGTAAAGTTTCCATAGAAGTTTAAACTGAAGGTTTATGTTAAGATCTTCTGCTTTTCTAATACCCAGTCCCCCTTGGGATTTATTCTTGCAGATGTTATCCCAACTGATCATAGGAGTATACCTATCAGAGTGAGTTTTATTCCAGAAAAAGTTTTTGTTTATCTGGTCAATTTGGTTTAGAATACCTTTGGGGAGCATGAAATTTTGCATTAGGTAGTTTGTTTTGGAGCTAAGGTTGGATTGGATCAAGGTTGCTCTGCCCGCTTGGGACAGATTTGAGGCTTTCCATTTTGACAATTGTTTCTTTAGGTTCTGAATGGCTTCTTCAAAGACCGAATTTCGGATTCGGCCATTGATGATAGGAATTCCTAGATATTTTTCAAGCGTACTAGAGATAGGGATACCCATGCTCTGAGAAAGGTCCCTAGCTAGATTATGGTTCACGTTCTTAGAGTATTGGATAGAGCTCTTATGATAGTTTATAGTGAGACCCGAGAGATTTGAGAAGTTATTTATCATGTTTTGGATGGTGTTAAGACTTGTATGGGCTGCTTTTGCAAAAATAATAGTATCATCTGCAAAGGTAAGGAAAGGTATGGGATTACCGTTTTTAGCGAGCTTGATTCCAATTAGCGCATCTTCTTGTAGAGCTTCTTTGTGCATTTCTCTTGCTAGGCCTTCCATGACTAGGACAAATATGTACGGTGCAAGGGGGTCTCCTTGTCGAATTCCCCTGTTGGGCTTGAATTGTTTTCCTGGACAGTTGTTGACAAGGATTGAGAAAGAGGAGGTTGTGAGGCACGTCATTACCCAGTTAATCCATTGGGGATGGAAACCAAACTTTTGAAGCACTGCTCTAATATAGCTCCAATTTATTTTGTCATATGCCTTTTCCATGTCTAATTTAAGTGCCATCCATGCGGTTTTTCCTTTTTTCTTGTGAAAGCTATGGAAGATCTCATGAGCAATCAAAGTGTTATCTTGAATGGATCTTCCTTCAACAAAGTCTCCTTGGAAAGGATTGATGAGTTTAGGGAGAATTGGCTTCAATCTGTTGGCGAGAAGTTTTGTGATTGCTTTATAGATGGTGTTACATAAACTGATCGGTCTATAGTGGTTTATAGTGGTGGGATTTTCAGTTTTCGGGATTAGGGCGATAAAAGTTTTATTTATTTCAGACAACAGAAGCCCTGAGTGGAAAAAGGATTTGATTGCTTTACAGCAGGAGGGGCCCACTATATTCCAGTATTTTTTGTAAAACTCTGGGGGAAAACCATCTGGGCCCGGTGACTTATCTTCTGCCATTTCAAAAATGGTATTTTTGATTTCAGCTGTTGTTGGTTGTGCAATTAGCTTTTGGTTTTCCATAGAAGTTATTTGGGGTTGTATGTTTCGGATATCCGAAGGGGTAACTTGATTTTGGTGGGAACCGACAAACCTGTCAGAGAGCTCTGCTGTGATGTGGTCGGAGATGGTATTGTTGTCAAACAGAATGTTGCCATCTTTTGTTGTGAAGGATTTTATTGGTCTTTTGGAGTTTCTTATTTTAGTTGTAGTTTGAAAGAATTTTGTGTTTCTGTCTGCGAATTGAAGGTGATTGGTTTTTGCTCTTTGTTTCCAAAATTTATGATTGCATTCTAAGAGCTTGTATCGTTTAAGTTCTAGTCTCTCTAATTTCTCTTTCTCTTGTCTATTGATGTTACCCCATGGTAACCTATTTTGGAGTATTAGGATTTGGTTCTCAACCGTAGAGAGTTGCTTAGTAATGTTATTTGATTGGGATTTGCACCAATTTTTGGTGTTTTGCTTTAGCAGTTTTTGCTTCTGAATTAGCTTGAAAGCTTGGGAGCCATTAAAATTGTTGTGCCAGACTTGTCGGACCATAGTTTCATAAATCGGGTTGACCGTCCAGGCCATTTCAAAACGAAAAGGTGCACCTTTAGTGATGTTTCTGGTTCCTATCTCTAAGGATATAGGACAGTGATCAGATTCAGAAAAGGAGTGGTGCTTTGTTTGAAGCTTTGGGAACCAGTTGAAAATATTTTGACTAGCCAGCATTCTATCTAATCGCTCATAAGTGTTGTTAAAGTTTGATTTATTCTTCCTCCAAGTGAAGGGGGGGCCTGAGAAAGGGACAACTTGAAGATCGAGTTCATACTTAACCCATTGTAGACGTCTAAATCTAGAGATGGGTGGAGTAGCGCCTCCATGTTTTTCCGTATCATTTTCTATGTCATTTAAGTCTCCAATTATTAGGATCGGAAGAGAGTGTTTGTGAGTGATGAAGAAGACATCTTCCCAGAATTGGTGTTTTTCTGATTCTATTGCAGGAGCATAGACAAAGAGTAATGCAAATTCGTGGTTCTCGACATTAGTTTTGAACATGATAAATCTGTCAGAGTGTTCTAAAATTGTGCTTGTGCTTTCGAATGTGGTTTTATATAAAAAGATTATTCCACCCTTGTGGCCCTTTGCCTTGATACTAAAGGCTTTGTGAAAACCCGAGGCTTTGATCATCCTATCAGAAGGGGCTTCAGAGGCTTTAGTATCAGTGAGCATCAGGGCATCAAGATGGTTTGCTGATCTTAGATGATTGATTTCTTGCCAAAAGAGAGGCCTTTTGGAGCCTCTAACATTCCAATATGCGACTTTAATCATAAGAATTCCATTGAATACTAGCTTTTAGCATGTTATAATGTAAGCTGTTGCAAGAGTATTGTACTAAGTATATCAATTTGATGCATTGTTCGCTGATGTTTTGAACGAAGTATACATAAGTAAAGGGATAGAAACATACTTCAGTCACCAATTCCTTCGATGTTTGTCTATGTTGGCTGCAAATTGCATTTCCCTTAGGAGTCCCACATAGAGTTTGCGAACTGCAGTCGGTTTTGCATCTGTAATATGTACTTGTTCCAAGGATTTTTGTAGAAGGTTTTGTTTGTAAGTGTTTTGAAGTAAGGTTTGGGCAGCATGCCTCCACAGAATCCCAAACGGAACATGTGTGACAATGCTTGAATTTTGTAGTTGTTTGGGTGTAGAGGATCATACCTGCCTTGATGCAGACGACAATCCTGGACAACCCTGGGAGTTCTGGATCCCTGTAGATTTTAATTTGCATCTTTTCCTTTGCCAAAGTAGCCATGGGAAGGCACAGATTGGTGCTAGAACAAATATCAGCCAGACTAATGCAGAAATTAGAAATATATATAGGATTATAAGCGAGGAGGTAAATAAGCAAGCCGAAAACACCATAGCTCCCAGTGAGATTGGAAAATAACCAGGATCCATGGTGTGGGGCGAAAGCATCGTTCAACAGGTTACAATCAACAACAAAAGTTCTAACCGAACAACAATCAAAAGCAGAGACAAATTTGCAATTCAAATGGGGATTATTTAGATAGAAGTACTGAGCTTTAGGATGCTCCTCCCCATAGCCGATTCCACTGGAGTCCATCATCATCAATTTTTCTTCTTCCTAGATTTCTTCACAGCAGGCGAAGATGCTTCATTGTTGTCGTCTTCATCTCTGCGCTTAGTGGTGTCCCCTTCGCTCGGGCTATGCTCTTCCTCTGGTTGCCTAATGACGATACCTCCTAGTTTTCTGACGACTGAGTTGTCGGATCTTATGGAGAGCCTGGAGTCTTCGGACTCATCATCAGTGGCAATCATCTTGCCCTTCTGTTTAGCCCTCAGGAGATCCTCAAGGGACCCATCCGCCAGGACGTTAGGATTGGGATTATTGCAGTTAGTAGTGGCTAACAAGGTATGGAGTATGGAGGGGGCGATAGCAAAAGGAGCGATGGAGCTCTTAGCAGCCAGTTTAGAGACATGGGCATTGTTCAGGGATATTAATTGGTTGATCAGCTCATTGGAGTAGTTAGGATTCATGGCCGGCAGAGTGGGAAGCTTGATGTTGTTAGCATTCATGGTGGTCGTGGGAAGGAGACCGAAATCGCCCTGTCTGGGGATCATAGTCTGCAACACAGTAGGTTCATCAGGGTGGGAGACGGGGACAGCAGCATTGGCATTGCCAATAAACCTTTTATCAGGAAGTTGGCGACCAGCAATGGTGGAGGGGACATGGGCAAGAAGGTCAATCTGGGGGTTCTCTTCGAGGATGAGGCTAAACTTCCTCGGCCTGGGTGCGTTAAGAGGGCAGTCCTCGTAGATGTGGTCATACGCGCCGCAACAACCACATCCGTCCGAGAAGTCCTCGTACCACACCCGGAGCCTGATGGATTCCTGATCATTTTTCCTAATATAGAGAAAGGAAGTGAGTTTGGAGAGAAGGGAAACCTTAACACAAGCCCTGGCGAATCGCATCTTGTTTCTGGCATTCGACAGCTGATCAATTTTGATGAGTGCTCCCACTCCTCCAGCTTCAAGGATGTATGAAATCGCTTCAGGGGTGTAGAATTGGTGTGGCAAGCCCGGAATACGGACCCAAACATCAGCTGTCATGGTGTCTTCATACATGGGGTTGAACGCATCTGTCCAAGGATACAGAGCCAGCAGCGATCCCTGGACGTGGTAAGGTCTGTTGGTCCAGACGATTGCTCGGTCTTCGGTGTTGGCGAAGCGGAAGATGAACCAGTCGTTGCCGATGGTGTCGATCCCCCAGCTCCCTTTCAGGTTCTTCCATTCAGCTTTCATCTTTCCCGCGACTTGTTTGAGCTCCATCGGAGCCTGGACAAATCGACCAACTAGGCTGTAGTCGGAAAGCTTTTGGTGGAGGTCCTTGACGTCCGGCACCAGGTAGGGGTCAGCAATTTGGAAGTTAACCGGGTTAGCATCAGTGGGGGGGGGGGGGGATGATGTGATGGGAATGGCCTGGATGGGGGTTTGCTCAATAGCCTGAGTCTGCATGGCAGAATCCAAGGCCAGAGAAAGGGAAGGCTCAACAATCTGAGTGAGAGGAGGCGAGGTCTCAAAGGTGATACCTTGCCTCGTGGTGTTGATTAGAGCCTCAACAAAGGTGATTTGATTGTCCATGGCAGTAGTGTGGAAAGCAAGACGACAGAGAGGGAGATTAGAAAAGGGATGGCGCGGTTTGATCAGGTGGATAGTGTTGCAATTTATAGTCAAATTCCTCACACAGATAACAGCCAGAAATTGAAATTTGCAGGGGTAACCTATGTGGATGTAGGTGAAGTTTCTCGTAGATTTAATCATACCTTTTTTGCCGTAAGTTGTGCTCGTCTCTTCGGTTTTCCCAGCTCGGATGTCCAGATTCAGGCAATCTTCTTGCTCTTTCTTGTGGGGGTGGGCTGTAACAATGATCTCGCCAACGCAATAGCACCTAGAGCCGGAGCCCAAGGCCTTATTAGGGGGGAAAACATCATTAGGCCTATCCACCGTCTTGGTCTGACCAATTAAGCTCCCTGCATGTTGATAATTAACAGCTAAAACAGAGTTTAGACTATGATTAGATAGATAACTAGAGTGGTTAGCAAAGTTTTTGTTTAAAGGGTTGTGTTGAGATTTGATTTTGTAAAAGGTTTTGACAGTTTTGAGACGCAAGAGAAGGTGGAACATCTCTTGGGACTCAGAGTTTGTAATTAATACAAACTGTTGCTTTCGGGTGTTGTGAACACGCCTGTGTACTAAGGCTCCTTTTGTGTTTAAGGACGAGTGTTTGCAGTTGCTACCGGTTGCCCAGTAACCATCATCTGTTGGTGGATTCTTGGTTTTAAGGTGGATGTTTTGAGAATGGTTGGTGGAGGAGTGGATTTGGTTTGAGAAAATCAAATCCAAGCAGGCCAAACACTCATCTTGGAGTGATCGGCTGCTTAGATTTGGGAAGCAGCCAAGATCAAGAACACCCAGAACAGGAGTGGGAAGGGGGGGGGGGGGGAGCTCAACTCGTATAGAAAATCAAATCCAAGCCAAACCAAATGGGTGTGTTGCTCGTATATGCAAACCATATAGTGGGTGCATCTTCCATTCAATCTCGTCGACTCGGAGCCACAACTCGTCCATCTCAAGTCGACAAGCATCATCATCAATCAGATGCTTCCCAGCAGCTTGCGAGATGGTTAGCTTACCAAAAGCAATACTTGACAGAAGGTCTAAACCCGAAAAAAAAATTGTAATATTGTGTCAGTGTCAACACCACAATCACAAAACGCAAGTAGTATGGGCAACTAAGCATGGTGAACAAAGCACGAGAATGCAAGTGACTCCCTTTCTTATCATCGACCATTATTTTTGCAAACCATACACTTTTGATCTTGTTTTTTATTCAAGCAAAGCAAGAAAAATAGACATAGAAGATTAGGAGAAACTTGTAAAAAAAAAAATAGGAATCGAGATCCAACGTTTCAGGTGAAAAATGCAAAACCGAAAAAATAGAGGGTAGGAGACCGCACAGGCATAAGCCTAGAACCGCACGGGCAGAGCTAGGTGAGTGAACGTGCAGTCTTCGCACGCGGGCGTGAAATTCTAAGCTGGAGGGTCGGTGGTGGTCGGAAGGTTGTCGAAGGGTGGTGGTAGTGGTCGGAGATGGTGGTGGAGAGGCAATGGTGGTGGTGGTGGCGGTCGGTTAGGATTTGCAAATTTTTATTTTTTTGTGGTTTTGGATGATTGAATCGTTGAAATTGAAACAAAATCACCATTACATCGGATATAGACAACTACATATCGATGTAAATATTGGCAACTGATACCACTTGATACGAATCTCACACAGAAGGACTGGCTCGATCGATCGAATGGGTAGTCGAATTCAATCCCGTTGATGCCAGAATCTCACAACCATTGGACCCATGAGAATCAATCCTTATCGAATCTCACGACAAGAAAGGATTCTCAACGTCACTTCTCATGGTCTTTAGGGTTCGCATTTCGCAAACAAGATGAAAGCTTCTTGCTGTCTAGAGGAATTGAGTTTCACGTTGTTTGATGTAAAATCAGGATATTTCCTGGTTTTCATTAATCTAATTAAATAGGAAATACAAAACATGGATTATCCTAATTAAAAGAAAATACTAAAAATCTTGATAAAGTAGGTCGATTCTGGGTCAAATCGGGTTTGTCTATGTTCGGATCTATTTTGAGTTAGGTTAGGTTTGAGTCAGGTCAAGGTTGTAGATAATGCTAGATTTTTGGGTTCGATTGGATCTGGGTTCAAGTGAGTAGGTCGGGTTTACTCTCTCCCCTATTGTCAACGTTCGATGTTTTGACATGTTAATTTTGATGAATCATATTTGATGTACTAGATTTCCAATGCAGTGATTTAGAGCATGTCTAACATATTCCCTAATTTTTTTTTTTAAAAAAAAAAGATGAATCAAAATTCACTTTTTCCAAAAAAAATTTGTGTTAATTAATTTCAACCAGTTCTCCATTTTTAAGAACATAAAATTAATTTGGTGTTTGTTACATACATATATGAGAAAGACACATCATTCTCCCTACTGAGAGCATCTCTAATAGACTTCTCATTTTTTGGATTTTGGTGTTTATAAAAAATTTGAAGACTTTTTTTTCCTAACAAATTATCTATCATATTCTCCAAAATAAGGAAGCAATAAAAAAAATAGTCTTCTCCAAATATGTAGATTTCTTTAACACTAAGCGTCTGTTTGGTGGGGGCTTCGGGCCGAGAGTTGCAGCGGGAGGTTATTTGGGGGGCAAGCTTTGGGGTTTTTGCACTAGATTTTTTTTTTTTAGATGCACAATCCATGGCATCCAAACAAGGCATTTTTTTATTTTTACCACAAAAAATATTCCAAAAACCTTATAACTACCAAACATCATTTAGCTTCTTTACAAGATTTTTTTTTTAAATCTTCACCTTTCACATCTCCATAATATACAAACGGAAATTTCCACCTCCCAAAAACAAGTAAATGATTATCCAAATATCTAAAATGAGAAATTTGTAGGCGTTGAAACAAAAATAATTTAAAAAATATGTATTTTGTTTCTCCATTTCAGAGAATTTTTGGGAAAGGTTTTTGAAATTGTTTCAATCCCAATTTTAGAGAATGATTTGGAAAAAATGTTAACAAAAATATAAGCCCAATATTCCTTCAAAGCCCAAAATTCCAAAAAAAAAAAAAATATTCTTTTGGTTATGCTCTTACTCCCTTTATTAAGCAAAATATATCATTTTAATAATTTTAGGAAATTCTTCGTGGTACCCACGAACTATTCTAAATTCCGAGTGATGCACAAAGTTTTGAAAATTTCCATGTGGCACCCATGAGATTTTGTAAAAGTATTTGTGATAACCATAATTTGCTTTAATCTTAAGAAATCGCTATTTTGATTTTTAAAAAATTCTATAAAAATGATATTATGATACATTATTGGGGAAAACACTTTGCAACATTGTGTATTAGTTTAAATATTTTCAAAACCTTATGTATTTAATTTTGATTTGCTGTCAACATTTTTTTTTATTATTTTTAAGGAAAATTGGCTAAAATAATACGAAATATTTTCCATGAAACAATATTAATATAAACTTTAATGAAGTGGTTCCATACCCCTTTTTTCAATTTTTGATACTCAATTAATGATGTGATATTTTATTCTAATGACGCATAGTAGTAGAATTGAAAGATATTGTTATGTACGCTAATTTATCAAACCCACAACAACACGAAATTTGCAAAATTTCTTGGTCACCATAAGGAATTTCCCTATAATTTTTAAAGAGAGTAACAAATATATCAGCATATATTCATTCATTAATTACTCTACTTTTATTTTTTTCATAATTAATTAAAGCTATAATTTTCAAGATAATACCAAAATATCTAAAATGACATATCTATTAATCTCTCGGTAAAAAAAATACAAGTCCATTGATCTTTGACATTTTTTAATTACTTAAAAATGATATGAAATACTAAATTTATTTTATTAGTTTTTATTAGTTACAAGAATTATGTTCACATTACTTAGTAATCAAACTTGCAGACAAGTCACAACTCACGAGTGTATAAGCAAGTTGTTCTTATTCCTATGAAACTTTTTACTGACAATGCCATATTTAAACCACTAATTTATGAGTTTTTTTTTATCACACTTTTCAATCCTATCACTTTTTTTTTCTATTTACAAATGACAAATTCTTTTAAAAAATTATAATTTTCTTTCAATATTTAAAAAAAGGTCTTAATCATGCTACACACACATATTATTGAATTATTGAATTATTGAATGAATTTTGTAATAAAATATCATATTTATACCATAATTTATGGTTTTCTTTGGATATATTTTTGATAAATTCTTTATTATATACCGAGAAAAAAAAAATTCTAGCTACTCCTACGCCGCCACAGGTTACATAAGCGAATAATTAAACCGTATATATATATATATATATATATATATATATATATATATATATATATATATATATATATATATATATATATATATATATATATATATATATATATATATATATATATATATATATATATACACTTAATCTTGACAGCGTACATTTTGTACAAGACCAAGGGTGTGTTTGGCAAAATGGTAGCTGTTGGAGGAGCTGAAGCTGTTGGGTAGCTGAAGCTGTTGGATTATTTGAGTTAAATATATGTTAATAAGCTAGTACAGTGTTTGGTAAACCTAGCTGTTAGAGTAGCTGTTAAAAACTTGTGAATAAAAAACCAAAAGCTCCGAAAAGCTTGGGTGAATAGCTGTTGAAAAGCTTAGATTTCAAAAGCTTTCAAAAGCTAATTAAACTAAAATCTTATATTTATTTCATTTAACACTATAGAATATCAAAACCAAAAGCTCCGAAAAGCTACTTGCTTTTGCCAAACATACCCTTGGTTTTAAACTGAATTTGGCTACCCTGAGGCTGATCGAGACAGAAGATTTGGTCTTGTTTACTCAAAGTTGAATGGTTGGTCAACTGATGATCTGCTCCAGCCACTGTAGATTCAAATCTGGAAAATACAATTTTTTTCTTGTGAATCCAGTTAGTAATTGCATGCTCTGATTTGAAGAACAGGATGAGAACAGAGATAAGGATGGAAGAGAAGGCATTGTCGGATGAGCAGGCAAAGATCCAGGAGAGCATATCAAGCCCAAACATAATCAATGCGATGAAGCAGATCGGATGGCGTCCTAATGGTCTCGGGGAGGCAGGTCGACTGGCAGCGGATGAGGAAATGCAGGCATTAAGGGTGTCCCTGGAAGCGCTGGTAGCCAACGCAGACTCCCTGAGGACGAGGACAGCCACTAAGGTTGTCGAGATCCTGAGTTCCGCACAGAGCATCAGGTTCCTTATCGCAGCAACGCAGTTGCAACTGAATATGAAGATAAAGGGAACCGAAATGGATGCCGCTCTTGGAGGAAGATGTCGCAGAGGAGGAGGAGCTGTAGCAGCTAGTAGTAATTATAGGCCTTGAGAGACTTTATAGTTATATACAAAGGGGGCAAAAAAAAAGGTGTTACTTTTGCTTCAGAAGTGAATGTAGGTTGTTTGATGCTTCTCTATGGCTAATTTTATTGGCTTCTTAATGACCTGATCGATGGGTTCTTATGAAAACAGGAGGAAGATTAATGTTAATATACAGAGTTCTGGTAACAAGCAAGTCAGGGAAGGTCTCAAATTATGTATAAAAGTTAGATGAGGAGAAACCCTAGGACAAAGTCGGGCGATTAGGGCTAACCACCCATGTGATCGTTGATCGTTTGCTCTCTCTCCGGTCTAGGACTAGCTTGCCATTACGTGCGAGATTCACCGGACTTCGGAGGAAATGAACCTGCATAAAAGCTTCCAGTAGATCGCTGCAAAATTGAAAACGATTGCAAATGATCTCAGATTCTCAGATGATAATTGACCTGCAGAGTAATCTTGCTAGCTGCTAAACCGATTCCCAAAAATATAGAACCTGAAGCAAGAGAAAAAAGAAGGCATGGATTAACATTACGATACTCCTAAAACAGATGCTTCCAAGAACACCTCTAGATTCCCTAGTGGTATCTGAAGTTCCATTATGAATAAACCATGTCAAGAAATAAACAAGAGAGAATGAATGGAGCAATTGCAAAGCTCGAGGAAGAGTTCATCAAGATGTCAGTAGCCGCTTTATCCCCATCTTCTGCTCTGAGGTAAGCTTGCTTGGGAATTTGATGTTGAACTTGATCCGCAAGTTCCCCTTCTTACACGGGTCCTTTGGGATGGGCATTCCTTCTCCTTTAACAATTTCTTCATACGTGGGGCTAATCACAGAATTCACTGGTATTGTCAGATTACGACTGTCCAGTGTTGTAATCTGTGCAGTGTAACCTGTCAATGCTTCCACCAAAGATATCTTCTGGGTGACGACAAGATCATTGATGTCCCTCTTGAACACACTGTGAGGCTTTTCGTCGATTATGAACACAAGATCTGAGGGTATTACACCTCTTTGCTCATTCCCTTTTTCCGGGAAGGTTATTTTTGTTCCCTTTTTCCAACCAGGCTTGATCTCAATCATCAAGATCTCCTCCACCATAGTTGGTCTCCTAAACAAACAATACATGTAAAGTCTTAACATATTCAGCCAGACAGATTTTTTTATAGGCATTCGTCTTGGTAGTTAATTACAAGAGACTTCATCCGACCATCAGCAGCAGAATTTAATGGAGATACTCAACATGAAACAGAAACATAACAAAAACAAAAACTGATTTTTGGAAGCAGGAAATATTCTGGACATTTCTATGCCAATAAAACATATATTCCCCGACACCAAATTTCTAATCAAAATTATTGTACATTTGTAGCACTATGATAATATGACAGCATATCAATGTCGAGGGACTTCTCTAACTCAACTTGGTAGGCTGATGAAACAAAGAAATATTCGTATTACAAATGCAATTTGGATATCCATTAGAAAACATTTATGACAATGACTCGAGTTATGACATGTTTAAAGTTTCAAAGAATAAAACATCATTATGTACTACTGTAGCTGCATAACAAGGCACAGTCACAAGCAGTCAACAGAAAAAAATAGCTCTAAAACTTTAAGGTAAAATATCTATTCTAAACCAAAACCTAGTTCTGCTCCCTACAGTAGCAGGTCTTCTTTTCTTCAAGGAAAATAAGAACATGAACAATGCTTGGTATGAAGACCAAACTTCTAGTAATAGGTGAGGAAGAAGGCCTTATGATAACAAACCACATATGCAGCCAGTTGCACTCACTGGAAAGACAGAAACTTCACTTCACAGTTTATCCAGAATATATAAACCATAAACCAAGAAAACCGTCCGCTGTTCTATGACTTCCTCCTCAACATTTCGATTATTATGCACAACCTAAAAGATAAGATCTTTAGATATCGGTAACACTAGACACTTTATTTTTATTGAAAAAACCACACATGCATTAAGGCAGTTATAAGGAGTGACCCAAATTAAGGAACCAGGAACATCATAAAATGAAGATCCTGTGTATCTTCTAGCAAGCATGACACATCCATATTCTTTCTCACTAAAAGACTAAAACAGCATCGTGAAGCGAACCTTTTATCCCCCGAGTGATTCCAAATCACAGAGATAGTTAATAATTTAAGATCACAACTTATTGAGTTTATCTGGATATGCCCATCAGCATGAAATAGAATAGCAAACCACATATATGCATAATCTCAGTATTCCGAGCATCAACAACACTGAAATTCGGAAAGGCCAAATTAGTAATAACAAATCATTCATACAAACAAGGAGCAGCATTTAAGCACAAATGTAGTGTAGACTATCTCTGATTAAAATCGGGGACAGTCGAAATCAAAACATACCCAGAAGAATCAGTAACGTCCCTGGAGATCTTCATCTTCTTAGTAGTCCCTTTATACAGATCTTCTAAACTACAATGCAAGGTCCTCTCAATAGGCGCTCCCTTCCTAGGAATATGCGAAGAGTCAGCTCCGCCTCCGCCCCTCAAATGAGCAAAAATATCATCTCCAAACATGGATCTACCAAAACCAGGATGTCCTCCACCTCGAGACCCACCCATATCTCCCGCAGTACCAAACGGGCTCGAGAAACCGAAGAATTCAGCGAATATATCGTCGGCGCTCCTAGGGTTGAATTGGAAAGAGGCGTGTCCGCCGCCTCCATTGGAGGATCCAGGGAAACCTCCGGCGTCTGGAGGCGGAAACTGGCCCTTCAAACCCTCCTCGCCGTACTGATCATACACAGCTCGCTTTTGCGGGTCACTCAAAACCTAGAACAACAAAAATCCAATCACTCTTGATCAAAGTCGGAAACCGAAACACAAGGAAGACCTAAAATTGGAGAGATTTATACATCGTAGGCCTCGGAGATCTGCTTGAATTTGGCTTCGGCCTCCTTTTTGCTATTAGGGTTTTTGTCAGGGTGCCATTTCATGGCGAGCTTGCGATATGCCTTCTTGAGGTCATCGTCCTTGGCGCTCCGATCAACCTGAAGAAGCTTATAGTAATCGATCCCCATCTTCGTGCTGCCTCTCGCTCTCTCACAATATCTCCCTAATAAAACCCAAATTCAGGGAAACAAATTGCTCGGATTAAAGCGTAGACCTTTTCCTATCGCTTCTGTGTCCAAGTCCTCTCGATCCAAAAGGTTTCTCCATTTGAATTTGTGCTGGAGATTGATGTATTTGGGCGCAGTGGCGGTGCCGCTGTGATGTGAATATGTTGTTACCTGGATTAATAATATTTATATGCTCAAAATGTCACCACGACATCAAGTAGTTGCACAAATTCCCTCATACAAACATCTCTCCACATCTCTCTTATCGCAATCCAAACCCTTTTCCTCCCTAGTCGCAACACAAACGAAATTGCAGAGCCGTTCTTTTCGGCTTTAGATCGACAATCTCATCGGTGAGGAAGATAGCAAGCGACACTTGGGCGTGGATTCGAAGACATCGATCGGGCCCAAGGGGGGATAAAAAACACTTTGCATAACAGCAAGGGTCTTGTTAGGTACACCGTGAATGACATTTAAGGATTTACACGTCGAAATTAACGTGCACGTTTTACGTCAAAATTAACGTGCAAATGTGGTGGCTGGGGAAAAAATGCACTTCGGCCTGCACGTCATTAACAACGTGCAAGGATGCACGTTCGAACAGACGTGCAAAACTTTCGTTAACAACGTGCAAATGTGCACGTCTTAAGTGACGTGCAAACCCTGCTTAGGGTTGAAGGTTTAGGGTTTAGGGTTTACCGAGGGTTTTTAAGGTTAATGGAAAAAAATTGAAGGGGTTAGGGTCTAAGTCATTCCGAGCATTGGTGAGTTTAATTGCCAAGTGATAATTAAATGGCAAGCAATAATTGTTAAGGTTTTCATTCGGATAATATGCGAAAGAAGTTACAAGGAACGGAAAAAAAAGGTTTACATCCATAATAGTAATAGACCGGTGGAATAAAATCTAGGCAAAGTGTAAAGGGTGACTGGACTCGACACGTAAGGCTCGAAATCTGTCAAACCGAGCTTGAAAAGGAGCATCCCATCCTTCGACGCTCGGTTGATGATGTGCGACCCATTCTGGCGCAGGCGGCGGAATAGAAGCGTTAGGACGCAACCAGACCTATGAGAACGGAAAATTAGAGTTAAAATATTGATATATAGATGAAAAGTAAGAATAGGTAATATAAGACGTTTGGAGTCGTACCGCGGCAAAATGGTCTTGGTTTCCGATGCATGCTAAACCAAGGGTTGCTGATTGAGGGTTGTTACCAGGTGTCGGCGAGGACATGGGGAGACATGTGAACGAATGATGTCAAGCTAGGACGACGAGAAGAATCTGATATATCGTTGCAAATACTAAACCCATGATGGGAAGCTCTATCCAACGTCTCCTATCACCATGCACAGGTCTCGCCCATCTCTAGTTGTCGACGAACTACTGGAATGAGTACCCTCCCAATCTCCCATATAACAACCGGTGTGGAGATCGGCGGGATCCTCCAAGTGATTGCATAATAACGTTTTCAGTTTCGGGAATACGGACTCGCCGATCGGTGATGTCAATGACGCCAAAGCACGGTAGCCACAATGACCATCTCCAATAGTGTCCCTCACACCCTCAATATGTCTGAGCATGAAGGGATCAACGTTGTTTCGACCCCAGTTGAACCCTCCGAACACATCATCACGTCCACGTCGAGCTGAGGTCGCTTGTGGACGATGTCGAGCAGCACGTGCTTCTTCTCTCTCAAAATTTGCCCTGAACTCCTCGTATGGCAACGAGTTGGTTCTACAAGCATTCCTCGACCCCCGAGGCCTCCCTTTAGATCGAACGCTTGCAGATGAGGGTGGGTAGAGCTCATCGTCGCATAAATTGTTGGAAGCCGTGTTTGAAGATGACAGCTCATACGGGAGTGGGGTGTCGTCGATGTCAGACCATGACAAATCCATCCAAAACGGGTGGATGTCCTCAGCGGGTATCGGAGTCCCGGAACTGGCGTAGGCCTGAATCTCATGGACACAAGGAATCCCGTAACAAACCCTCCAATGTCGGTTCGTGCATTCCGGAGGAATGTTTTGGTTTACGACATCCTCCCACAACTTGTACAGATAGTCGAAGCACTTTTTGGAGATTAAAGTCTTTACCTTATCTAAAACGATGACTTTATACGCCCTCGTTGGCCATTTGAAGCGGTTGACAAGAGGAAAACCTGTCGTTGTTCTTGCCAAAGAATACTCTAACTCAAAACTAGTATAGTGTGTAAACAAGAGATCGATCCACAGGGAAATCTATTCAATTCGAGTGTCAATTCTAATCGCTAATAGAGAATATGGGGGTTTTTGGTGTGGAAAAGATCCGCCTTTTATCAAAGCGGAAGCAAGCAAACAAAGTAAATTGGTTTTATAATGCAGTGGAGAGAAATAGGTTCACCTACAATTTATCACTTCGATTGATGAATTCGATCCTTGTTTCAGCCTCTAGTTCTTGTATTTTCCTATCAATGTCCTTGTCCAGATCTTAGGTAAATTACTAGTCCTACGAGTCCTAGCAACCCTTATCTCTAAATAACTCTAACACGGTTAAGATTTAACCTGGAGATAGCATTAAGAATATGAATTGAGGTACATGCAATATCAAGCGACGAGTCGATATTTAACATATATTCAACTTCCTACACATCCAATTAGTCCTACGAGTCCTAATTGAATGAATCTACTCTAACTAGTTGATCAGACCAGGGAGAATAAAACACATTCAAGCAATTAAGCACAAAGAAGTCAAAACTTTCGAATAGGAATAAGAACTAGATTAAGAAACTCACAATTCAACAATCAAAGATCCAAACTGTAGGCGAAACCTCGAGAGTTTAGTTGCTCATGCTCAACGACGCTCTCAACAATGGAATAAAGTGCATAAGGTGAATGAAATAATAAACTAGAAAAGTCTTATATAGTGTTTAGAAAGTCGTCCAAACAACTCAACCAAAACCCTAATTAAAAACCCGCATCGAATGTTGCATTTCTGCACGGGCCGCGGGGCGGCCAGCGATCAGCGAAGTCCTCCGTTTTCTCTTCGCATCTTCTCTACTCTTCTTTATATTGTTTTTTTGCTCTTCTCCAATTTATTTCACCTTCAATCTACTATATCTGAAATAAACCATAAAATCGTGTAGATTCCGCCTCTTCCAACTCAACAAGTAATTATGTAAATGTAACTAAATATATGCAATATTCACAACTAAATTATGCTAAATGCAATCTATTATGCAACACTAAATATGCTCTATCAAATTCCCCCACACTTGAACCTTTGCTTGTCCTCAAGCAATAGAAAACTCAACTCTGCAACCCCCACATAATAGCAATTCATGTATCCACACCTCAATATTCTTTAAGTGCATGAAAAACTAGCAAACACAATAGATTAACAACATCATAGCACATAATTGGAGTAATCACTGAAATCAGGCAACCATATCCATTCTAGACCTCAGAAAGGATATGTGTTTCACTCTCGCTCAAGTATTTAGGTTTAAATGTTTACGCTCAAAACTCAATCTTCAAAAACTTAGCTACAAGAGTCTTGCACCAGTGTTCTAATTCTCCACCGCTGGTGACTCTACACACAATAAAAATCATGAGGTCTTTTAATTGGGTTGTAATGGGGCCAAGGTAGAACATATAAGGTATGGAACAATTTTGGTCATGTGGTGCTCATAATCCGGGAACTAAGGAAGCTACAAAATCACAAAACCACTCATAAACTTCTCATACCATATCTCTATAATGCCAAACAACACCAATCTCAAGCATAAAACTTTACAAACCATACTCAACTCATTCCTTTATTCTTTTATTCTTTTTTTTTCTTCTTTTTCCTTTCTTTTCTTTTTTTTTCTTTTTTTTTCATTCACGCTATATCAAATGATTTTCCTTGACTTTTACCCCTAAATGAATTTTATTCTCCTTAGGTCCCAAGTAATGAATGTACTAGCAAGAATCAAACATCTCATAAATACACTTCAATCATACAATCCACCACTAAAAACCATTATCCACAATATAGATATTCACCAACTATTCCTAAATTCCCGGATGGGGTCAGACTATCATTGGCTATGGAAAAATCTTGTGGAGCTACAAAAGAATAGGCAATTAGGCTCAAACTGGCTTCAAGCAGAGGATAATATGTAAGGTGGGAATAGAGTCAAATAAGGCTAATAAAGGGGCCTCAACCATGTTTAAGTCATGTGCAGAAATCATAATATGTAGCCTTGAACAAGATATCTAAATGCAAGTCAAAGAGGAAGCAATTGAAGAGAGTACACACAACAAGCAAGAGGACTCAATAAAGTGTAGTCCTGAATAGGCCAAAATAAGCTCACCAGGTCATGTCTAGAACTTCAAAATCACCCAAAATTCCAAGATTTTATGTGTTTAATCATTAATCAGTCATGTTTACCAAATAGTGTAGAAAACATATATCGAAGGCTTCAACAATCCAAGCACGTCATGGGGCATAAATCTCAATAGAAAAAATAGAGGACAAACGACATCCATATGGGGAAATAAGACCTATTCCTAATAATGCAAGAACTAAAACTTTTTTTATATATATATAATAGGAATAATAATGGTAGAAACTAAACATGCATACAACCCATAGAAATAAACATGCAAACTTAAAAGTCAAAATGCAAACCAAAATACAAACGTGACATGCAAGTCTTCTCCCCCACACTTAGTTCCGACATTGTCCTCAATGCAGAAAAGAGAACAAAAACATCTAAATAAAAAGAAAAGAGAAAAGAAAAGAAACAATTGACATGCTCACTGATGAGGTGGTGGCGGCGGCGGGTAAGGTGGAAACTGTGGATAGGCGAATCGATAGAAGTCCTCCTGCCTCTGCCACATCTGCTCCTGCATCCGTCTGATCGCTGCCTGGCTCTCAGAGACATCCTCCAGGTGGGAAGTCAAGCCACGGACATCCCGACGAATATCGCCAATATCCACATATAGCTGCTGTCGCTGATCCTACATCAAATTCTAGCGCTGGGACATCTGCTGCTGGTGCTCCTACATGGCGTCCTGACGACGCAACATCATCTGCTGATACTCCCACATGGTGTCCTGACGGAGATACATATCTGCCATCCTCTGCTCCAGCGTGTAGTAGTCTGGACCAGCACCTCCAGCTGTGCCAGAAGGTCCAGCACCACTACCTCCAATATCCGTCTGAACTCCGTGAACATCATCAGCACCTTCCTGCTCAGCATCAGGAGCACCTTCATCATCATCATCGTCATCAGAATCCTCATCCATCTCATCACCCATGTAGAAATCAGCTGCAGTAGGGCCAAAAGGGAGATGTCGGGGCAATATCATGTGAATCCTCCCAAGATGGCCTGTCCTCCAGACCCACATCGGCGACTTGCCCTCCAAGTGGCCAGCTTTTCTCAACTGGGCTTCATCATATAGAAACGAGCCATGCTGAACATCAGGGACAGCGCTCACATCGATGCACGCTCGAGCTATGAGGGTGATAAGACCCCCAAAGCTAATTGTCGCCTTGTTGCGCTTGTCTAGGATGTCCTTGCAGTTAATCAGAAACATATCCACCCAACCTGGAATCACTGGGCTCTCTGGCGTCAGACACCACAAAAATGACATATCCTTAAGCGAGATCTTGTTGACCTTAGCATGTGCAAAGAATGTGTTCGCCAGAACCTTGTGAATCAGCCGTAATGCAGGATGACGAATGCTCGAATTGTACTGACCCTTCTTGGCCTAAAAAGGCACCCTAGTAGACGTCGTCCAAAAAGCCACAGGGCCCTCTCCCTTACACACATCAAGCCAACCAGCAGTAGGTGTAGCAGTAACACCAAAAATCTGCCCCAATCTCTCTTTCGATATCGTGAAATCCTTCCCAAGCAATCGAAAATCAATAGATGTACGCCCCACACTCAAAGTTGCTAAAAATTCTTTACATAAGCTTGAATATGTAGGGGCATTCTTCCCTAAAAATTGTCCTAAGCCCCCATGCTCTAACAATTGCCTAGTACATACATCCATCTGTAATAACCGAAGTGTAGGCTCATGAAAAAAATTTGTTACAAAGAAATTCCGAGTGTTGAGAGCATTCCACTTCTCCTTCTGACTTCTATTCATTCCATGTGGTCTAGACATTGCTAATTCGAGCTAAGGAAATCACCCAACAAGAATGAAAGGGAAGAAAACTCACAAATGGCGAGTCACTGCAGAGGCCGCGGGGCAGCCGAGAAGGGCGACGGGGCGGCTGGTGACAGAGGTGGCCGCGGGGCGGCTTGTCTGGCGATGGGGCGGCCGGAGATTTGTCGGATCTGTGAACTCCGACGTCCTAAACTCTCTCACTCCGTTGTGGATCCGAAAGAAATCCCCTTGAAAATCCTTGGGATGGGCGATTTGTGTGTAGATCTAGAAGATAGCGGCGATTTGGTGGATTTTGTGTAGAAGGAAGATGGGAAAATGGGAAAGAGGGCGATTTTGTGGGGGTTTATGTGAAAGAAGAAAGCTTGAAAGTTGGCTTCAATGGAGGTTGAAGAGGATGAAGAAAGGAGAGGAATATGGCGAGGGGGCGGCCAGGTGAAAGAAGGTAAAGAAAAAGGAGTGGTTAGGGTAAAAGGGGTGTAGCAAGTGGGGGCCCACACGGGCCCCTAAAAAATTTCTTATCCGGAAGAGGCCGAGGGGCGGCCAGGGTGGGCGACGGGGCGGCCGGCGATTCCGCGAAGGATTTCGCTCGGCGCCTTGGACGCGGGGCGGCCCATGCTGGCGACGGGGTGGCCCGTCCTTTTTCGCCCTTTTCCTTCTTCTTTTCCGTCCTGCAGCGTTAGTATCCCAAGCCAACCAAAAACTCAACTAAAAAAACTTAATGCAAAAAGAAAATAATACCTAAACTATTACCTTGGGCTGCCTCCCAAACAGCGCCTTTGGTTAAGGTCGCTGGCTCGACAGTTTATTCATCCACTCATTCAAGACTCAAGCGGACATCGACAACGCCCTCAAAAGCAAATCAAACTCTCGTGCCCAACCGATATTCGAATGCACACTAAAAGTGAAACTATTTGTAATTAAAAATTCAGCAATGAGAACCATTACCAACTTACCCTTCATTCGAGCTTGATTCTCCCTCGAGGGTATGTAGGACCACCAACACAGTTCTGCTAGTGGTTTGTTGAAGTAGTGGCTCCATAGATCGACATATTCACCTAAATCTCCCAATTTGCAAAAAGTACCAGTTTCTTGTTCGGGAACCTCAGAAATTAGTTCCAGACTTGGCTCCTTGATAGGCGAGTTGGGGATGATCTCTACGAATGGAGGGAGCATCGGAACATACTCAATCTCTAGTGACGTCTCCTGAGATTTCATGTTGCTAACAACTAGATGCTCTTCTTCATTATCAGAGAATTCATCGTTGCTTGCATCTTGGCTTTCATCAAGTTGAGGAATAGAACACTGCTGAACTACCAACTCCTTCAATGTTTGAGAGAGTCGGATAATTGCTTCCCCATTTTGATTCACTATCTCGCGTAATTGCTCTATTTGCTCCATCAAGAGAATGGTTGAATCCTCCATGGACGGGTCGGAGTACTCCATTGGTTGAAACGTCGAAGTGTAGGATTCTTTCTCCCACGATTGGTCACCCATGTAGCAGAGAAGATCCCATAATCCCGACACTCCTAAACTAGCAAACCTTCCATTATTTATGTACCTAGCAAGTTCTCGGGTCTCAGGAGCCATGCCCTCAAAAACGCAAAGCACCATCTCGCAAACTATCTCGGAAACCCCGTGAATAACGGATGTCAAATAAATTTTGCACTCTTGTGAGGGAATTGTGAAAATACTCTCCCTGAAACTGCCATAACTTCAACATCTAGAAATATTAGCAATAAGGTGTCGTGAACCGTAAGATAGGTCCACGGCGGGGTTAGATGTAAATATATACAAAAGTTACCGATAAAAAAAACACAAGAAATTGATAAGAAGTCCCCGGCAACGGCGCCAAATTTGACAAAAGGAAAACCTGTCGTTGTTCTTGCCAAAGAATACTCAAACTCACAACTAGTATAGTGTGTAAACAAGAGATCGATCCACAGGGAAATCTATTCAATTCGAGTGTCAATTCTAATCGCTAATAGAGAATATTGGGGGTTTTGGTGTGGAAAAGATCCGCCTTTTATCAAAGCGAAAGCAAGCAAACAAAGTAAATTGGTTTTAGAATGCAGTGGAGAGAAATAGGTTCACCTACAATTTATCACTTCGATTGATGAATTCGATCCTTATTTCAGCCTCTAGTTCTTGTATTTTCCTATCAATGTCCTTGTCCAGATCTTAGGTAAATTACTAGTCCTACGAGTCCTAGCAACCCTTATCTCTAAATAACTCTAACACGGTTAAGATTTAACCTAGAGATAGCATTAAGAATATAAATTAACCAAGGTACATGCAATATTAAGCTACGAGTCGATATTTAACATATATTCAACTTCCTACACATCCAATTAGTCCTACGAATCCTAAAGGGATATGATTGCCACTTGGGTTAAGGTTTGCTACGAGGAATCTGCAAAACCCTAGCAATTGAATGAATCTACTCTAACTAGTTGATCAGACCAGAGAGAATAAAATACATTCAAGCAATTAAGCACAAAGAAGTCAAAACATTGGAATAGGAATAAGAACTAGATTAAGAAACTCACAATTCAACAATCAAAGATCCAAACTGTAGGCGAAACCTCAAGAGTTTAGTTGCTCATGCTCAACGGCGCTCTCAACAATGGAATAAAGTGCATAAGGTGAATGAAATAATAAACTAGAAAAGTCTTATATAGTTTTTAGAAAGTCGGCCAAACAACTCAACCAAAACCCTAATTAAAAACCCGCATCGAATGTTACGTTTCTGCACGGGCTGCGGGGCAGCCAGGCCAGGCCGCGGGGCGGCCTGCGATCAGCGAAGTCCTCCGTTTTCTCTTTGAGCCGCGGGGCGGCCAGCCAAACTGCGGGGCGGCCAGCGATTCTTCCGAGCTTCTTCTCTTTTGACTTCGCAGCTTCTCTACTCTTCTTTATATTGTTTTTTTGCTCTTCTCCAATTTATTTCACCTTCAATCTAATATATCTGAAATAAACCATAAAATCATGTAGATTCCGCCTCTTCCAACTCAACAAGTAATTATGTAAATGTAACTAAATATATGCAATATTCACAACTAAATTATGCTAAATGCAATCTATTATGAAACACTAAATATGCTCTATCAGCGGTCGATCTCCAAAGTTGTTTGTAGCTCATGCAGTTGGCAATCATTGACTCTATGGATGGCATCTATCACGATGCAGAAGTCACCATTCGATGAGTGAAGTGCTTCTTTGAGAACCTTGTGTTGACCCTCAACTCTGTACATAGTTTCACATAAACATTGAAGTTCATACCACTAAATGTTTGATGACATATCATATTGTAATGGGATATAGGAAGTACGGGGTACTTGTTTGTTGTACGTGTGCCGAAATGTAGAACATTATCTACGTATCATCATACGATGTTCCTTTTGTACGGAAGCTACACCGCCTCTAAATACGCCATCACACATGGGAATGGGTGCCACGCATCATGTAGCGCCCGACGATGACGGTTGAATGATTCCTCCGACTTCGATTAGAACAACCCCCAACAGTTGCCCTTGAAGATTCCAGCGTGACTTAAATTCTTTGTGATCTTCAGTGTAGCTTCCTTGTATCTTCTCGTCACGTGTAACCAGCAAAAGAGATGTTGGACGTTGGGGAAGACAACATTTAGCACCGCCAAGAGACCTAGCTCCCGATCAGTCATAATAGCTTGAGGCTGATTTGTCCCAAGCAAGATCTGCAGCTAACGCAGCACCCAAGCGTACGTGTCTTCGTTCTCGTGCGACATGAAGGCATAGGCGATGCAGTAAGTATTGCCTGAGGGTGTGAACCCAACCACCTCGCACAATGGAATCCCATATCTGCAAGTGTAAATATGTTACATGTGCAGTACTTTATAATTGCGTACATATGTAATAATTTAATCGTAATTGATTGACTTACAGATTTGTTTTGTACGTGCTGTCTAATATGATGACGTAATGGAACCTTCGGAGTAGCCGTGTCCCGTCAGGGTGCGCTAGGAAGAGGTCGCTCAAGACGCCGTTGTCATCTGGATGTCGTCTGAACTCGTAGTAGTACCCTCTTTCCCGCAAACGATGCAGAGTATCTTGGGTCATCGTCCGACTACCCCTTTCTTCGGCGGACATCTTGTTGAGCGTGTTGGTAAGGGAACGCGATGACGTGACGCTGGTCTCATCCAACTGCCTCAATCCGTACCCAATGGCTTTTGGAGGAGTACCAATTTCCTTCATCCACCTAGCCATCTTCTTTTCCCCCTCTATTATCTGTCCGGCGATGGTGTGACCCTTCAAGCTCGTGGGAAGCCCGTGGTTATGAACACCGTGGGTTACCGTCATAACCCAGTGACCCGGTGAGCCTTCGTGCCCGTGTAGAGAGAATGAACATCCGTTTATCTTCGATTGCGTGCTTCGGAGCTTCCTCCCACGTGGTCGGTACTCCCCATACTGCTCGCAAGCAAGGAGAACCCCGTCTGGACGGTTTGACGCCCCCGACCAAGACCGCTTGATTACTAAAATCATGTAGTGTTTCATACGCAAGTCCTTGAAATGTGTAACCATTTCGTTACGATCATTCCAAACCTTTGGGCCCGAGAACTCAGGTGTGAAGTCTCGAAACTGTAATAACATGAGGGGAAATATAAACATAACGCAAGACATATTGAATATATTGAACTATACGAAACGTATCCGTACCAGGCAAACTTGGAGACGACGATTGCCTTGCGACTCGGCCATAGAGATACTAACTGTGACGGAATATATATCGAACTACGTCGGACTTTGTTTTGGAGGATGCGGATTCGGACTATCCAGCTCCGCTTCAAATAGGCAGTTGTGCGTCAAAGGTACGCGAAGGTGCACGTTCAAAAGAACGTGCAAAATACACGTGGTCAACGACGTGTATGCACGTCGTTGACCACGTGCACTATATCACGTCGTTAACAACGTGCAAACCCTACCACTAACCCTAGCCAAACCCTAAACCCTAACCACTCATAACCCTCCCATAGCCAAACACACGGTTTCAGTCAGTATGACCCTGAAGAAATGAGAGGAGTCTAGGTTAGCCATTTGGTTGAGGATTGATTCAAGATGGACTAAACAGTAGTTAAATACAGACTGAAATTCAACTGTATATATTTACTGGAATATAATATAAAGATATCCAACAGGGAATAACATAGAGATATAATATCATAGAAATATAATATCAAACAGTGAATATAATATAAAGATAGATACTACAAAAGTCGTAACATATATAATGTACATCACGGTGATCTAGTGGACCGTACAACATCATCCAATATCTCAGTCACCTCGTCTAGCAAATGCTCGATTCTAGGGTGGGTGGCAAGGGCCCGTAGATAGCTCTGTATCTCATGCATCCGGGCCTCTATCGCCGAAGGGATAACAGCAGGCTGAGGCAGGTCCACCCATGGATCCATGGTGATCGGGTGAACGGGCGCTGGAGGGTCCAGATGGGGTGGCGTGGTGGGCAGCACGTACGACCGGCTTTGAGATGCGTACCAGGCCATGTACTCAGCTGTGACACCAGTCTGACAGTCCTCGCTGGTGCGTTTGTGATCAGCCAGCCGGTAAAAGCGACACTCATCCTGTAAGTCCTGCCACCTGTCGTGCGCGACGTCAAACACGGCGACATACTTCGGCTTCAAGGTGGCGCCACCAGTGATCTGCCTCGGCTCGATGACGGGCTACGAGACCCCCTGGACTCGTCCAAACTGCCAAAGACACCTATCGGGCATGTATGGCTCCTCCTCTCTGCAGTACTTGTCGTCGAAGTTCCGATCACGCCCAAAAGGCATCCAGCGGACCTATAAATAAAAAAAGAAATCGTAAGTCAAATGTACGAAATATATGTCATATATTTAGGGCCTCGAAGACATACATCGGCGACGGTAAGGCTGTCGACCTCGTCCCACATCTTCTTCACCTTCAGCAACTTCATGACAACGTTCGCGCGGGTAGGCGCATTCGGAGGGATGAACTTCGCATACCAGCGTCGATCCTCCATCCTAGTCGGATCGATGGACAGATCGCCTCGGAAGCGAGGGAAGTACGCCCATATCCAAGCCTTGACACAAAACACAATGTGGTTAGAATAAAATATAAATATTACTAAACTATAAAACAAATTCAGAGGTCTCGTACCTGCAGTAGCGGCGTGCATCCATCTAAACCCTTTGCACCTACTCGAGTAGCCTCGCCTAGGCCCCTGTAGAGACAAGCAAGGGCACCTACACCCCATGCAATGTCGACCGTCCGGGGGATGTCCCAAGCGAGGCTGAACATCTTCCATGGGATCCGACTATGCGACTTGTCCACAAACAGAGTCGCGGCGAGAGCGGTGGATAGGTACCCAAGGTGCAGAAACCGACGCTGTGCAGGGTCATCTCATGGCTGCCCCCCTCCCGTATGCGTGCGGCTCAGAATCTACTCAGGATCAGCTGCGGCCTCGGGGTCATCAACGGACGCGGGGTCGATGAGCGGCCCGTGTCTCGCAATCCACTGGACCGTCACCACCCCAACGGGGAGGCCGCTAGTGTGTCGGTACGATCTCAGCTCCTATGGGGTCACCTCGTAGTGCTCGGTGACCGTGATGATCTGCTCAGCCTCACCTAGGTGTGACAAATATGGTAGACCCTCAATCTGAACCCCCAGGAGGCAGGCTACGTCGTGCAGCATGATGGTCATCTCGCCCCACGGAAAATGGAAGGAGTTGGTCTCCGGATACCAATGCTCCAAGAACGCCATCACGAGGAACTCGTCCACACCCTCCCAATGGAGGATACTTAGCTGCGGGATGCCCGAGGGAATCAGATCCTGCCACCGGGTCCCTGGGCCCTCGAAGTCATAAGGGTCGAACGCAGCCAGGTAACTCGCCTAGGGATGGCAATGGGGCGGGGACTCCCCGTTCCCTGCGGGGAATCCCCGTGACGGGGACGGGGACGGGGATTTTAAACGGGGATGGGGACGGGGACGGGGGGCAAAGTGATTCCCCGCGCGGGGACGGGGATGGGGACGGGGATAGTAGTCCCCACCCCGATCCCCGCCCCGCCCCGTCCCCGTTGGGGATCCCCGCGGGGATCCCCGATAGAGAGTATGAAATCCCCGTTGTTGTTTATATTTTACCTAAGTTTAAATAAATTTTCTTTTATTTTTAAACTTTTACCTTATAATTTACATATATAAGATATTATATGTAATATTTATGTCATATTTTTTACATAAATTTAATAATATCTTATAGTTTTCTGTTAAATGGGGGGAACCCATGAGTTTTAAACGGGGAAACCCGCGGGGAACACAAACGGGGAAATTTTAGCGGGGACGAGGATTCCCCGATGGGGACGGGGACCCGACGGGGATGGGGACGGGGGACATTTTTTATCCCCGCACGGGGACGGGGACGGGGACGGGGGGAATTTTCACAAACGGGGACGGGGACGGGGAGGGTACTCCCCGCCCCGAACCCGCCCCGTTGCCATCCCTAAACTCGCCCGATGGTGGATCTTCTGTAGTGGCAGATCCAGAGCCGCATCCCTCCACACCCGGTAGGCTCAGTGGTGCCTGTAAGACACCAACAGATTGCCCGGAGGCAAGTATGGGTCGACCTGCACAGCCGGTCCAGTAGCCTGCACAGGGATAGGTGTCGTCTCCTTCACCCTCTATGCCCCCTCCTGACCCCCCTTGGCCCCCTGCCCCTCAGCCTACCCCTCCTGCCCCCCTGCTGCTCCTTCTGCCTATTCTGCCCGTCGTCCACCCCCTCTAAGACGTCAGGGATGGTGTCATCCGCAAAAGCCAACGAAATCGGTGGTGGTGTGCCGGAGGTCGAAGCCTCAGCATCGTGGGTGGCGGAAGTAGAAGCCCCGTGGACGCCGGAAGTAGATGCCTCGTGGATGGTAGGGGGCACCTGAGCAACCGGTCTACCCCCATGGGCCCGTCGACCCTCAACTACCTCAGTGACACAACTGCTGAGTACATCGGCGGATGGTAACGAAGGCTGTTGCCCATCCATCGGATCGCCGAAAGAGCGGAAATCAGGCAGACCCTGCCAGAAGATGTCATCCTCGTCGCACGGGGGGGTCCTCATGGTCTGCTGGTCGCCCTCTGCAGACAGTAGTAGATCATCTACTGTCACCCCCTCTGCTCCTCCCTCAACCATATCCACTCCCCCACCGTCTACCCTAAGCCGACTGATCGCTGCCCGGCCGTAGGGTACCATCAGTCCTTAAGACCCTCCCTGCCAATTATTATGAAATGTTTAAGAATATGTTACTTCCTGTATTATAATGTCTTTTATTGGCTTTTAATGACTTTTAATTTATTTTAATGACTTTTAATTGCTTTTAATGTCTTATAATGGCTTTTAATATCTTTTCATGTCTTTTGATGACTTTTAATGTGTAATGGCTTTTAATGTCTTTTCATGTCCTTTAATGCCTTTCAATGGCTTTTACTGTCTTTTAATGTCTTTTAATGTTTTGTAATGGCTTTTAATGTCTTTTCATGTCCTTTAATGCCTTTCAATGACTTTTACTGACTTTTCATGTCTTTTAATGACTTTTAATATCTTGTAATGACTTTTAATGTCTTTTCATGTCCTTTAATGCCTTTCAATGGCTTTTACTGGCTTTTAATGTCTTCTTATGGCTTGTAATGGCTTTTCATTGTGTTTTCATGGCTTTCGTTATATTTTAATGTTTTTTAATATCTTTTAATGTATTTTTAATGTATTTTAATGACTTTTAATGCCTTTTAATGTCTTTACATATTGTACAAACTATGCAACTATATACTATAAACATTTAATAAAAACTATATATTATAAAACAATGAAACAATAAACATACAACAAATATTTCAATTTATTTAAAACTATAATCTAAATTATATTATAAAACAATAATCTAAACTATATATCTACATTATAAAACTATATTATAAAACTATATAACTATATTATAAAACTATCAAACTATAATCCATACAATTATTTTATAAAACTATATTATAAAACTATAAAACTATTAATACCAAATAAAATAAATAATTCATATAACATACCGGTGGGGTCGGAAGAGGCGAAACCTCCATGCAACGCCGCTACGCGGCGGTAATATGGCCTGTGTCTCCGGCACCACCACCACCGCCTGCAGCTCTCTGGCTGCCACCGCCGCCGGCGCCACCCTCCGGTGCTCAGCCGCCCCACCACCACCACCCTCCACCCCCCTCTGCTCCTCCGCCACCGCCTGAGCCTCCCCACCACCACCACCCCCTCTGCTTCTTCTCCGCCACCGTCGGGAGCACCTCCGCCTTCCCACCACCACCACCCTCCACCCTCTACTCCACCTCAAGACCACCAACACCCACCACCACCCCCCTCTGCTCCCCACCACCACCACCCTCCATCGCCACCCCCAGCACCTCCTTCGTCTCCTCCATGCCCTCCGCCTCCGCGATCGAGACCACCATCTCCGGCTCTCTCTCCATCTCTGTCTCCGGATCTCTCTCTCTCTCTCTCTCTCTCTCTCTCTCTCTCTCTCTCGTGTTCTAGTTTAGGGAAAGTGAGGACGAAGGCACAAGTTTTTTCGGTTTTTAAAAAACGTGTATGCACGTTGTTAATGACATGCAGTACTGCACGTTAAATACGATGTGCATACACGTTTTTTTTTAAAAAAAATTACGTGCATGCAAGTAGGCACGCTTTGGGGTCTATCCACCCTGCACGTTAATTACGACGTGCACACACGTCGTTTTTAATGTGTATGCACGTTGTAATTAACGTGAAGATTTGCGGTGTATATATCTGGAGCGTAACAGAAATTGATTCTTGCCTTTTCCCTTTGGGTATTTGGTCAATGAGAAACAGAATTCTATTTCACAACAATGACATTAGGAATCTGGAAGAATGGATAAAAAATATAAAACAATACAGGATAAGCTAGAGAAAAGCACAGTTGGAGAAACAAAAAAATGGAACACCTTGATAACTCCACTCCCTTTGATGAAAATCGGAATTAGTTTCAAAGGCTTTGACAGACAGTTTGTGTCAAAGGTCTTGAAGCGACAGTTGTGTTGATGAAACACAAAACCTGTACTTTATTATATTATGTCCGAATATTATATTATGTTATTATATGCTTCCATATTATTATTATATATTCACTAACCTTTCAGGAAGCTATTTGAATTATATCTCCTTCCTTAAGCGTTCAAAGCTGAGAAAGATCAAATCGAGATCATGGCTTCCGAAGTTTCCAAAGATAGAAGATTGCGCTCAAGCCATGATCCTCTCTTAGCCGTTGGAGAAGATTCCTTCCTCAAGTGGCTCAGATGATCTTCACTATATAAAGGAGATGAAGAAGAGAGAGAGGGACGCACTTCAAGAATATCATTGCACAATCAGCCCTCAAGTTTACGTTCTCTCTTCAGCGTGTTCTCTCTGCTTGTTCTTAAGAGTCTTATATTTTGTTTCAAAGCATTTGAGAGATACACAATGAGCTTATAGGATATATTTCGAGAGAGTGTTATACTCGAGAGTTTATAACTCAGGAAGTGAGCACTAGGCTATTGATTCACGAGAGTAAGAGGATTGTACTAGATAGCTGAGAGAGGTGGGGCTCTTCTAGATTGGTCTAGGACTCCAAGGGAACGTGAGTTGACTAGATTGCAATTGTATAGGAGAGAGGCTTCTCGGTGAGCTATTAGGATCCTAAGCTATGTGAATCAATAAAGCCGGTTGAATCCTAGGGTTGTGGAAGAACCCTAGGCGGGGACGTAGGCCAAGTTCGTGCCGAACCTCGTTAACAATTCGTTGCGTCCTTTACTTACTGCTTTACCATATTTCCGCACTTGGTTCGTATTGTATAACTTGTTTGTGATTCAGGTTTTCAGAGAAAAGACTAAGTCTAATCTCAAAGGGTTTGGCAAGAGCTTCAAACGTCTTGAGACTTTCTGCGAAAAACCGGCATACTCTATTCAACCCCCCTTCTAAAGTATTTCTATATTACTTTGTTTTACATTATCGAACCTTCAATTGGTATCAGAGCTTTACTCACTGTTTTTGATCTAACAATCTTGTGAGTTTTCGATCATGTCTAGTGAAGCAGGCGGAGGATTTGCACAGGGAAGGTCTACCCTTAGACCACCACTCTTTGTAGGAAACAACTTCGTCCATTGGCGGTCCTTGATGAAAATGTTCATTATAGATCAAGATCTGGAACTTTGGAACATTATAGAGAATGGTCCGAAGATTCCAGTGAAAGAAGGACCAAATGGAACCAAAGTCGCTAAGACAGAGGCTGAATACATCCAAGCGGATCTTGAACTCGTCTCCAAGAACTACAGGGCCATTAACTTAATATATTGCGGTCTTAGTACTGATGAGTTTAATCGTATTTCATCTTGTAGGTCAGCTAAAGAGATTTGGGACAAGCTGGTTGTCACCTACGAAGGAACCAGTCAAGTGAAGGACACCAAGATCAGTATCTTCCTTCGAAAGTATGAACTCTTCAAAATGAAGCCAGATGAGTCTATTAAGGCTATGTTCACACGGTTCACGGAAATCACAAACAACCTTGACTCTCTCGGCAAGACCTTTGAGAATGTTGAGAAAGTGAGGAAGATATTGAGGTGCCTCCCAAAAGACAAATGGGGTCCGAAAGTAACAACCATAGAAGAAGCCCAGAATCTTACCACTCTACCCCTTGATGACTTGCTTGGGAAGCTGATCACACATGAGATGATTCTCAATGAAGACGATGGAGAACTCCCAGCAAGCACTAAGAACTTGGCGCTCAAGTCTAAGAAGGATGAGCCCAAAGATGTGTCTGATTCTGAAGATGAGGATGATGATGAGGATGATCCCTTTGATCTCATTACAAGGGGTCTTTCTCGAATCCTCAAGATGAAGAAGCAATTCAACAACAAAGATGGATCAGAGTCTTCTAAATTTCGAGGTAAGTCTCAATACAACAAATATGACAAGAAGACTAAACCTTTGTCTTGTTTTGAATGTGGTGAAACAGACCATCTAGTGAAAGATTGTCCTCAAAAGACGAAGAGCCAGCCCAAGAAGAGTGATAGATGGAAAACGAAAGCCATGGTGGCAACTTGGAGTGATTCTGACTCGGACTCCGATAATGAAAAGGCCAACCTTTGTCTCATGGCCACAGGAGATGAATCCCATGATGAGTAACTCGAGGTAACTGTAAGAGCGCTCATGGCAAGTCCAAAAGAGGTACTATCAGAATTCATTTCTAATATGATTGCCAATGAAGAGAAACTTATTGCCCAGTCTAACATTCTTATTAAGAGAACTGTGGACCAGGAAAGAACTATTGAGGATCTGTCTATGAGGGTCAAAGGTCTTGAAGCTTCTTATTCAGGTCTTGACATTAAAGTCAAGATGCTTGACTCGGAGAAATCTGAACTCAAGCAAGATCTCTCTTCTCTAAGAAATGAGCATCATGACTTAGAGAACGAGAAGATCTCCCTGAATAATAAGATTCAAGACCAACAGACAGCCCTCATAAGTTTTACCAAATCCAAAGGTACTCTCGATAGGATGTTGGGTGAGCAACAAAGCTCTCTAAACAAAAGTGGTATTGGTTACAATCCAAAGTTTTTAAAGAAGCAACACATTACCACTTTTGTAAAGGCAAAAGGAAGCAGAACCTCTCCTATATGTCACCATTGTGCTAGAAAGGGACATGTAAAAGAGACCTGCCCCAATAGAAGAAAGGATCCTCATATTATTCGCAATACATTTCCTATTCACTTGAGAAAAGAATGGATAACGCAAGTTTGGATCCCCAAAGGCACTATTTTGCCAAATATGGTTTATCCCAATAAAGGATCTAAATTTGCTCACTGGTCTAGCCACAAAGGTTGATGTTTGTTTTGCAGGAGATCATCAAGGTGAAGGAGCAAAAATGGATTATTGATAGTGGATGCTCAAGGCATATGAGTGGGAAGAGTTCTCTCTTTCATGATCTAAAGAAGCAATCCACAAGAGCAATCACTCTTGGTGACAAAGGAAAGTGTGACATCGTTGGTATTGGTAGTGTTGGAAGTGATTCCAGCCATAGTATTAAAAATGTCTATCTTGTTAATGGTTTAGAGTATAATCTGCTTAGTGTTTCTCAATTATGTGATAGTGGTAACAATGTCAGATTTAACAAGAAAAGATGTATAGTGTGCAGAGAAGATACAGGTGAAGTTATTTTGACTGCATATCGTTACATCAATATATACGTCGTAAATGCTGATCAAGTGGCACAAGGAAGCTTAACCTGTCTAAAGGCTTTGACGGATGATCCAAAGCTTTGGCACAGGAGACTCGGTCATGTGAGTCCACATACGCTACAGAAGCTTGTGTCCAAAGGGCTTGTAAGAGGGCTACCTGAGATGGACTTCAAAGGTATTGACATGTGCAATGCATGCACACGAGGTAAACAAACACGTAGCTCCTTCAAACCCAAAAAGATATAGATCTTAACATCCATGAAGAGAACGAGGAAGGTGATGATGCTGCTACCAAGAACACAGAGAAGAGGAACATGCAGGAACCGATTCTTAACACTGAAGAATTGGCCCAAGGTGTTGAAGATTCGTCCAAAGCCCTTGGTGTCCAATCCAACAGTGTTGAGACATCAGAAACTGCTGTAACTGAACCTAACAGAACCACGGAGTTAGATGTACTACAAGTCAATCCTACCAGTGTGACGAATCAAGGAGCTGAGACTAGCAAAAGAAAATTCAAATACTCCTCATCACACTCTTTAAAGGATATCATTTCTGACCCTACTTCTAGTGTTCAAACTCGTTCTAAACATAAAGATCTTTGTGCTTTTCACGCGTTTGTTTCTCTTATTGAGCCAAAGAAGGTAGATGAGGCACTTCAGGAGCCAGACTGGATCATTGCTATGCAGAATGAGCTTAACGAATTTGAAAGGAACAAAGTCTGGACCTTGAAGCCTAGACCAAAGCATCAATTTGTCATTGGCACTCGATGGGTATTTCGAAACAAGCTAGATGAGAATGGCAAGATTGTGAGGAACAAGGCAAGGCTTGTTGCTCAAGGCTACAATCAAGAGGAAGGTATTGACTACGAGGAGACCTTTGCTCCCGTAGCCAGGCTTGAAGCTATTCGCATTTTATTAGCATTTGCATCTTTTATGAGCATAAAGTTATATCAAATGGATGTCAAGTGTGCTTTTCTTAATGGTTTCTTATAGGAAGAAGTATATGTGGCTCAACCCCCAGGTTTTGAAAGTTCTGAATTTCCCAATCATGTTTATAAACTTGACAAAGCGCTTTATGGTTTGAAACAAGCCCCAAGAGCTTGGTATGAGCGCTTGTCAAAATATCTTTTAGAAAATGATTTTAAAAGGGGGTTGATCGACAAGACTCTTTTTATCAAGACCAAAGGAAAGGACATTTTGGTTATTCAAATTTATGTTGATGATATATTATTTGGTGCTACTAACACATCTTTGTGCAAGGAATTTTCTGACATCATGTGCAGTGAATTTGAGATGAGCTTGATGGGTGAACTCAACTTCTTTTTGGGGTTACAAGTTCATCAATCCAAGAAAGGGATCTTCGTCAACCAAAGCAAGTACACTAAGGATCTCTTGAAGAAGTTCAAGATGGATCAATCCAAAGCAGCCAAGACTCCCATGAGCTCAACATTGTCTCTAGATCAAGACAAGACTGGAACAAGTGTCAATCAAAAGGAGTATCGAGGAATGATTGGATCATTATTATATCTCACGGCTAGTAGACCTGACATCATGTTTAGTGTTTGCATGTGTGCTAGGTTTCAAGCTGATCCTAAAGAATCTCACCTCGTGGCTGTGAAGAGAATCTTTCGATATCTCAATGGCACTAAGGAACTTGGACTATGGTACCCAAAGCAAAAGGATTTCACTTTAATTGGATATTCTGATGCAGATTTTGCAGGCTACAAGGTGGATAGGAAGAGCACATCAGGATGTTGCCAATTCTTAGGAGCATCTTTGATCAGTTGGCACTCAAAGAAGCAAAATTCTGTTGCTCTATCCACTGCAGAAGCCGAATACATTGCAGCTGGAGCCTGTTGCTCCCAAATCCTTTGGATAGCTCAACAAATGCGAGATCTTGGCATTAACCTCAAAGGTATTCCAATTAAGTGTGACAATACAAGTGCCATATCCATCACTAAGAATCCTGTTCAGCATTCAAGGACCAAGCATATTGATGTAAGGCATCATTTCATTAGAGATCATGTTGAAAAAGGTGATGTGTCCATATCTTTTATTTCTACTGATTATCAATGGGCTGACATTTTTACTAAGCCTTTGGCAGAGGACAGGTTCACCTTCATTAGACGAGAGATTGGGATGCTTAACAAGGATGCACTTTCGTAGGGGGAGCTTTCCCTTTACGAAAGATAATTTCTACTCAGTGTCAAGACCCTTGAATCTCATTTCAAAGGTTGTGAACTGAACAGTAGAGCACATATAACGGATCATGTATTTGGTTAGTATCTTTTTAGATATTTGATCAAATATTTTTTAAAAAGGGATTTTAAATATGTTTACTTTATTGTTACCTATTTGGGAAAATCTTTTTTATTGCATGTTATCCGATTATATTTTTATTTGTGGAAATCTTTTAAATCGGATAAACATCTCTTGCCTTATCGTTTAGATTCGAACGACTCTTGGTTTAATTTTTGAAATTGTTTTGGTGACTATTTTCACGCTCCTCCCTTTGTTGAAAGACAAAAAGGGGGAGATGGTTTGATGGCTTAGACTTTAAAACTGTTGTGAACCAAGGGTCTTGGAAGACCTTGTTTCGTTTTGTTGGATGTTTCTCTTTGGCTTTGAAAACTTATGATCCAACATTCGTCTAACCCATGCAGGTACTTAGTCCGATTGTGCTTATGATATATCTGTTTGACTAAGTTGCAGGGATGCACAGGTTTTGTCTTTCATCAAGGGGGAGATTGATAACTCCACTCCCTTTGATGAAAATCGGAATTAGTTTCAAAGGCTTTGACAGACAGTTTGTGTCAAAGGTCTTGAAGCGATAGCTGTGTTGATGAAACACAAAACCTGTACTTTATTATATTATGTCCGAATATTATATTATGTTATTATATGCTTCCATATTATTATTATATATTCACTAACCTTTCAGGAAGCTATTTGAATTATATCTCCTTCCTTAAGCGTTCAAAGCTGAGAAAGATCAAATCGAGATCATGGCTTCCAAAGTTTCCAAAGATAGAAGATTGCGCTCAAGCCATGATCCTCTCTTAGCCGTTGGAGAAGATTCCTTCCTCAAGTGGCTCAGATGATCTTCACTATATAAAGGAGATGAAGAAGAGAGAGAGGGACGCACTTCAAGAATATCATTGTACAATCAGCCCTCAAGTTTACGTTCTCTCTTCAGCGTGTTCTCTCTGCTTGTTCTTAAGAGTCTTATATTTTGTTTCAAAGCATTTGAGAGATACACAGTGAGCTTATAGGATATATTTCGAGAGAGTGTTATACTCGAGAGTTTATAACTCAGGAAGTGAGCACTAGGCTATTGATTCACAAGAGTAAGAGGATTGTACTAGATAGCTGAGAGAGGTGGGGCTCTTCTAGATTGGTCTAGGACTCCAAGGGAACGTGAGTTGACTAGATTGCAATTGTATAGGAGAGAGGCTTCTCGGTGAGCTATTAGGATCCTAAGCTATGTGAATCAATAAAGCCGGTTGAATCCTAGGGTTGTGGAAGAACCCTAGGCGGGGACGTAGGCCAAGTTCGTGCCGAACCTCGTTAACAATTCGTTGCGTCCTTTACTTACTGCTTTACCATATTTCCGCACTTGGTTCGTATTGTCTAACTTGTTTGTGATTCAGGTTTTCAGAGAAAAGACTAAGTCTAATCTCAAAGGGTTTGGCAAGAGCTTCAAACGTCTTGAGACTTTCTGCGAAAAACCGGCATACTCTATTCAACCCCCCTTCTAGAGTATTTCTATATTACTTTGTTTTACATTATCGAACCTTCACACCTACTACAAGAATAAATACCCTCCAATACAGAGCGAAAAAACAGAAAACTGTAAAATGGAAAAAGTTCGTCGATGACTTTGTAAAACTTAATTTTGACGGTGCTATGGTTGGTTCGGGCATTGTTGCCTCTGGATTTGTTATTCGTGATAGTCTTGGGTCCATTCTCTCTTGTGGTGCTAAGGGCCACGGTAGGGTGTCTACGGAGCAAGGAGAGTGTCTCGGTCTCTTGTTTGGACTGCGCGATGCTACAAAGAGGGGTTTCTTCTGGCTCGAGGTGGAGGGCGACTGCTTGATGCTGATCAACGCCGTGAACGGGATCTGGCGGTGTCCTTGGAAAATTGAGTTGATGGTCTCGAATGCCCTCAACTTCTGCCGTGCTTTTGAGAGGGTCACCTTTTCGTACACCTTTCGTGAGGGGAACTAGGTTGCTGATAGGCTGGCGTATATCGGTCTCTCCTCTTCGTTTGCCGTTGAGCGAGCTCCTGCTGACATTGCTGACGTCGTCTGTCTGGACGCTCTTGGGTGGTGGGTCAACCGCGGTTGACCATCCCCAAATCATCACTAGGGGTGGCAATCTCACCCGCATCCGACGGGTACCCGCTTCACCCGACCCAAAAAAATGGGTGAAAATCCGATTCGAGGTGGATATTAAACGGGTGACGGGTGAACGGGTGGTGGATCGGGTCGGATTCGGGTGGTAGTAATTTCACCCGTCACCCGACCCGTCACCCGACCCGTGAATCACCCGACATATTTTTAATATATATATACATTTATAATAAATATATATACACTATTTTTCACCTAAACCCTAAATTCCCTAATCTGTCGCCTCTTTCACTTTGAGACTTTCACTCAGCCGCACAGGTCAAGCCTCCTCTTCTCTTCCACTCCAGTCGACGTAGCTGTGCACTCCCGACCTCCAAGTTCGAGATTTCTCCGGCGCGACATCTCCACCAAGCTTGTTTTTCTCCGGCGTGACATCTCTATCTCAGTCTATAATTTCTATCTATTTGTTGCTTGTTAGTCTATGATTTCTCTCAATCTCAGATTCTCAGTCTATGATTTCTCTCTATCTCGGTTTCTCTCTCTCGGTGACTGTCTGACTGATTTGGTTAGGGGTGATTTGGTTAGGGCTGATCTCGATTAGGGCTGATCTTGGTGACTGATTTGGTTTGGTTAGGGCTAATTTGGTTAGGGCTGATCTCGGTTTCTCTCTCTCAGTCTATGATTTCTCTCTATCTCTTTATTTAGTTGTTGAATTTTTAAATCTTTAAATGTAGGGAGGAGTAAGAGTTATGGCTACCTCATCTAGTGGTAAAAACTTGGAAGATCGATCTTCTTGCCCTCAAACGCCTATATCCACCGAACCTTCAAATGCTACACCTATTCCGGCAGAGGGATCTAATGTGCCTTCGTCTGGTCCTACCTCTAAGTCTGATGGGCAGGAGGTTGAACCTAAAAATAAGAGGAAGCTTAAATCGGAGGTATGGAATCATTTTGAGAACAAGGTTATCAATGGTGTGCAAAAAGCAAAGTGTGTTCGTTGTGGTAAATTGATGTCGGATGGTTCCAAAAATGGAACTTCACATTTGCATGATCATATGACGAAAAGATGTCCAAGGAAGAATATGATCAGTCTTGATCCGCGTCAAATGTTACTCAACCATACTACTAGTAAATTAGAGGGCATAACAAGCTTGGAAAACTATAACTTTAGCCCTGAAGTTTCGAGGAAGGACCTTACCAATATGGTTGCTATGCATGAGTATCCGTTGTCTATTGTAGACCATATTGGATTTCGGAGATTTGTGGCAGGCTTGAATCCAAACTTCAAGTTGATTTCTCGTAATACCTTGAAGAGTGATATTATGAAAACATTTGCAACCAACAAAGCATCTTTGAAGAAGATATTTGAGTCACATAATGGGAGAATTGCTATCACAACGGATATGTGGACAGCAAGTCACCAAAAGAAGGGATACATGGCTATCACATCCCATTTTATTGATCATCAATGGGTTTTGCATAATAGAACATTGAGGTAACATTTCTAACCATTTTCTATTTGCTGTTTTTTGCTAAATTAGTTGCTGTAAATTGCTGTAAGTTGTTATAAGTTGCTGTTTTTGTGTTTTAAGTTGCTGTTTTTTGCTAAATTAGCTGCTGTAAATTGTTATATGTTGCTGTTTTTTTGTTTTAGGTTGCTGTTTTTTGCTAAATTAGTTGCTGTAAATTGCTGTAAGTTGCTGTTTTTTTGTTTTAATTTGCTGTTTTTTTGCTGTAAGTTGCTGTTTTTTTTGTTATAAGTTGCTGTTTTTTTTTAAGTTGCTGTTTTTTTGCTAAATTAGTTGCTATAAATTGATATTTAGTTTATGAATGTAATTAGGTTCGCTTATGTTCCTTGCTCACACACAAAAGATAATTTGGCTCAAGTTTTGGTTGAATGTTGCAACATGTACAACATTGCTGAAAAACTCTCTGCTGTTGTTGTGGATAATTGTTCTACAAATGATGCAATGATGGATGTATTGCGAGGAAAATTATTTTTTCTTTAAATAATTGTTCTACAAATGATGGATAATTGTTCTACAAATGATGCAATTCGCCTTGTATCAAAAAAAATTATTTTTTCTTTAAATAATTTTGTTCTTTTTCTACCTCTCCATAAGAGGTTTACCTTACAACCTTGGGTAACCTTATTCCATCACTTTTTCCATCTCATTAGTTTTATTTATAAATAAAATTAAAAAGTGCTTGATATTATAACCTTATTCCATCACATTAGATGGAAAATAAAAAAAATAACATTATATTATAAGCAAATAACAAAAATAATTACATTAGTGTATGAGAATGAAATATGAATAAAGAAATGCAAACAATATAATAGGTCAAGATGAGTATATATAGGAAAAAATTAAACTCAAATTATGAAGAAAAATAAAATAAAATTAACGGTATAATTATTATGTGAAAATAATAATAATAAATGTATATTATAAATGCATTTGAATAATTAATACATCAAATAAATATAGTAATAAAAGGGTGGGGGGCACTTGTGATGGAAGAAATTACCTTAGTAAAAAGAGGTAACCCCTTCCAACCTCTTCCCTTAAAATTTGGCTTGCAACCATGGGTTTACCTTTTAAGGGATCCAGATCCTCTCCTAATAGCAAAGTACCTCATATCTTCCTAATAAAAATCAATGGCTCAGATTTATTCTCCCTCTAATTAATTAACCCCAATTCCCTCGACCCCTATTTCAATCTTCCGGGAAAAATCAAAACTAGCTCCACTCTTGCTAATCCTTCATCACAATTGGTAACCCGTCACAGCGTCACCACCTCCGTTGATGGCCGGAAGAACTACCATCTTTCCCTGCTTTCATTGTTGTTGATTTGAACTGTACTAGTACTAATTAAGGAGTACTAATTAAGGAGGCCTTTCATCCACATAATCAAACTACAATTTTGATTGGGTTAATTATGCACTCAGTTGAATGATTAGACAGTATGTATTGTAACGAGGGAGCTCTTCTCCGATCACCAAACTACAATTTCGATTCATTCTTAGTTCTACGATTTTCCCTGATTCTTAATTATATAAATCAATTAATGTTGGTTGTAACGAGATTCCCTGAGTCGTTTGCTGCCACGAGATCTTTGACCTCCCAGTGATAGAAAATAATTGACAAGAAAACATAAAACAATTGATTTGTGACAAGAAGATAAGAGGTAGTGGAAGATGTAGGCAGGGAGTCTGAGAATGAACGCAGAAGGATTCCACAGAATAGGTGCTTTCGGACTGGGAGGGGAGCATTGGTTTGGGGAATTAGGTTTAATTAATGAGATATAATCTCAGCTATTCATTTGTTTAATTAATGAGATATAATCTCAGCCATTCATTTATTTGGATGGTTAAGATTTGTTTATTAGTACAATATTAGGAAAACTTTTATAAAGAGAGAATCCAAGTCCCCTTTTAAGACCTATAAGGTAATAAAAACTCATGGTTGCACATGGTCTAAATCGTATACGTTATCCCGCTAATTTTAAGCTTCCTTTATAGATTAGTGTTTGAATTATGTAGCTGAAATACTGTATAGAAATTGTAATACTCCCTCCTCCGTTTCAAAATTTAATAAGTATCAATTTATTAAAAAAATTGATTAAAAAATAATATTTTATATAGTTTTTATTTCATTAAAAAAATGATCAAAAGTCAAACGACATTTATTTTAAAACGGAAGGAGTAATTAATAAATAGAACTTGGTATAATCTTAGCAAGAAAATCTGTCATTTGACTTCCTTCCCGCTTCACATGGTTCCAGCCACATTGACGAAACCCACGAGCCAGAGAAAGAGGCATGTGTAGCAGCATCCCCACCAGCCCCCAAACAAGATATTTCGATGGCTCAACAAGTGAATCAGTTGCTGACAATCCAGCTCGATCACTATGTTGTCCATCTCATGCTCCACCGCCAACCTCATCGCTCACACCACCACCTCTAGCTCGCCGACAAGGGCCTCATAATCTTCCTATATGGTTCTAGCAATAGCCCAAGTTCTATTAATTTTGTTACCTTAGAAGATGAATACTCATTCATTAAACTAAATTAGCTAGAGACTTGATGGTTTTGGAATAAAGTTGAGCGGTTACTATAAGATATATATATATATATATATATATATAATTACATTTTCGGTGACATCATATGGAAGACGATAAGGCCTCGGGTTGGACACATCGGGTGTATAGTGATGGGTAGCTACAGTGTCGGAGTACCAATTTTAGAAGGTGTAGTTGGCCTGGAGCCTCGAGGGATCATGGTGGTGGTGGAGGATCGAAATTGTGGTTGAATCTATTCCAACAACAGACGTTGATGTGACCTTTCTTATCGCAGAGCTTGCAGACAGGGCGATTGTCGGGAGCGCCATAAAAGTTCTGATATCCCAAGAAGCTTGAGCGAACTCCCCATCCCGATGAACGACCTCTCCGATTGTCGCGACCATGACCTTTCGAGTATGAGGGGTCTCCTCTACCCCTTCCACGACCTCTGATGGATGTAAAGTGGAGCTCCGAGGCTGTTTCAGTTGAGGGTTTAGAGGAAGTAGTTTTGTTAAGAGATACCTGAGTATTGGCCTGAAGTAACCTCTTATTTCAATTAATCTGTGACTCTTCCAGGAAGACGTAATTCAGAATGTCATGTGGGGGAGGGAGAACAGATTGTGTGATCAAGGTTATGACTAAAGCATCGTAGTCTAACCCTAACCCCGCCAACAAATACGAGATAAACTCGTCGCTAGAGATACCTTGACCAACGGCCTGGATCCGGTGCACCAAGCTCTTTTCCTTGTTGAAGTACTCAGTAGCACTCTCATCTTATTTCTTGAGGCTTGCTAATTGAAATCGACTCTAGACCACCTAAGCATTGGACCTTGCATTGTAGAGATGGTGAAGCCTGTCCCACATTTGTTTGTCTAAATTGTAGTTGAGCACCTGGACAAAGAAGAGCTCAGTGGGAGAGGATAAGGAGATGGCTACAACAAGTTGATTCTGAGCATTCCAATTGTCAATGGTGGTCTGGTTTTTGCTATTGGAAGGCCCACATGTGAGATACACACGAAATATGTGCAGAATCCCGTGAGCTTTTGGGATTGGGGATAAGCAGAGATAGATCTTATCCATATGGGAAAATTGGAGGGTGTGAGTTTAATGGTATTGAATGTGTTGAAGTTTGGAAGGGATAATTGAGTGGAAGATAGATGGATTTGTAACATGGAAGCTTGAATTTGTGAAACGACAGTGGTTAAAGCAGGATCAACCATGGATGTTGGGAAAAAAGTTTGTTTTGGTTTTCTGGGTTTTCTTTTAGGATAGTTTTTTTGGGTTTTATGACATTTGTCGTTATGCTCTAATACCATGCAAAGAGCAAGGCAATGGCACCACCATTGTAGAGGAAAGTATTGTTTTCATTGATTTCTTCTGAATTTATAACGGCTAGATTTATACACGTTGTATTAGCTCGAAGACAACTTGCAGCTAGTGAAACTTGCTCCTCAATGAGCTATTTTGCATTGGGTTGAGCTCATTCTGATGTGGGCTTTGTGTTGGACCGTTTGTTCGGGTCTTGCTCTTGTTGGGCTGGCTTGTCAGAGAAGGTATTGTGAGTGCTAGTAAGGAGGCATAGACTTTACACATACGAAGATAAAGTTAAGACCAAGGCATAGAAGAATAACTTCACACGGATGGAGATAAGGTGTCAAACTGCTAAAGACGATGGCGATTCTTCAGCAGAGGAGTCATCCTCCAAAGAGCCCAAAGCAAAAGCTTCATTAGCTCATTAAACACGGTGACGAAATAGTCCCGAGAGGTGTAAGTGTCATTGTCGCATTTTAACCTATTCAACCACCACAACAAATGAGAGGAAGGGCTCATCCTAGTCTTTTATGTCTGCTAGCGGAATTTTTTTAGGGGGTGGAGATACTTTTTGGGGATGGACGGGGTGTAGATTATTTGTGAAAAATGATCTCCTGCGTGTTTGGTTGAATGGAAATAGGGTTTTTATAAAATAAAGTAAAAAGACATATATGCCCTTAATAAATAAAACACAAAAAAAGCTTGATGTTCCCTATTTTGTTCTTCTTCCTCTCTCTCTCTCTCTCTCTCTCTCTCTCTCTCTCTCTCTCTCTGTTAACCCAGAATCTGGAACTGCCTTCCGACCCATCGGTTTTCTCCCACTCGCCGGCCTCTCCGACCCATCCTCTCCGTCCGACCTCTCTAACCCCTCTCGTCGGCCTCTCTGACCCATCAACTCTCTCTCTCTCTCTCTCTCTCTCTCTCTCTCTCTCTCGCGGCCGTCATTAGAGGGCTGAAACCGAGCTTTTGAAGCTTTTCCCATCCTCCTACCGTCCCTCCGCTCCTTTCTCTCTCTCTCTTCCCCCCCCCCCCCCCCCATGTCGCCTCCCTCGCGCCGTCTGCTCTGCCAGCGGCGATTCGAAATTAAATTATATTCTTTCAATGGAACTATGTTGAGTCTATCTTGATGTTATATTATATGTATGATGGAAGACAAAGAAAGGTAGTATTTATTTTATACAAATATCAATTAGATTATTTATGTGATATATTTTTATATGATGGAAGACAAATAATATCAATCCGTTATACATGCAAATATATTTATTTATATATTTATTTTTATCTCATGGGATTTAAATTCAAATTAGTTGTTGGAGATTTTTTGCAGGATTTGATTTGGTTGTTGGAGATTTGGGACTGACTTTCTAGAAGCTTCTTTGAGGATTTTGTGGAGCAATCTTCAAATTCAAAAGGTTGGAGTTCAACGTTCATAAAAATCAGCCCCTAAAAATCAGATTTTGTGGGAGTTCAAGAGGCTGAAGTTTAGGCATTCAAACGTTCAAATTCAAAACCCCCTGCGCATATAAGAAGGACGGTGCAAGCGGAGAAAAAGAAGACAACTTGAGCATTCAATCTACAAAGCGTTCTCCATAACAATTATTCGTCTTTGATTCTCTCTTTCTCCATTGTTGTTCTTGCTTTATCTTTTGAGAGTTTGAGAGTTTATTGAGCTTTATAGTACAATTCATTTAGGGTTATACTAAAGGTTCTTTACCCAAACGTGTAGGGTAATCCGGTATCCATAGAACTTTGTTTCACTGGTGTGCTTGGGTTGCTAGATAGGAAGTTAGTCTAAAAGAGGGAAGGTCTTCTAGAGGTTGTATCTAGGGCTCATAAGAAGAAGTGAAATAAAGTTGTGTTGAATCCTACGGGTTAGATAACCCTAGGCAGGGACATAGGCTGGTTGTGCTGAACCTCGTTAACAACTCTTGTGTCCTTTGCTTTCTGTTCGTTCCATTCGTGCTTGCGTTTGATTTACTTCTTATTCGTTACTTTGTATTAACTTGGTTCTGTGTTTCAGATAAGGTCTTATCTTCGGTGGTAAGGTCTTACAGTTTCTGTTATTGCGAAAAGTTGTCATACTCTATTCTTTCCCCCTTGCTAGAGTATTTGTTAGCCTTTTATCTGTCTATTCCGCACTTCAAACTAGAACCATAGAAATCGTGAGGTGCAATCCCACCCAAATTGGAAGAACAAAGGGAATTGGAAGAATAGAAGAAATCGAGAGGAGCAACAATCCCACCAATAAAAGGAAACTAGGGGCAATATGAGCTTCACGGGGTGGGAAAATCCTTCCATCCCCTCCACCCCCAAATCCAAGGTACCAAAAATTGGTGTTTTCCCACCCCCGCCATCCTCTCCACCTCCATCTCTTCCATCCCCGCCGTCTCGCCCCAACCACACTGACCCGCTTCCCTAAAAAAAATTGGCCATCTCTCCCACCCTTCCCAACTTATCCCAAGCACACCCTTAGTACAGTGTATTATAAGATTTTGCCATCTCAATCTTGGGCTGTTGAGGAAAGGCACAAGCCCCACATTATTGGTCAGGAATGGATTCATGGGCCTTACGGCGATTGACGGAAAAATTGGTCTAGGTAGCTGAAGCCCATCCCTCTAAATGGGATCACCTTCACAATACCATAGCTTTTCAAAGGGCGGAGGCCCACTCCGTAATCGGAACCAACGTAACTCAATTTCAGTTTCAGACTTTTTCAATTTTCGGTGCATAAATGGAGAATGAGAGTGTGTGTGACAGAGAGAGAGTAGAGCAAAAATGGCGGGATCAATGGAGTTGGTACTGATGACGGAGCAACCGAGTCCGCTTGAGGTTGTGGAGACGGCGATGCGGTGGGAAGTCCAGTATTCTCGGTTCTTCGGCTATTCTCATCTAGCTGGTTCTGTCAGGAGAATCAATTCCGGGGGGACTTGGCTCTCCTCATCCACTCCCACCGCCGTTCTCTCCCTCTCCGCCGATCCTTCTGTCTTCGACTTCATCCTCACTGTTACTTTCAACGGAAAAATCCTTGTCAGCTTTCTCTCTCATTTTCCTCCGCTTCACCTTTTCCGGATTAATTAGCTGATCTTCGACTTTGCATTTATCCGAGACTTCACTCACTCTTTCCTATTAAATTTCCGATCAATCGCGTTATGTATCGCCGATTCTTTGACGCAAATGTCGGCGACGGTGGTTCTGTCTGATAGTTAACATTCACGAAAAGCTTCTGTTAGGGTTTAAAATGTTGCGTTCGATTTCAGATCTCCATCCTCTATAGCAAGATTTTGATGCCAGCTAATAATCAGTATTTCAAATTTTGGCTAGTGAATGGAGTTTCAGTATAAATTTTTTTAGGGTTTAAAATTTTGTGGCTCAGAGCTTTTAGTGATTATGAGTAAATCGAGCGCTACGCAGTTCTGTTAACGCGCGTTTGATAGTTGTTCTAAGAACTTGATTCTTCTTCCTTGAAAATTATTGGTGGTCTGTATCCTTCATTTTTTGATGCTGAAACATTCTGAATTGATTTTAACTAGTTAGAAGTGCTATATGTGGGCTAAGCTTTTAGGATTAGCTTGCCAGCTTGAGTAATAATGGCCTTGCGTGTTCTCGTTCATTGTAGGAACAACACTATGTATCGAAGCTGCACTTCTCCTGGCCTCAGTTGTCATGCCTGTCAAATATCCCTGGACGGGCTAGCCAAGTTGTATTTGCTAGCTATAGAGATGAAACTTCTGGGGTAAGTATAGTATCCGCTTGCTGACAGTATTATTCATGGCTCTGTGCTGCCTCCTACCATTCTTGTACTGCCGCTGTCTTTTGTTCATGATTTGATGGCCCTAGCTAGTATATTACTGATAAATAATTTAGAGGCAAGTGACAAGGAACACTTTTGTACAGATTTCTCCTTATTTGTGTCATAATGTGTTTTATACTTAATTCATCATATAGAAAAGATGGGTGTAATCATGAAAGTTGAATTTATCTGGTAGCTGTAGTATCCAACAAATACTGGATCTGCTTTATGAACATAGTCTTTGTGTCTTAAGGTTTTTTTTTTTTTTTTTTGCTTGAAACTACTGCATCTGAAAAGCTGCTTCGTCCATTTATATGAAGAAATCTAGAACAGAAGGGGTTTTTACCTGTCATGGCTGTCAACATTGGGTTCAGTATTCTTTCATGAAAAGTGAAATCATGACTTTGCTTAGAATCTTCCTAGTATTGCAACTAGATTTGTGCTGTTTGTTTATTTGCAGACGCAGAAGTTTTGCTTGCGTTTTCCAACCAACTATGAAGTTGGACGGTTTATAACTATGTTGGAGGTGTGTAATATTTCCTTTGATTCTGAGTTTTACATTGTCTATTAGAGAACCTTTCACCTTGTGACACTAATTTCTTCCCAGGGCATCTTTTCAAATAAACAATACTCTGGAGATTTCTTGATTGCAGCTTCTTCTCAGTCTGAGTTTGTACCCTACACCAATGATATATCTTCCTACTTTTAATCTGTGAAATATTGAGCAGATCTAGCTTCTTACTGAAATGCATTGCAGCTAAATAGTGAGCAGATCATAAAATGAAAATATTGACTCAAGTGTTGTTCACAGAGCTAAAGACATGTTAAGTGAGGTGACAGCCGCTGATGCTTCCCAAATGCTTGAGATGAACCCTCTTACTTTGCATCCACCTAAAGTTGAGCAGTTGCAAGAAGATGAGCAGTCTCATTCGATAGTTGTAGCACCTAATCATGGATTTGAAGGTTATGTGCCTGATCTTCCGCCCCGCTTCACATCACTTGTAACAAACTGTTCTGAGATGGTGCAAGGTATATACTTATGTGGTGCAATAGTGCAAATATCTTGTTCAACTGATTACAACATGAAGTTCTTCACGTTTCTTATTATAGGTGAGGTAGTAGTTGCAAACACACCAAGTGATCCGGGTGTATCCCATGAAGCTGATCTCAAATCCCTAATTGTGGTATATTTTGTGTTTCCTTATGATACCACTATATATCACTTTGATTCGTCCTTAATAGCTGTTTTTTATTCCCACACCCAATTGCAGAGATACCTAGATGATGCATCCTTCCTAGGTGAGTGAACTTGTCCTGATACATCAACATCTCATCTATGTAGAAAGTTGATAAGCATAAAGGAGGGTTCAAGACTTCAAGTTGTTCTTGACCTCATTGTGCTTTGCTTACCTGATCTGGCCTCAAAGTTCAAGTGGATATGCCTTTGTTATGCACCCTAATGATTCTTTTTTGGTTCTTTGTTGTTCAAACAGAGATATTATCCAAAGCTGAAGAGGTGATTGCTGAAATGGGAGGCGGAATGGCAATACAAGAATATCTTTAGCCCTTGATGCTGCTCCTAAACATCTTAACTAGCTGCAACCAAATACTCTACCTTGACACGTTTTGGTTCTTCAATCCGTGGTGATTGTTATTTGGATCCAGGTTCTATGCTTTCTACTACTAGTATGCTCACATAAAAATGTTTGAACATGAAAAGTACATGTAAGTATAATTGCATTGGCTTTACCAGTCACAAATGGTTTGAGTGGACATAAAAGTGTTTCAACTTAAAGAGCATCTGTGTATTTGCTTGCAGCTGCTAGGTTTGCTAGTCACTAATGGGTTTGTGTAGTAGCGCTCTTGTTCATGGTAGAAGAAAATTCCGAATGTCACACATTATTTGTCTCGATTTAATAGAACAAAACTAGGTTACCTTTTTCTTTACACACCCTTTGCTATAATCGTGTATTCATCCCGTTGGGAAACTGGTGCTGTAGAAGTTAAGACTAATGGTGGATTTTGCAAGCGAACATGTGTTTTTTCCCCTCATATGCACATGACTCTGTAGAACGAAATGCATTCAGATATTTACTAATTACTGCAGGCTTAAGGCACTCTAATGACAATCATCATAGTATCTTGGTGTAATGACCAGATACACCAAACCCAGTCCAAAACAAGGGATGCACAGATAACAGCACTTGTACATTATCCCTAGGTATTTGCATCAACACAAAATATGGAACTTAAAGATTTGCTACAGAAGGGTCAGGGGATCAACTGCCTATCGTGTGGCAACCAAGTTCCCCATCAGCCCTCCCCCAATCTCGTAAAATTTTGCATTGGAAAAACCAGCTCCCAAAGCTAGCTGCTCCAGTTCTTTTCCTGCAACCAACCATGAAATGAGATTTTGCGGAAAGTTCAAGGGACATGCTTCGAAAATGGTGGTTGTGTAGTGTTACTGTTGGTTCACAAAAGCAAGATGTTGTAGAACTTGAACAAGAATAGACCTGTTAGAAACCCTTGTATAGAGGACTTCAGGTACTCGTACTCATGTGCCAGACCGAAACCCCCAGCCGTTGGAACGACTACATTGTCAATCATCCATCCCTGGCGGATAAATATGGTAATGTCAAAACTCAAAAACACGAGTAATTAGCCGTTGGAATATAAGTCGCAATTGAACATGTACCTGGATCATAGTTGTGACAGGTTGAGTAGATTTATTAAAATCAAGCACAGAAACTTTAGAACCTGAGCAAAACAGCTAAATCAGTTACAAGATTCAATGTCAAGGGTTGAGATCAAGTAAAAAAAAGTGGTCAAACTTAAACCTGGTTTGAGAACGCGGGAGATCTCCTTCATAGCCATGTCCTTATCCACAACGTTTCTTAGCCCATAGCCTATGGTGATGGCATCAAAATAGGCATCAGAGAAAGGCAAATCAAGAGCATCACCTTCAATCCACCTGCAAACCAGATGAAACCACACAGCAGAGTGAGAATTTAGAGCAAGGTAACTTTGAGTTTGAAAAAGATAATAATAATTTAGTTCAAACATCTAGATTTACCAACTCCTCACTCTATGTTGGTGTAGAAGCGTCTAAACCGCGATTGTGATTGCTGCCTGGAAGCCGCAACCGACAATTGATCTCTGGAAAAGTCAAGTCCGAACACCTGAGCAACGCCAATGAATGAATCAACACCTGCGATTTGTGGAGGAAGAAGCTAACAATTTTGATTGATGGATCAGGAAACAAAGATAATCGGAGGACCTTTCCATCGAATCCAACTTTTTGGGACAAGAGAAATGCCAGATCGCCGCTTCCACAGCACAGGTCCAAAACGGAATCCCCAATTTTGGCGCTGTTACAATCAAATCACAAAGTGAAAGTGAACAAGCAAAGAGGAAATTAAAGGAGGAGGAGGAGAAAAGCGAATAAGCACCCGCTCCAGGAGACGGCCATTCGCTTCCACACGCGGTGTTGGCCGAAGCTCAACAAATCATTCAGCTGCAACAATTAAGTGAAGATGGATAAAAACCCTAATCATGGAGATTGGGCAAGGGAAGGAAAACACACGGGGGAGAGGGGCGTACGTTATCATAAACGGGAGCAATGCGGTTAAATAGCGCACGACGGTCATCTGCAAGCCGGCTCTCACAGCGTGGAGGAAGTTGAACGAAGCAAGGTGCCAAAATCGACGCCATTGCTAAGGCTTGGACCGAATCGGAGCGCTGCTGCTTCTTGCTCTGTGAGATTTTGGTCCGTAGAAAGTAAAAATAGACGTGTAACGTGGAGTGGAAAATGACCACAAATTCCCGGATGGGAGTGGTTTTGGCGTTGAGCTCACAGTCACACCGACACCGCCTTATCTCTTATCCTTTCGCTGTCAGATGAAATCCATTCACATTTTCTACAGCACAGGGCAGGGGATTGCGCTTGGATCGAAGAGAAATGGAGTCCGCGAGCAGAAGAGTTTCGCGCCTCGCTGGCCACTTGCTTCCGATCGACACCGGAACCATCGGCTTGCGCATTGCTCCTTGTTCAAGCTCCACCATGAACGACAGCTTCCACCGGATTCATGGTGAGGTTCCTACTCATCCGGTCACTTGGCGGATCGCTTCCGATTCTGTTTCCGGCAAAGAGTTCACGGACATCCTCTACCACAAGTCCGAAGGTGAAGGGATCGCTAAGGTGATCCAGACAGACCTCTGATTCGATGCTAGCTAGCTAGTTCGCTTTGTTTTCGGATTTTAATGATTGATTTCGATCGTTTACGTGATTAGATTACTATCAATAGGCCGGAGAGGAGAAATGCATTCCGGCCTCAGACGATCAAGGAGCTGATTCGGGCGTTCGATGATGCCAGAGACGATGGTTCTGTTGGCGTCATCATTCTCACTGGGATGGTATGTAATTCGATAACTGCTTTGATCCGACTCCAACTCCAACTCCAATTCCATGCCAGAGCTGTTACTCATAATCTCACATATACATATATATGTTGCAGGGGACCAAGGCGTTTTGCAGCGGCGGAGATCAGGCATTGCGAGGCAAGGACGGTTATGCCGATTTCGAAAACTTTGGCCGTCTCAATGTATTGGATTTGCAGGTATATATATGTGTGTCAGTGTGTATTAGGTCGATGTTTAAAAGTGATGTGCAAAGTATTGCATTGCTTATATAAATGGACCTATAATCATGCTAAAACAGGTATGTTATTTATAGTAATACATATGAAGCTACTGATTAAAGATATTTCTTTATGGTATCCATTCAGACAGGGCCTTAACCCAAGCTAATGTTATATTTATAGGCACCCCAACTTTGGTGTTTGGACATTCAAATCATGCATTTTGGTAGCAGTTAGCAGTAGACAATAGTTGATGTTTGCTGTTTGCTTTTGTGAGTTGTTAATTTCTTCTATGTACAGGTGCAGATTCGTCGACTGCCAAAGCCAGTGATAGCAATGGTAAAATGCATTTCTTTTGCTTCATTTCCAATTAGTATCTCTTGTTTGATTATGACCAGTTGGTTCTGTTTTGGCCGCTCAAGGTTGCTGGATATGCTGTTGGAGGAGGGCATGTGTTGCATATGGTCTGCGATTTAACGATAGCTGCAGATAATGCCATATTTGGCCAGACTGGTCCAAAGGTGCTTCTTCTTCTTCTTCTTCTTCTATGGTTCCTTTAAACTCATCCCATACTCCTAGTCTAGATAGTATTCCGCATTCTTCACTAATTTTGTGTGCATTGGCAGGTTGGCAGCTTTGATGCTGGATATGGATCCTCCATCATGTCCCGTCTGGTAAGCCTCTTCAATGGAATGGGAACCCTCATCTGTCAGGTATTGCAAGTTAACTTGTACTTGATGGGTTGTGAATGGAGCAGATTGGACCCAAGAAGGCGCGGGAGATGTGGTTTTTAACAAGGTTCTACACAGCGTCTGAGGCTGAGAAGATGGGACTTATCAACACTGTTGTACCAGTAAGTGTACCTAGTTCCAAATACACGAACGAAGCTAGGTCCATCCTTGAGTCATGATACACTTGTTGCCGTGTGTTTAGTTGGAGAAACTGGAACAAGAAACCATCAAATGGTGCCGAGAGATCCTGAGAAACAGTCCAACTGCAATCCGGGTGCTTAAATCAGCTATCAACGCGGTTGATGATGGTCATGCAGGACTCCAGGTTTTTTTTACCTTAATTGAGAAAGAATTCATATCAATTTGCCAATTCTGAAATTCAATTACAAAGGGATGGTAGCTACGTAAGGATTGAGGTACTTTGTGGAGATTGAATGACCGATAATACTCTCTCCATTGCACATTGCTTGTAGGAACTCGGAGGCAATGCGACACTTGTATTCTATGGGACCGAGGAAGGGAATGAAGGGAAGACTGCATATGTGGAAAAACGGCGCCCAGATTTCTCAAAGTTCCAGCGTCTGCCTTAAACATATAGTCCGTATATGTTGATCTATGGATCATTTTTCCTCTTGTTTGAAGAATGCCCGTACTATCATATTCATTTACGTATGATAAACTAGACATTAGCTTTAGACAATGTGGGTCAAGGTTCATCCTTAAATAGAATTAATCAAGTTGGCATCAGCTGTTATTGATATGACGCCTTGGATCAGCTTGTACTTGGTGGAAATCATCCAGGCCTGGCCTAGAGATGGTAAATTGCACCAGAGAGCAACTATTTGTGGTGAAAGCTCGAAGATGAGTGAAAATCGATTTTTCATCATGGAAATACTAACCTCTCTTCACCATTCATCAGGCTGATCATGGGCAAAACCGTGGGTGTAAATTGCAAATAATTGTTGCCCTCATTTTTCCAAGAGTTGCAACCAAGGGTTGTTGGGCTAGAAACCACTTTCCAGCCACACCCGAAAGCAAATTCGGGTAATAAGATAGCCAACAAATCCAATGATCAACCGATAATATCCAATTCAGAAACCAAACAACCAAGAAACTACAAACACGGATAAAAACACAAATATTGACACAAGATTTACGTGAGAAAAAAAATTCTCTACTTAGAGGATCAAAAAACCCACCTTCCACCCATCAGAGCAACAAATCCACTAATCAACAAACCAGTACAAGTGTTTAACAATCTAGTCTCAAACCGAGACAAACAAATATGGATCTCAAACACCCAATCTAAATACAACTTGGATCTAGAATGAATTATTTCTCTCCAAAAACTTAGCTAAACGCTTGTAATCAGATTAGATTTCCAGGAGAGAATAATATCTATCAACAAACACTCGTTGTTGACTTGCCAAAGGTGGAGACGGATTACCAGATCAAGAGACGAAACCCCCACTCAAATCTCCTATCTTTTCTCTCCTTTCTCCGTCCTCTCTCTTTTCTTTCTCTCTCCCCTTTCTTTTGGTGTTTGTTGTTGGCGGCACCAAGAAGCTCACATTTGCTCCCAATTTCATCTTCCTTATATTACTAATTCAACCTAGTAATATAATACCATCTTGGGCTAGATTCCCATGTCTCTTAGGCCCAACAATCTCCCCCATCAGCCCAAGGGGAACACATTCATGCTCGTTCTGGCCTCACTCGCATCCTAGTCCTCTCTCACAATTGAGACACGAAACCGATGCTCGTCAAATGTCACCATCACCCACTAGCTCTCCTTCCTCCGTAACTCTCTGGTACTCCGAGGTAGAACTCCCGGCGAATGCATGACCTCCTCTCTCTGACCCTCTGACAGTTTCTTCTATCCGTGTTGGCTCGACGTGCTCAGATCTGCACCAGTCATAGCACCTGGTGAACTCCCCTCTGATACGACTATAGCATCAGCACAATCCTCTAAAGCAAACTCCACATTCGTGCCATCCTCTTTTGACGTCTCAGAAGTTCCGCTAAATCTTATTTGCAATCCAGACAAATCAGCAAAAGAATCGAGAGACTTTCTCTTCAGATTCTGCATCCCCTTCCCACTCAAGCATCCTGTAAGCCCTTGCACCAAATCAAGTGAAGCAACACCATGAATCTCTGTCACAACTTCTCTGATTTCTTCCATCTGAGTCCGGTACAATGTGCCGCTCAAATCACCTCTAGCGATCACCATTGACCCTTTGCTGAGTTTCCACTTCCTACTTCCAAAGAAGTTATCATAGCCCTTTTTATCCAAAACTTGAAGAGAGATCATATTCTTCTGCAAATTCGGTATGTGTCGCACATCTGTCAATGTCATCTTGCAACCCGTGTTTGTCATCACACAAACATCTCCCATACCAACTATATCAGACAAGCTTCCGTTCCCCATCTTTGCTTTGCCAAAGCGTCCCACTCGGTACGAAGTAAACGCTTTCCTCCTTAATGTAACATGGAAGGATGCAACTCCATTAGTAATCCACTCTGCACAAGAATCAGGCTCCTCCAAGCATATGAGAACAATCTGCTTATCATCACTCTCCTGTAGAACTGACATTATACCCTTTTGATTTAATTTCCTCTTCATCCCTTTTCTTCTTTCACACATTGCAATTCCTTTTCATGTTCCCTTCCTAGCCACAATGATAGCAAACAAAGCTCCCCCTAGTCTGAGATCTCCTTCTAGACATGCTCCCTAAAACTGTCACGAGAGCATGTGACGAATTTGTGCCCATATCCTTCCTCTAAGTCTCCTCATTGTAGAGACTATCCTTCACTACAGATAAGGACACAACCCCACTCACGGCATAGTTGTTAATCGACACCACTAGAGTCTCCCAACTAATAGACAAGGAGCTCAAAAGCAACAGTGCTTGCAACTCATCATCAATGAATAACTTCATGGTTGACGATGTCATAGAAAATATGCTATATATTTAAACACAAAATATTACGTCATAAATGGGTCACCCAACGCAAAAGGATGATCGGTCCCACCATTAGTATATCGCGAACGAAGTATCCAACCGGACCTGACTAACAAGGTATAACGCTCGTCATGTCTATTAGCCGTTACTTCCCTCGCGAATCAAAACCAGTATAAGAATCAGAGCTAAACTCTCCTTCGTCACTCGTTAGCTTCCGAAGACCTAGCAAGCAGCTCGCTGGCTCAGGCACCTCGCCTCTAAAGGCTCCACGTGTATTGCCTATGCCCCTAAGCGCGTGGGCATGCGTTACACGTGTCCTACGAAGAACCACGAGGTTGTCAGCCAGCTGCTCGCACAGAGGGGGATCCGATTTCGAAGATAAGAGAGGCATAAGAGCTCTGATTACCTCCCGGACTTAAAGCCCCCGGAGTTGAGTTCTAAAGATCCTCGGTCGGAGAAGAACGTTCCTAGAGATAACAACCTCGCCAAACTTCCTCCGTAGACGACGATTGAACAGTAAAACATAAATCATCGCGAGTCAAACTCATAACCCTCATCGCTTGGACAAATAAGCTTACAATCTGATCACCGTCCTATCAAGCTAAGGCTTGCAGGTATTCTAAAAGTATTATGTCGTCACAAATGAGGTAATAAGTATAGGCAAAATCTCACGAACGCTTCATTGGCGCCGTCTGTGGGAACCTTTCACGACGAGAGGTTCCGCGTAGCAATACGCTTCTTTATATTACTATCTTTTCCATTTCTTTTATTTCATCCTTTCTTACCACTCTATCCTTTTTATTCTATATAAATAAACGCATGTATAAATTGATAATCGCGTTAACGTTTTTTAGGACTAATGTTTTTCATTGCAGGAACCATGAACTTCACCCTCTTCGGAGAGGAGTTTGGGCAAAAACACCATGACCACGAGGAGGCGAACGAAATCAACCTCAATGCCATCCCTAATGAGGATGCCCTACACGATGGCAACGAAGGCGCTCCCCAACAACCAACGTGGGAGACTGCGTAACCCCCTCCGTTCGCTCCCCACGGGATGTGGGGTGGCTGCCCCCCGTACCAATTCTTTGCGGGGAGCTACCCACAAAGCACGTACTTTAACCAACAGGCAAACGACATGCCTTTCCAACAAGCGAACGGGATACCACTCCAACATGACCCCTGCACCTACTTTCAACAACAAGGACCAGTGCCCATAACGGTCAACCATTTCTCCAACCCCGCTGGTGGCCCCCTCAACCCCGATCCAGAGCCCACCGAGAATAACAACAGGGTCGACCGTTCTGGCAGGGCCCAGAATGTGTATTTGCGTTCAAACTCCCTTGAAGCACCCGGGCAAACTTGCAAAGGTGAACCGACTTTCCCCTCGGCCTTTTGCAGACAAATATGTGAAGCACCCGTCCCCAAGAGGTGGAGGGATATCTCCATCACCAAATACAAAGGAGATACCGATCCCAACGATCACCTCAACCAATTCACTACGACAATGAGAATGAATGAGGACAACGATGCTATGTTTTGCCGCTCGTTTCCATCCACGCTGAGTGGGGTCGCTTTGACATGGTTCACAAACCTTGCTCAATCATCCATCAACAGCTTTACACAACTGTCAGGGACATTCGTCGCTCATTTCGGAAGCACCGCACAAGAAAGAGAATCATGCTGGACCTCAATTCCATCAAGCAAGGCGCGACCGAATCCTTGGGAAATTTTTTCAACAGATTCACCAATATGGTGGTACAAATCCCGAGGTTCAACCAAGAGTCCGCAAGCACGATACTAATGGGAAATTTGGCTGAAGGAGATTTCAAAATTTGTCTATTTCGAAAAGAGCCGGTCAACTACGATGTTTTGAGAAATCTCGTCACCAAGCAAATCCATGCTATGGAGGCTGTGAACTCAAGCTCGCGACCTGTCGAATATAAGCCTTTGTTCCGTCAGCCATCTTACCACCGGCCACCGAACAAGCGACAGAGAAGGGAAAACTTCGGGGATCAGCAACCTCGTAATCCTTCCTGGCAGTATCCGACCATCCCACCACGCCCTCTCATCCAAGAAGTCCAATACAACCAAAGATCGGGACCAAATCCGCTGGGGGCCCTAACAAACGTGATGATGGCTCATCCAGACTATATCTCGCCCTCGGTCTATGGGACATCGCTAGCTCTTCCCCAAAAGGAGACACCCCTTCAAATTTGCGCCCTACTAGTAAATCCTGGTAATCCAGTAGCGATGCTAGAGCAACACCGTCTTACCGAGGTCCTTCCCCGACAATATAAGCCGCCTAATGCACTACCAAGACCCTACAATCCCCAGTTTGCCAAGGGGGGAAGAGGCAGGGGAACTCACCCCCAGAACAGAGGAGGAAGGAACGACGGCAGAGGAAGAGGGTACCGACCTCCTCCCAGGGACACAAGGGATGCCCCTGCAGCAAGATCCTCATCTAATCGACCTGAGCATTCCAACTGGGATCGCTCAAAACCTCCTCCTCCGGATGGGTGCATCAACACCATCGCGGGAGGACCCGCGACATCGGGCACCAGCAATCAAGAAAGAAAAAACTACGAAAGAGAAGCCCGCCGTCCCCCGTCGGAGGCCAGCGTCAAACAAGCATCCACTGCTCATGCTACGCTAAGTTTCTCTGTATCTGACACCCGTGATGCTCGCGATCTCAGAATGCCTCACTCAGATCCTATGGTCATCCATGTACAGATAGGAACCAAAACCGTTAAGAGGGTAGCAATCAAGAAAGAAAAAACTACGAAAGAGAAGCCCACTGTCCCCCGTCGGAGGCCAGCGTCAAACAAGCATCCACTGCTCATGCTACGCTAAGTTTCTCTATATCCGACACCCGTGATGCTCGCGATCTCATAATGCCTCACTCAGATCCTATGGTCATCCATGTACAGATAGGAACCAAAACCGTTAAGAGGGTCATGATAGATACAGGTTCGTCTGTAGATGTCCTTTATTGGGACGCCTTTGAGCAACTCGGGATCGCCGAAAGCTCCCTACGTCGCTACTCGGGAAAATTAGTCTCCTTTTCTGAAGACGAGGTTGAAGTAGCGGGAACGATCGAATTAGCCCTGACGCTAGGCACTGCACCAAATAGAAGAACCCACATGATTGAGTTCACTATGGTCCGACTACCATCCATCTACAACGCTATTATGGGCCGTGTAAGTCTATTTAAATTCCAAATAGCATGCTCCATATATCATTTTAGTGTCAAGTTTCCATGCGCTGATGGGAAGGTGGGCGAAGCACGAGGACAGCAGGTCGAAAGTAAGGTCTGTTACTTATCCTCGCTAAAAAAGGGCCATAACCGAATATTGGTGATTGAAGAAAGGGCTCGGGGATCTCTGAAGGAAGAGACCCGCGACGAGCATGAACAGGAAGCCACATCTGAGCGACAACATGTGGAGTTCGAGGTTCGACCAGAGAAGACAGCTGATAAAATCGTGGAAGAAAAAGTCGCTTTCTCTCCTTTCCCAAACAAATCTGAAATCCTATACCACGTTCATAACTTGACTGGCCCCGCTTTAGAGTGCCTCAAGGATCTGCTACAAGGATCGCGAGACGTTTTTGCCTAGTCGCCACAAGATTTAAAAGGGCTTCCCCGAGAGATCGCGGAACGTTCCCTGAGACTCAATCACGAGGCAAAACCAATCTGCCAAAGAAAAAGAAAGATGGCCGCAGAAAAATCAGAGGCAGCAAAGCAAGAAGTACACAAGCTTCTTCAAGCAGGGTTTATTCGTGAAATTAACGATTCAACCTGGCTGTCGAATGTGGTATTAGTCTATAAGAAGCAACGGCAAGTGGAAAATGTGCGTAGATTTCAATGTTTTGAACAAAGCATGCCCAAAGGATAGTTATCCTTTACCGTCCATCGATGAGCTGGTGGACACCACGGCAGGACATGCCACCGTAAGCTTTCTAGACGCATATTCCGACTACAATCAGATCAAAATGAGCCCTTGCGACGAAAAAAGCACTGCTTTCATCACCAACCAGGGAACTTTCTGTTACAAGGTGATGCCATTTAGGCTCAAAAATACGGGGGCCACTTTTCAGCGAATGATAGAACGCATATTCGGGGTCCCTCAAGCCATCATCACAGATCACGGTCCACAATTTGGTTGCAAAGGAATCCGTGATTTCTACGCCGGTCTCCATGTAGACCTCCGATTCTCATCAGTGGTTTATCCACAATCCAATGGACAAGCCGAGACCACAAATCGCCAAATCCTGAATGCTTTGAGAAAGAGGTTGGGAACAGTAAAGGGAGAATGGGCCGAAATCTTGCCCCTCGTTCTATGGACATATAGGACCTCAGCCAAGAGCTCTACCGGAGAAACACCATTCGCCATGGCTTTTGGGGTGGACGCGGTCATACCAGTAGAGCTCCTGATTTCGTCAGCCAGAATAGTCGATTTCAGCAAAGAGTCCAACAACGAGGCCCTCGAGCTAGAGCTCCACTTACGAGAAGAAAGAAGGGATACCGCTTGTCTCAAAGCAAATGAGTATCAATGTCGCCTGACTGAAGGATACAACAAGCGTGTCTTTGTACGGCCCCTACAAAAGGGAGATATGGTCCTATGACAAACGACAACTAGGGGAAAGCTTGAACCCAATTGGGAAGGTCCATACGTCATCCATAAAGAGGTAGGCAGAGGTTCTTTCAAGCTCCAAAATTCGGAAGGAGCGATCCTCGCAAAATCATGGAATACAAAGAATCTCAAAGCATATTTTGCGTAAACAGCTAGACATATTAGAAACTCGGTGACTTAGATTTTCTATGTACAGGGGTCACCAGGTTTCCAAAATTGGGTACACCTCTTCATATATATATAAATGAAAGTTCCAAACCCAAGTAACGATTGTCGATACTAATAAATTTAGCAATCACGTGTCTTTCGAACACGGAGATGTGCAAGCAAGCCTCCAAGGAGAATAAATTTAGCAATCACGTGTCTTTCCAAACACGGGGATGTGCAAGCAAGCCTCCAAGGAGAATAAATTTAGTGATCGCGTACACTTTAAGTACGGATAAACATACAAGCAAGCCTCCAAGGGGAATAAATTTAGCAATCACGTGTCTTTCGAACACGGGGATGTACAAGCAAGCCTCTAAGGAGAATAAATTTAGCAATCACGTGTCTTTTAAACACGGGGATGTGCAAGCAAGCCTCCAAGGAGAATAAATTTAGCAATCACGTGTCTTTCGAACACGGGGAGGTGCAGGCAAGCCTCCAAGGAGAATAAATTTAGCGATCACGTACACTTTAAGTACGGATAAGCATACAAGCAAGCCTTCAAGGAGAATAAATTTAGCAATCACGTGTCTTTCGAAACACGGGGATGTGCAAGCAAGCCTCCAAGGAGAATAAATTTAGCGATCGCGTACACTTTAAGTACGGATAAGCATACAAGCAAGCCTCCAAGGAAAATAAATTAGCAATAACGTGTCTTTTGAACACGGGGATGTGCAAGTAAGCCTCCAAGGAGAATAAATTTAGCGATCGCGTACACTTTGAGTACGGATACGCATGCAAGTAAGCCTCCAAAGAGAGTAAATCTCGTATTCGCGTGGATTTCAGGTACGGATCCGCATGCAAGAAAGCCCCCAAAGAGAGTAAAACTAAGCGGTCTGATCTGCAAAATTCACCCATGGTTCTTCACTAGAAAAGACTTCGTCGAAGTACGTTTCTAAATTTTCCCGACAGGCCCCGGTGGAGGTGAATCAAGAATGCTCATAGAAAGTTTCTAAATTTTCCCCTCATTTGAAATAAAACTTCATCGAAGTAAGTTTAGTTGCCACTGCACTGTTTGCGAGTCACGTCTTCAAGTTTCTATAACATCTGGAGATTTAATAAGAACGTTATGTTTTACTCTACCCTTTTTTGACAATTCAGTTTCGTTCAAAATACGACATCAAATAATCATTAAAAAAGATTGCAGAGATCTGTAGCATGGGCAATTCTAGTCCAAACCCTAAAAACATACCTGGAACACAAGTCCAGTATAAACACATATACAAGCCGGCATACAAACCAAAACAGCAAAAAAGATTACACAACACATTTCACGGCTTACTCACTCGCTTCTATAACGATTATCGTGAAACGATTACTCCCCTCATACTTAAAGATAGTAAGAGACCCCCCAACGCGTAGACCGCTGTCCACGGCAAAAGCACGCCAACCTTCGGTGAGGATGTAACGACCCTGGCTATCTCGAAACACCCTTACTTGAAACTCTCGCCCAGTGGGAGAGACCAAACACACGCGAGTTATCCCTCCGCGAGCATATTGAACACCAAACGATTCGGGCAAAAGCTACAAGTCACAAAACCAAAATATCAAAATAAAAAAGGGGGCACACAAATTACAGAAGTAGGGTAAAGAAACCTACCAGAAATTCCATCTTCTCTTCAGAATCAATGGAACAGAAAAAGTCACGCCGACTAGGGGGAGGGGAGGTCATGAGTCCTCACTACAAGGATACTGCTAATTCAAACAGAACCCAAGGACAACTACCACAACTTTAAAAAGCATCTGATATTTGTCACCAAACCAAGCAAACAGGACAGTGTTGTCTTATCACCACATATCTGTCAAAACGCGACGTTTTCAAAGCCAACTGCATGCCAGCCAAGTGGCAGAAACCAACTGTGAAATCCAGAGTGTCATTATCACACTAGCAATGGTCACATCCAAGTCAAAAGAAGACAAAACACAAAAATAGAGACCGAATCATTCAAAGCGTCGAGATATTACTAAACAAAAATATTCGAGATTACAGATAACAAAGCATGCGATTAAAGGCTGCTAAAACCATGACATAAAAACAAATATCCACCGAGTTTTCAAAACTACAAAAGTTCTACTCATCTTCATCTGCAAGAACGAGGGTTTTGAAGCAGTTTCTTTCTACATATTGAAAGAGCACCACCGAGATTCCGACAGTAACCACGTTGCTAGTCGCGAATATGTTCCACCATTCAGATAACCACCAACGGTTAGACCAATCCTTGGAAACTTCAACCCGAAAGATCTCACCGTTCATAGAGACTACACAAACATGGTCAGTTACAACATGACCATACATCCTCTCAAAAGCATCAGGAAGAGGTTGTATACAAAAAGCATCATTACCTAGTAAATGATTTAACCCCAACTAAAACCATAAATCACGAAGGATATGTACAACTTACAAGACGATGCATCCTCCCTTCTTCATCAACCCAATGGAAAAAATCACGCATGCTAGAATTAGGAGACGCCATCCGGGCGCCAGAACACCAATACTGTAAAAAGCAAATTAACCACTAATTACAAAGATTGCAGACACAGCACTACACCTCCTTATACCCAGAAAAAGGGGTGCATGCTTTGGAAATCATCTAAAAGCATTTATTGCGTACATTGAAACTAGACAAAAAATCTACGAGAAGGATTTCCCAAGATACTCTGCATGTCCGACGCGTGACAAAGAATCCCTATAGAATTAGACCAAGTACACTAGCACTTTTCAAAACTTGAAAATACTCATATATCGCAAAAATCATTTTTCAAACAAGTCGAACACCACTATAAAGGTCCTCCTTACAACATAAGGCACCAACCTTCTCATTCCCGGTCCTCCCAAGGAAAATCACAAAAATGGCAGCGAGTAACAGCAATCAAAGCCCAAACAATCCCTTTATATTTGATATTTATTTAGTAGGAGACGAACAGTACATACGCATGATGTTACCTTACAAATTCGGTCAACATTTCCAACCCTATGTTCCCGAGTAAATATTTTTATCCACTCGCGTTGTCAAAGATTTCCTTGTCCACATCGTAGGAGGCAGTTACTGATCTCACTGGGTAGCACGTGGATGGAGGGACTTTGTCGAATCACACGGACTAGAGTTGGAAACAACAATAATGTTCACCCACCTAGGAGAAGCAAGGTTTGAAGTCCACTTCTTCGACAAGCAAGGCCGCTACATAGAAGACGAGCTCTACGACAGCGACTACGACGGTCCAATAGCGAATGGTTTCCATTAGCTCCTAGTATCAGTTCGATAAGCGAAGTTTTTTCATATTAAGTTTCTTAAGAAAAGCTCGGCTTATCAATAAAAATTCGCTTATTTAAAATCCAATTTGTCTTCAATCGTTGTATAACAAACACAGAAAATTCCCAATATTAAAAAACAACTGAAGAATAAAGTTTCTTTACTCGCGATCCATGCAAGGAAGATCTCCTAACCCCTTCATCCCCAGCATCCAACGACGTTGGAGATTGAAATATTTTCGTCAAAAAATCTCGCGCTGGAGATTGAAATATCTAAAAATCTCGCGCTGGAGATTGAAATATTAAGATATCTCGCGCTGGAGATTGGAATATTTCATCCAAAAATCTCGCGCTGAAGATTTAATTATTAACAAATCTCGGGTTGTAGATTGAAATATTAAGATATCTCACGCTGGAGATCGGAATATTTCAGCCAAAAATCTCGCACTGAAGATTTAATTATTAACAAATCTCGCGCTGGAGATTGAAATATTAAGATATCTCGCGTTGGAGATCGGAATATTTCATCCAAAAGTCTCGCACTGAAGATTTAATTATTAACAAATCTCGCGCTAGAGATTGGAATATTTCATCCAAAAATCTCGCGCTGAAGATCTAATTATTAACAAATCTCGGGTTGGAAATCGGAATATTTCATCTAAAAATCTCGCGCTGGAGATTGAAATATTAAGAAATCTCGCGCTGGAGATTGAATCATTCAAAAAAGTTCGCCCTAGAGATTGAAATAATAAATCTCGCGCTGGAAATCGGAGTTTTAATCAATAAGTTCGCACTGGATATCGAAATAGTAAAGACATCTCACTAAAAATCGCTTGTTTATTAAGTCGACCGTAGCTTACGATAACATCAAAACGATTAACACCACAACAAACGTACTAAAAGCGGAACGATCAACACCGAACTGAGAAATCCACATCACCATTTTGATCAGGACCATGGTTCACAGCAACAACATCAAAGCAGGAGTGTCCTTCGTATTCAAAAATCAGGCGTGTCCCAATTTGAAGTTCATTCGAAATAACGAACGTGGGCCACCCAGTTGTAAACCAGTAGTTGTTGGGTCCTAAGGCTTCCACCCTCACAATAAAATCCTCATCCGACCGCGTCCATAGATGAACGAATCCAAGGGCGTCATAACCATAATCCCGGTAAATAGAGGGTAAGGGCTACAACAAATAAAGAGCATCAGAAACAGTCCATATGCCAAAGTACATAATCACACAAATATAACTTACCATCATGTATAAATGCCCATCCCGAGTAATATCCCGGGTAAAGCCCCTCACACGAGGAAAAACTACGCCAGGAATATCAACTGGTGTCGCAGGCATCATTATCATAGACCAACTGCAACAAAGGCTTTGGGGTTTCCTACCTTTTTATACTAATTACAAAGAAAAAATCAATAAAAACTACCTACACTTGGTGCTACCACGAGGTCAATAGGAATGACAAGCAAACCGCCTACCACTCAGTTCAACCACGAGGACAACAAATATCAGATAAACACACTCAAATCGCATCCGATAACGACAATTTCAGCCCAGGCGGTGGTAAGATTGCAGGAAAAATCCGAACACTAAGCTGCACGAAGGACATATCGTCAACACGCAGCAACCCGTTTCACCACAATTAAAGAGATAACTACGTAATAACAGTATCCCTATCCACTACAAGTCGAACTGGTATAAATCAAATCTTCAGGAGTACAATTTAAAGTATCCAAAAAACACAATGCCAAGTTTCGATAGGGTCTCGAGAGAGCCCTCTCCACCGGAAAACCAGTTACACAGGCTCCCACTACCATATATATTTGTAGAATTCGGGGAGGAAATAACAAACCCCATCTACCTATGTTCTCCCTCAAACCAAGAATTCCTAATCCTAGTCGAACGAGATGAGGGGGATTGGTTCTCCCTAACAGAAGGATGGCGATCTTTTGCAAACATCACAAACCTCAGGATAGGAAGCCGCCTCACCTTTGAATTCGAAGGAGAGTCCCACTTTAATGTGGCAATAGAGCAACCAGATCCCGCCAAAAATGGGGATACTTTGCCTGACTACATGTGCTACGAGGAGATATAATCGCATGAAGAACACTCCGAAATATTCCCTGTTATGTTTCATCAAAAATAAGTTTTTAAGTGTGGCCTGTCATTTCGAATAAAAAACTATTATATACACGAACCCTACTTTTTGTCATCTCACGATTTATTCCATAAAACGATCAACGACAGGAGATGGATAAGGGTATCGCAAACTGACATGGCAAATAGAAACAACAGGTCGAGATTCAGACACAAAAAATCACAAGGAAAAATCAGCAGAATAGGCCAATAAGGAAAAGAGGCAAAGGATATAAATAAAACCATGATTCATTCAAAAGATAAAGTATTCGCAAAAAACCACGACAAAACATCACTTACCATGGGTTTAAAAATATTCATCAACCAGACACAAACCGCAGCAGAGTACAAAACTCTCAGTACGGGTAGAAATGTTTTCAAACCTCCCTACAAACAATCCTTATAAAAGATGGGATAAAAAGGCCAAATCAAACATCAGAAGGAGGAAAGTCTACAGGAGTGGGCTCAGGGGCTTTTCCATCTGCTGGCAGAGGATCAAGGACAGCTGCATCAACAATAAGAGTGTCATGGCGTGGCAACTCGCGATGAGGATCCTTCAGCTTCAGATCTTCATCCTTATAGCTAGGGGGAAACATCCTCACCTCGTCGCTGAGGTAAGCAAAGCGATTGACACTCTGAGTAATCTCATCCATGATCCCATCCATCCATGCATTGGAGACCTTGTCATAAAGGACATCCTCTCCACTCGTCTCGAGGTAGCGATTAAGCCAACCCCGGCCGACACCCCCCAGGAAGCCAGATAGCCACTCCTGACCCTCATCGCAAAGCATGAACTCATGAAGTAGTTTCTTGGAAAGAACGGCCTCATCCCCAGAAATGAAGCGTTTCAGTTGGCTCTTTGCACCGGCCAATTCCTCGCGTACCGTCCCCAGTTCCCTCTCAAGGTCTTTGAGATGATCTTTCAAACGCGTGGCCTCCAGTTCATGTCGAGCCCCCACCTCTTGAGCCTTTTCAAGTTCGACACGTGACAGATCTAGCTCATTTTTTCGCGACTTCCGCATCTCTTTAGGATTTTGTCAAGGCATCATTGAGACTTTCGATGGTCACCTCCCGAAGCTCCGCATCTTTCATCTTCTCCACCTTTGTCTTCAGGGTGGCCACATTGGTTCTCAACTCCCTCACTTGGTTGCCGTAATTTATCAAACGCAAGCCCATTTCAAACCAGTGCAGATTATCCTACGGAAACATATGTATGAAAGATAATAAAATGCATAAGTTAGAGAATAAAAAGAGAAAAAGAAATAAAGGCATAGGTCGCGAAAAAGATTACCCAGCCCATGCTTTTTTGGCCATGTTCAACTAACTCTTCATCCGTCAAGTGACGAAGATAATCTCTTTCGGCCGAACAATTCGCCAGAGGAATGCCCAACTTCTTAATGTCGATAGGGTCAAACCCAGGTAGCCGATAAGCTGTCATTTGTGTTTCAACACGGGTGGCCGGCTCAGAGGTAAGACGTGTGGTGCCCTCTGTACCCGCCTTTAGACGTTTTCGCTTGCGATGGGCCAGCGGTTGATCATCAGACGAGATACTTTCCTGATCATCGATCGGTCTTTTCCCTTTTGAGCTTGTAGCTGCAACAGGAGACTCGCGAGGAACCTGTTGGCGACCACCACCTCGACGCGGGGTGATTGTAGGAGTGGGCCCGGACCCACCTCTCGTAGCATTTTTCTTCTTTGCAAACGCAGAAACTTTCGACCTGTCAACTACCATATCTACGGGAAACATTAAAACAAGTCAGGATAAAAGGAAGGTTCCGGTCAAAACACCAAAGGATTCAGAATAAAAGGTTCCTCAAACACCGACCCGGCCGATGCGGAAGGCTAAGTTTAGCCATTTCCAAGCGAACCGGGGTCACAACCTGCTTGTAACCCCGAACGGCCGCGACCCCCCTCTTAAATGCAGCCCTCCACCTATCCGCGGAATCATGTTTATCACCAGGCGCAATGTACTCGCCAGGTTTGATCACAAAGTTCAGAATGGTTTTGGTTGGATCACGAACGAGGAACCACTTCTTCCTCCATCCCAAACTACTAGACAATCTCTCAACTATCTTCCCATCAAGGGAGGCAGACACCAATCCCTCACCATGCCTCAAGGAAAGAACGGAAAAAAAGATGATCTAACCTTGGCAGTTGCTTAATGGCAGCACAACGCATGATATATACCGCCAGATACATCCATACATTGAAAGCAAGTTGGGCAGGACATTGATTTATATGAGCTAAGAAATCCACATACAGCGGGGGGAGGGGGAGACGAAACCCTTGTAACAGGCTGCCCAGGTGGACTACCACATGATTCTCATACTCCTTCAAACATCCCCCGCCATCGACGGCCAAGCCTATTTCTACCCCAGTCGGCCACGAATAAAGTCTAGCCACCTCTTCCAGGTGCTTAGCATCTAAAATTGACTCCTCACCCAGCGTTTTCTGTACAGTAGGAGCTACGCGGTCCGAGAATATTGTTGGAGGAGGAGGTGGCACCCCAAAGGTATAACCCTCACAAAAGCTACAACGGGCAGCCTCTGTTCGATCATAAGGGGGTAGGGTGAAGTCGTCCAAGACCACCCGAATAGTCTTTTTAGATTTTTTAGGTACTCGAGACGACTCGCCCTTTCCCAAGTCGTTGATGGATTCTGAGGTATGAAAATATTCGGAGTGGTTCCTTTATAAAGGAAGCTTGATGGTCCCTACCATCTTCCATCTCTTCGCGCTGGAACCACCCCCGGGGTTCTCCCTCTTCCTTTTTTCCTCCCTAGGTTTGTGACTTGGTGGAAGAGGAGTCAGGCTCGCTGCGGATTCTGAACCAACATCGGCCTGAGAATCGGTACGCGAGGAACTGACTTCTTTGTACTGGTAGCTCACATTACGGTTCTGGCTATCGCTCTCCTGAGACATCTTAGTTCTAGAGAAAAAGGAAAAATCTCCTAGAAAAGATGCAATAAAAAGGAGGGATCAACATAGTGAAAGCTACCTTTTCAACATCGCGAGTAAATGAAATTGGCGCCAAAGAGCCCTCTTAAAGGCCTTCGTTGGCGCCTCACACGCCCCCCCCCCCAAGGGACGTTGAAAAGACATCTTCCCCCCCCCCCCCCCACGGAACGACGGCTAAAAAGCGCCCTTCCATGTCCCTCATAAAGATTTCTCGTTTTTCGAGAAATCATCCATGAGAAGGGCAAAAGGGCGAAATCGAAAGGTTTCTTCCACCCTTTTTTATCAGATATACTCCACAAAGTCTAAATAAGTCGCCGGAGGTCATCCGAAAAACTCAAGATATAGTACTACTCCCCCTCGATACCACCCTACTACTAAACTACCCGTCTGCGGCTCCACGAAGGTCAGTTACGACTAAGGAGACCAACGGAAAAGTCAGGGATGGGACACCAGAGCGAACCCCGGTCGCCACCCCATAACCGTCACTAATTTCAGTTTTTCTGGCTAACCCTAAAAATCCCGAAAAAATAGCGCAAATTGAGGAAATCAGAATGAGCGGAAAAGGATCAAAGGCAACTTACTTGAACAACTGCGGAGCTGAGCACTGAAAAACTCAGGGAATTAGGAGCATACCGCCACCTAACGCCGACTTCAGTTCTTTGAAAAGCACGAGAAACCTTTGAGAAACTCTCTTTCTTCTCTCCTCTTTGAAAATTCATAAATGTGGAATGAGAAAAAAGCAAGAGTAAAAATCCTCCTTATAGGTCCCTGTGGGGCCAGCCATCCCAATGGGCCGAAGGGACATGATAGGCCCAAGAAAGGTTTTTCTACAAGACTAACAACTTTTAAACAGAAAGCATCGTACTTGTCGAAACCTAATCGTGAGTGTAGTATCACTCACGATCCAGTCACGAGGAGATATGACGATGCCATAGAAAATAGGCTATATATTTAAACACGAAATATTACATCATAAATGGGCAACCCAACGCAAAATGATGATCGGTCCCACCATAAGTATATCGCGAACGAAGTATCCAACCAGATCTGACTGACAAGGTATAACGCTCCTCATGTCTATTACCCTTTACTTCCCTCGCGAATCAAAACCAGTATAATAATCATAGCTAAACTCTCCTTCGTCACTCGTTAGCTTCCGAAGACCTAGCAAGCAGCTCGCTGGCTCAGACACCTAGCCTCTAAAGGCTCCACGTGTATTGCCTATTCCCCTAAGCGTGTGGGCATGCGTTACACGTGTCCTACGAAGAACCACGATGTTGCCAGCCAGTTGCTCGCTTGGTTCCCCTATAAATACTCATCTCCGATCACAGAGAGAGGGATCCGATTCCGAAGATAAGAAAGGCATAAGAGCTCTGATTACATCCCGGACTTAAAGCCCCCGGAGTTGAGTTCTAAAGATCCTCGGTCGAAGAAGAACGTTCCTAGAGATAACAACCTCGCCAAATTTCCTCCGTAGACGACGATTGAACAGTAAAACATAAATCATTGCGAGTCAAACTCATAACCCTCGTCGCTTGGACAAATAAGCTTACAATCTGATCACCGTCCTATCAAGCTAAGGCTTGCAGGTATTCTAAAAGTATTATGTCGTCACAAATGAGGTAATAAGTATAGGCGAAATCTCACGAACGCTTCAATGGTGTTCAACTGATTCACCAATTCCTGAAACTCACTCAGATGCTCTACAATAGGCTTTCCATCTCTGTACTTGAGATTCACCAGCTTTCTTATCATAAAAGCTTTACTCTGGGCTGACTTCCTTTCATACATATCCTCCAATTTTTTTCCACAATACATGTGCATCTATCTCGTTGCTTATGTGGTGATAAACACTATTATCCACCCACATTCTGATGGTTCCAACTGCCTTCCTGTGCAGTTTCTTCCAATCATTATCGAATGTCTCAGATGGCTTCCTCGATCCCAACTCAATCGAATCAAACATGTCTTTGCAATACAAAACATCCTGTTGTCCTCCTTCTTCGTCTTTCGGATAGAGAAATTCGAAGTCATTAGCTTTATCATTGTACCCATAAATTCCTCAATCTTTATCGTCATCTCTACTCCTATTACCCAAAAATAACACAAGCAAAGATCAACCAAAGGCTCTGATACCACTTGTTGGGCTACAAACCACTTTCCAGCCACACCCGGAAGCGCATTCGGGTAATAAGAGAACCAACAACAATTAGCCAGCAAACCCAATGACCAACCGATAATATCCAATTCAGAAACCAAACAACCAAGCAACCACAAACACAGATAAAAACACAAATATTGACACAAGATTTATATGGGAAAAAACCTCTCTAACCCGATGATAAAAATCCCCACCTTCCGCCCACCAGAGCAACCAATCCATTAATCAACAAACCAGTACAAGTGTTTAACAATCCAATTTCAAACCGAGATAAACAAATGTGGAGGTCTCATACATCGAATCTAAATACAACTTGGATCTAGAATGGATTCCTCTCCAAAAATCTAGCTTAACACTTGTAATCAGATTAGATTTTCAAGGAGAAAAGAATACCTATCAACAAACACTTGTTGTTGATTTGCCAAAAGTGGAGACGGATTACCAGATCAAGAGACGAAACCCCCACTCAAATCTCCTATCTTTTCTCTTCTTTCTCCCTCCTCTCTCTTTTCTTTCTCTCTTCCCTTTCTTTTGTTGTTGGCGACACCAAGAAGGTCACATTTGCTCCCAATTTCACCTTTCTTATATTACTAATTCAACCTAGTAATATAATACCATCTTGGTCTGGATTCCCATGGGTCTTAGGCCCAACAACCATGGCCTTATCTCTAGATGACAAGCTTAATGTTCAGTAGGTCCTAACAGACAGCTTCATAAAGAGACACTGGTTAATGATTATTGTGATAAGTTTCTCCTTGAAGATCCAAAAGTTCAGTACAAAGCAAGTTGAAATAAGCTTTGAATTTGTCGGTGGAAGATGAATGATAGAGATAGATTTCAGAAGAGTGTTTTTGGTATTTTTAGAATAATGATAAAACTCAAGTTTGAGGGGAAAGAACTGATTTTTATGGCGGATAGAGGGAAAAAAAACAAGAAACAAGGGGATATCACACACTCGAACCCATGTTAATTATAATGACACAAGTTTCCATTAATATTTATGGGGATGTGCATATTCCAGTTTGAACAGGAAAATCGATCAGAACCAGATCGTAACCGAACCGAAAATCGGATTGAAAGCATTCGGTCTAGTTTTCGGTTTTCAATATTTTAAAATTATAGTTCCGGTTAAAACCGATGATTTTCGGTGTCAACAAAAATGAACCAGAATCATATATCCTAATCATACTTATTGTGAGTTAAACATACATTAAATAACTTTTTTTCCAATTAAAAGAAGACAAGATACATCATGTTTGCCTGTAATTTTTTTAATGATGACAAAAATTTCACCTTATGCATTTGAAAGATTTTACATAGTTTACATATTTTATTATTTTTTTTAGTAACTTTTACATTTTTTTTCAATTGAGATTTCCAATAGAGTTGTATTAATTTTTTAATGAGGACGTACAGTTGTGAGTACACTAATTAAATAGAATTTTGAGCAAAAAAAATATCATTGTTTTGGCTATTATTGCTTTTCAAAATAAAAAAAAGGCCAAGATTTTGAAGAAGAAATGCAAGAGCGGTTCAGTTTCGGTTTTAACAGAATTATTCAGTCCGGTTGAAAAGTAAAAATATTCTGGTTCGATCTTCGGTTTACGTTTTTTCTATATTTCGGTTCCGAACCGATTTGAACCGGTGAACACCCCTAAATGTTTATAAACTCTTAATTATTCCAAATAGATCATGACACACTGAAAATTTCTAACAGAATAGCATTGAGAGTTGTGTTTATGCAATTTGGGAATATTTTTTTGATACGAGCCAAGAATTCGAAATACTCACAATCAATGTCTAGTAAATTAAAAGGTTGAAAAGATTGTCAAACGGATTGACCGTCATTATACAACAAATCCAAAGAAAATAACCAAACGAAAAAAACAAACACAGTCACCCTTGGATAAGCAGCACCAAACTTGAAGTGGAAGGTCCGAGAAGGTATGTGTATAGTGAGAACAATGGAAAACGGTTGCTAACACGAAGTCTCACCGTCAGAAAGACATAGAGCAGAAATTCATGACAAGGAAAGAAACGACTCCTGAAAAAGTGTAGACAATTAATTTGGGAATATGGTTTGCTAATGGTACGTGAGATATGATGCTACTCTAATCATTAAAAGCATCATTTTTTATAATGTTCAACAATATTTAAAATCGCTTGTTTACACCAAAATTTGTCATTTTTTTTTTAATGTATAACACGTATTTCATCTTCATTCGAAGTACGTGTAAAAATATAAGACCAGCAAAGTTTAAAACTCCATACTTGTTTAACGAAGCAAGAATAGTTGTCCCTTTCGATGAAAGCCGTTTCAAATCTAAACTGGAAAGTTTAAAGTGGGAGAAATGCCCCTATATGAAACCCAAATATCACCAATATATAATATATTGGAAAGTTTAAAGGGTGTTGTTTAGGTAGCCACTAGAAAAAACGGTCTTCGTTGTTATTAACAAGTAAATTAATAGTTGAGTTGGTCAAAAGTTAGACAATTTCTTTTTTCAGTAAGAAAATTGAGCAAAATATAGGAAATTCGTATACAGATCCACATACCGCGAAAGCATATGTCCGATCAATAGAATAAAATTTATTCATCTCGATGGCGCTTCCATATCCCAGTCTCTATTTTCTATATATTTATTATTTATACATAACTAGCTAGTGTAGGTTCCGTTCCGTACACGGATAATACGTTAATACAATATTACAAATAATCTAGATAAATTTCAGTAAATAAAAATAATAATCTAAATATAAATTTTGCTTTCCACAAAAAAATAATATAGATATAATTAAAATTAGTTCAACAAATGATATATAATCTAATTATCTTTTATTTGTATTCTCTCGAAATATCAATAAAATTCATATTTGTAAGGTAAAAGGTTTTTTTCTTAATATATTGTTAATTAAATCTCATGTAATTAAATAGATAGTTTATTTTTAAAAATATTTTAATATTGTTTTTTATTAAATATTGTATGTAGTATATATTTATTATGTAAGTTTACTAAAATATTTATGCACAGATAGATTGTGTTATATTGATATAATTTTTTCCTCATATAATATTTACTCTTTTATAAGATTCTATCCAATTATATGAGTTATGGTAAAATAAAATAATTATTTAATCATTTTTAATTATATAGATTAGAACTAGCTAATTATTTTTATTAGATTTTTTTTGACGGGAGAAAACTTTGCGAGATGCACTTACGTGTCGCCACGTATGCAGACGCACTCACGCGTCACAACGTAGACAACAATGCATCGATTTTAGTATATGTATATAGATAGATAGATTACGCAATTTTTTTAAATAAACTATACTTTTTTGTTTTCAAATATAGATTATTTAACTTTTTGGTAAAAAAAACTTTATAAAATATCAATTTTTTAATATATTAATACTTATTAATAATGATTATAAAATATCTAATTAATCACCTTTCTAGGAGTATATACCCGATTTTGCCGCCAGTTTCGGTGTTCTCGATGGTTTTTTGGGTCGCTACATCCTGCTCCTCGTTGCCTCCCTAGCCCTCTTACCTACTGTTCCCCCGACGACGTCCGATGGGTGGTGTCGCATGATTATCTCCGCCCGTGCTCCCCTCGGTTCGTCGGCGACGCTAGATGCTCCCTCTGGCCAGCTGTGTGTGTTTACATTTTTGGCTTTGCGTGGTATTGGTGCTCTGTGATTCTTTCTTGCCCCTTATGGGCGAGATTATCCAAAAAAAAAAAAAAAACCAAAAAAAAAAAAACTAAAGTGCTTTAATTGGGGGATGAATTTTATATATAAATCTATTTACTGGATTCATATATAACTTTAATGCCTTGAGTATATTCAGTGTTCTAAAAATCGCGTCTAGGTGTAAGGCGGGAGGGGACGTATGAATTTTTAAGTCTAGGTGGGTCTCTAGGCGGAAATCCCCCTAGGCACCGGTCGCACCGTCTAGACCCGCCTAGGCGCCGCCTAGTCCTGCCTAAATGCCGACTATTCCCGCCTAACTCGACGATTATTCAATTTTAACTTTTAGACTTGTGATTAGTCAACTTAGGAAAAAAAATTACCAGTTTTTCTCTCTGCGAGAACCAACATTTAAATATGCTCCCTTCTACACCACATGTTAATATCAGTCCAAAAAGTTTTCCTTCCTATCCCCCTACAGTTCCAAAAAGTACCCATCCGAAAGGGTTGCAATTAAACCCCGAAAGGGCTTGATTAAATCTCGAAAAGGGTCTCAATAAAATCCCGAAAGGGTCTTCTAGTGCGTCTTATGAAGGGTGGTTCTCGGTTGTGATTCTGGAGGATCGTTTTCACTGCTCACAAGGACTTCTGTCGTACTACTGGCTAGCGGTGTCACAGTTTGGTGGTGCTTGGCATCGGCTCTTAGACTATGTTGTCCCCAACGTGATTAGGCTAGCTTCGCCGGTTCGACTGCACATGTGTGCTTTTCACCGTTTGTACTGCACTTTTTTTTTGCTTTTCGTTGTATGCTTTGACGGTTTACCGTATGTCGACTTTGTCTGGTTATCGAGGTGTCGGATCTCTCCGGTCCTCGAATTATTTGTTAATAAAAAAATTGAATAAAAACACTATTTTTTTAAAGCAAACACTTTTTTTAAAAAGAAAATAAGGGTGACAATTGGAAATCGAATAAAAACACATGTATCAAGTCTAGGATAAAAAAATAAACGGCCAAGTGCCAACTCAAAGAGTCGACAAGTTGCCCCCACAAACACATGGCCCCCACATCTTACTTTTTACTTGCCTCTTCCTTCTTTTTTATAATGCCGATCATCGATCTTCTAGTCAACACCTCCCGTTTTCCTAACCCCTTCCCCATTTTCCTGGAGTTTATTGCCTTTTAGAACGGTATACATTTATTTAAATAATTAATAAATGACATCAACATCTATGTGATTCTCTTGTGCACAATATAAGATGATTACGGTATAAACACGTACCTCTTAGCATATAAATTATGAATACATTGATTATTTTATTCATCTATATTAACAATAATTTCATATAAAAATTATTTATTTGTATAATATAATTATTCTTATGAGTTATGCACGAACAATCACATTATTATAGACAAATAAATTTGCTTTTGTAATTTTTTTTTGTTAAATCTCAATTGTTAATCTTTTTAATACAACGATATCTAAACCATTTTTTTAGAAATATTTTTTTGTGAGGAAATCTAGATCATCGGATTAAGAAGATAAAACGACTGAGATTAGAAGTAACTTGTGAGCAGTGACATTATTCGCATACCATTTAATTATTCGTATGTACTTACATATGAATAACCCTTTGTTAAATACAAATAATTACACTGATTATTTATACATATGAATAATTACATTATTATGCATGAATAATCACTTGGTACCTAAAAATAATTTCACTACTTACAAATTACACAAGGCTGCTTACACGGGATATCTCTATCTACCTATCTATATATCTCTCTCTCTCTATATATATATATAGTTATTCTTTGTACATATAGTTATTTTTGTACATGGTCCCATTAAATAATGCATATTTTTTTATTATCCTTTTATCGTCTTTAAAACTAATTAATGCATAAACAATCGTTCTCTTACCTACTAATAATCGCTCTAATTTAACTGAATAATTTCTCAAATTTAACTGAATAATTATCCCCCTACATCGAATAATATAATTTCATCACAATTATTGTGTGAACAAATAAAAAAAATTGTGCAGGAAAAAATCTCCAAATTTAAATTATTTTAACTTTTATTAATATTATTTTCTAATTAAAAATTGCAGAGAAAAAGAAGAGGACATAAGAAATGGTGGGTAGGTTCTATAAATAAAGCTAGATAGGAAGCTGTGAATCCGGCCTGTCCTCTAAAGGTATCAGTATCTGCATCACAACCACCATACTCCTCTCAACTCTGAAATCTGAAACACCCTCAACCAACCTCAAATTCTCTCTCTCTCTCTGTGTCTGTCGCGCTCGTCACCAAAACATCAAACTAATTAAAAGGTACAAATTAAATGGAATTCAAATCTTTCTGATATAAATCCATTAATTATAGTAGTTCGTCGATCTATCTTCTCAGTTGAAGCTCGATCTTAGCTAGATTGTTCCAAACCTCTTGCATTTTAATTTATCTGATCCTAATTGGATCTGACTTTTACATCACAAAAATAACTGTACAGGTCTATATCGATTATAGGATCCACCTCTTTTATTTGCTGATCGATATGATATGGTTATAAAAAGCTTGTTTATATAATTCAGCTGTGAAATTAAAATAAAAAATAATAATAATTATGTGATGTGCAGCAGATCAAATCGAAGCTAGGAAGAGGAACGTAAAGATGGGATCGAGCGGAAATTCATACGAGGAAGCCATCGCTGCACTCACCAAGGTGGTTAGGTAATTAAGCCATCGACCTCCTCCATCCGCAATTCGATTCATGGTTAATTAAGTTGGTTAATTCCATTCCAGTTCCAGATCTCTCGGTCGATCAACTCGTTTCACAGGTGCTGGATGGACAGCTGGTTTATTTTGAATTTAGTTGTGGCTCTGGCCCCACCCACCACCCAAATTCAACCATCTATAGTCTTTTTATTTTATTTTATTTTATTTTATTTTTAAAAAAAAAGAAAATTGTAAATTGGAATATAAAGTAAAAGAAAATGGGGAAGGAACCGAACGTGGAACGACGACTAATGAAGTGATGAATAATTGAATATATTGATGGCAGTGGGAAACAGGGGAAGGCTTTGGAAGAGGCGGCCGCTAAAATCGAACAACTCACAGCGGAATTGGGGGTGGTTGGAATAGCCGGGTTTAACCCCGACGATAGAATCAAATCTGGGTTTCTCCGATTCAAGAAGGATAAATATGAGTATGTTCGATCACTTGTGTTTCACATCTTCTTTTTATTTTATTTCCTTATCATATCATATCGAAATCTCAATCAACCAGTCAATGCAAGTTTGAGTGGTCTGTCTAAGATTGGAGTAGGTGGCCTAAATATTTTTATGCCGACTTGCATTTGCAAATTGCAATTCAGGTTGATGTTATAGGGCGGGAAAAGGAAAAATAAAAGAAATGATGAAACCAATACAGCTAGTATTAATTGACTACTACGTTGGAGTAGAATGTAAGATTAATTAGATTAGATTAGATGATGCTCTAATAATATGCTCATTTATTAATTAGTGGGGGATTTTTATTTTTATTTTTATTTTGGGTGGACAGGAAGAATCCGGCATTGTTTGGTGAGCTAGCCAAAACGCAGAACCCCAAGGTATATTTTTAAGTTTGAACACCTGCTTATTTCCTTATGTGCACACACACCACACGTACTGCTTATCAATTACGAGTATTCAGTTTCATTCATCAAAAGTTATCGCAGCTGTTATTTACAACCTGCTTATCAATGATTGCATATTATAATATTAATTGGATGTGTGGAGTACGTGCAGTTCTTGGTGTTCGCGTGTTCAGACTCTCGAGTGTGCCCCTCCCACATCCTGGATTTCCAACCTGGGGAGGCCTTTGTTGTTAGAAACATCGCCAACATGGTCCCTCCTTATTGCCAGGTCTCTTTCATTTCCCATCCATCTTTTTTATTTTATTTATATACCAAGTTTTTATTTTGCATTATGTAAAACATATCTGTTGATAGAATGAAAGACGTGAAGAGATCAAAAGAAGTCTCACATCGATAATATGAACAAAGAAGTCTTAGCATATATAAGTTAGTAGATTACTCCTCCTATTGCCAATTGGTTTTAGGATGAAACCCAGCTCGACTCGACTTATGTAAAAAATCATGGCTTGAATTTTTTTTTTATATATAAATTAAAGATTGAATATTGTACAATACACCTATGTTTGTATTCCTGAGTCCAGCGCCTAGACAAGTCACAATTGCGCGCCAAACTATCCAAACCAACTTTAGCACACTATTCATTGCACCCTGCATATCATCACCTACATTTACTCATCGATCTCCAACAAATTAAAAATCGCACTAACTTAATACATATACAATTAGTTTATTTGATGACACCGTACGTGCTAGTAGTACTGCTACTCCTAAAATTAGTTTATTTTGTTGGCCGGGATCGACCGCAGACAAAGTTCTCTGGAACAGGAGCTGCCATTGAATATGCAGTCGTCCATCTTAAGGTATTCCAGATGCTACATTTACATACTGTATATAACTAGCTAGCCACCTAGTTTGATTTGATTTTTATGGATCATCTTTAATTTTAAGGATGGATTGGATTGGATGGGTACGTGGTTTTGTACGTAGGTAGAGAATATAGTGGTGATTGGGCACAGCTGCTGTGGTGGGATTAAGGGTCTCATGTCTATCCCCGAAGATGGCACAACTTCTTCGTACGTACCTTAATCCTTTCTCTTACCAAACAAACTTGTTTTTGATAAAGATGTTGTACAACTTCACCTTTACTTTATTTCATGCACATGTGCTTCTATGTACTATTTCATTGATTTGTACTAGCTAGCTTTTAACATTTATATCCTATTTAACCATGGTGTGTGCACGCGCGTGTGCGTGTGTGTGCTATAAGCACTATGAGTAATTTTAAAGATTGAAAATAATAATAAAAAAATGTCAGATTTTTTTTTAGTAAACTAAGATAATAATATAAGGTGTGTATCACATACGATACTCGCTCTCTTGATATATTCTTTTCCACTTTTTAATTTTAAATAGGTTATAATACTCATATATAATATCTCCATTAAAGACGATCTTAGCATATATGTTCACTTTGTTGGTAAGCTTCATTGAAAAAGTATCAATCACTACTTTCAGTCATTTCATAGAGGATTGGGTTAAGATTGGCATACCTGCGAGATCCAAGGTCCAATCTGAGGCCAACCATCTGGAGTTCACGTCGCAATGCACCGCATGTGAAAAGGTACACTAGTTAAAATTTGCCTACCTCCATTGTTTTTTCATTATTGTTGAAAGCATTCCTAATACGAAAACGTGCTATAAATTGATATGTTGTCATGATGTAGGAAGCAGTCAATGTATCCGTAGGGAACCTCTTGACATACCCTTTTGTGAGAGAAGCAGTGGTGAAGAAGACGTTGGCCCTCAAGGGTGCGCACTATGATTTTGTCAAGGGATGTTTTGAGTTGTGGGATCTTAGTTTTGGTGTCTCTTCATCCGTATCTATGTAATCAGAAAACCACTCTTATCATGATCCCTGACCTTTCTTGTGCTTGTGCTCTATATGTTCATTTTCTTTTCACATTTTCTTCGTTAATCATCTTCCATTAAGTCCCTCCCAATAACATGATGGATATATATATCCTGGCTCCTAGTATGCCGAGTCTGTTGCATTTCATTGGTCCATGTATGAGTTCGATCTTCTGTTGTTGTGTTGTAATGTAAATTGATTGAGCTACTCTGTTGTACCAATCTAATCTATGAATGTAAGTGTGTGTGAATTGAGCATCTAGCTCTTCTTTCTCAATTTGTTGTTATGGATGTAAGAAAGAACATAAAGTAATTAAACAAAAATGAAAGATACAAATTTATTGCGGTTCACTTAAATTGACTACATACACATGCACTATTGTGCATTTGTGCTTATGTGAACTATTTTTGAGTGGAATTGTGTTGTGCTTTGTGTGTTATACTTTTTCCATCTTAATTTACATATTTTCCTTCTTGATTGTTTGTTCTTGATAAAAAAAAAAGGGGAGAAATATTGGGAGGACTAAAATGTCCACCTGGACTTCCTTATTTTGTTAATTAAGAGCAAACTAGTTGTGTTGCTTAATGTGTTATGGGTGCATATGTAGGATGATAAGATCGCGTTCAAGAAGAAAGAATTAAAGATCAAACGTGGCTCCAGAATTGTTGATGGGCCAATTAGGGTCGTTGGTTCCCGACAAAAATAACCCAAACTCAAAAGCTAGCTAGTATAACTAGTAAGTACGGGTCGAACTATAAAGCATTGACCTTATGTATTTCCTTGTCAACTTTGAGAAAGGAAAGTCATAGAGAGAAAAAGAGAATAGTTTGCAAAGTTGGAGTTGTAAATCAATGGAGAGAGAGGCCGGTTTCCCTACAAATTCACGAAAATGGTTGATGTTTTGATCATCAATTCTCCTTTTAGTTCTTTAGGCTAAGTGATTATTCGATCTGGTTTTGGTTTATATAGATACCTAGGTTGTCAAAACGATCACTATGGTGCTCCTTACACTCTAACATAGGGGGCGAGTAGCATAATTAAATACCCAAAATACAGTGGCATAAAGATCGTATCACTCCTGTGTCATTGACTTCTCACCTGGTTGTCAACTCAACCATCGTTCCATTAGAAGTAATCTCAACCTAGATGTCAACTTTCTACACATCAAAGTATGACAACCAATCCTACAAGGACATGCCAGCTACTATATATATACCAACTAAGGCAGTGGCGGCCGCAGGATCCTCCGAAAGGTAGGGCGAAATTTCTAGGGTGTATTGAGATATTGGCCTTGAATAAACTCCTTTACATAAGCTACGACTTTCAACTTAGAAGTGGATTGTAGAAAAGTAGACTTACATTTACTTGGTTGCTATGGTAGTGGTTTCTCGCCATTCATTGGAAATTCAGGCATTTGTCATATTTAGGAATGTAAACTTATTGAAATTCAATCATGCTAAATTCAAAGCTTTTGCATATTAGCTAGGATTGTAAACTCATCAACTTTATAATATCTTTTGGTTCCCAAAGACATGATAGAAATTGTGATTTGAATATGTAGGGTACAAAAATACAAATATTACATCAAGCTTCACAAATTCAATTCACAAACCCCAAATTCAATTCATAAATTTCATTCTCAAAATCATATATACACAATAATTAAAACACAAAATTTATTCTCAAAATCACAAACTCTAATGAAAATTTCAAAAAATTTATTTTCATAATCAAATCCTAATTTCACAAATTTTATGGGGTTTAATTAGTTTATAGCTAGATAATTTGTATATAATAGGGAGCTTCGGAAGTGAGAATATAATTAAATAGGGGGTAGAAACATAGAGAGTGGGTGCAAGTTGAACAAAGAATAAAAAAAGCTTTTTTGGGAGAGGTGATTTTTTTTTTAAAAAAAAGAGACTAATAGGAATTAAACCCCCAACCTTTGGATCTCATTTTACTTTCCTTCCTTCACACCAACCAACTAAGCAAAGAAGACAAGTTGATTTTATATTCATCCTAATTTTACTTATTACAACACTGTCATATATATAAATAATTTTTTTTCCAAACTCCGAGGCGCATGGGTCGAAGGGTGGGGCGGCTGCCTACGCCCGTCCCACCCTGGGGCCGCCCCTAAGGTTCACATAGACAGTGGAACCAAAACCTTAGTGCGATGTGACTACATCAAGATAATCAAGCAAGACAAAATAAACACCATAGTTTTAAACAAAGAAATTGAAACAATTGGATGAAAGAAACTAGAATTCAATCCTCACAATCCTATCATGTCCTAGAATTGTAAGAAAATCGAAAGAAGATTATTTGTTCATAAATTACCTAAAACCTTCAAATCTTCGAACGAACGATAAAACCATAGTCAAACTAGTCATCACAATCCTAAAACTGAATGTAAATGGGTCTATAAATAGTGCCACAAATCGGCAAAACCCTATCAAAAACAAGAAAGAAATAACAAACAAATCTTGCAAAGATTCTATTTACGATTCGAGCTCAAGATCATCGGGGGCGCCGATTACTAGCATCGAGCTCCGATTTGCATTTTCCAGTTTTCTCAGCTTTGTCTCTCCTTACAACAAAACTATTTCTCAACCCCTTCGTGAACCTTTCCTAGCTCTTCTCCATCCTAATTCCTAACATCAGGTCTAGCTTAGCTCCAACATTGCACTCTTTATCCCACTTCAAATATTGGATCCAAAACTCCGCAAAATAAAACATAAAATGCGTAGATTCTGACCTCGACTACCATAGTAAAGCAAGTGCGAAATAACACTAAAATAATACAATATATACATAGAACCTAAAAAATAGAACAAATCACAAATCACTCATCCCACATGTAAATTCATCATGTATTCACCCTGTCAAAAAGCAACATCACAGGTAAGCAAGAGCCATGAATATGTAAATTCAATGTCATCACATGTATATGAGCAATCAAAACAATTAGGAAAATATCCATCTAACCTCACTTGGTCAATGTGTCTCACTCAACGTCTCAACTCTCATGTGTTTAGGCTCAATATGTAACATTCGACTCAATTCGAATTGAAACTAAACTCATAGAAATTGAAGACGATATCATCAAATCTCCACCATGGATGTTATTACCTGCAGAAAGCATCATGCAGTCCTTTTACAGATGTAATGAGGCTAAGGTAAGAAAATTAAGATAGGGATATAATTTGTCCATGTGGTGCTTAGAAATCTAGAACTAAGATCCTAGACTCCCAAACTCTCAACCAAACATCAATCTTCACCATCAAACTCTCAACTCAAAAAATAAAAATGATGCAAAATGAATTCCACTCAACCATGAAAACTCTCAATTCCACAACTAAACAAGGCTCTATTTATTTATTTATTACTTTTTTTTTTATTTTTTTATACTTGACTTTTGTTAACGGAGGAAATCAAGTCTAAATAAATATAAATATAAATTCAACCGGTTCCCAACCTTCGTAAATAAATTACAAGACTTCCTCCCCTTGTAGTGGAAGGGAATCAGGATCGAATCCACGAGGAAGCGTGTCAGTAGATCCTAAACAGCTCGTAATCACGTTCGGTCAAAATCGACTCAGGGGCTTCACTCGATATCGACTAGGTCAATCGAAATCGAGTCAAGTCAGTCGACGTCGGGTTGGAATCCTGCAAAACAAAAACAGGTAGTCAAAATCGAGTAGAGGTAATCGATATCGAGTCAGTATAGGTCGAAATCGATTGTAAGGGGTCGAAATCGACTACTCTGCAGAAATCCAAAAAGTAACCAATTTTGTGTCGGAAAAGCGCGTCTGGAGAATATTAGGATGAATCAGAAAGATGGACAGAAAATTCGCAGGTTGTTGTATGAATCAATAAACTTAAAAACTTCCAAAGCCAGGGAATTTACCTCAACGATAGCCATGCAAGTATAATGCCAAATTCATGAAAGAAATAAACTTTTTCATCAAATAATTTTCGTTATTAACAAATAGGTGGATAGAGGCTCTCGCATAAACCCTAATTGTTACTACCCTTTTTTGATAATTAATCCAAATTCATATTAAGATCTCTTTCGCTTCAATAATGCAAATAAGGATTTACCTACCACTCTCGTAGAAGAACTATGCAAAATAGGGATAGAAGATGAAATCGCTTGAAAAGATTATACCTTTGACAACTTACATGGCTATCGTCGGGCTCACCCCGACCCTAGAAGTAGGGGAACTACTCGTGCCTCGTAACAAAAGACATCATCTTTGACATAAAGAAACTTGCTTAAATTGAAATAAACTCCGAAAGATTACAACCGAACTCTCCAATGTCTCTTCAAACTCGGCTCTAAACTCTCTATCTATTGTCTAACTAGTTGTGTGTTGAAGAATTGAATGACTAAAAACCAACCCCAAGGGCTTTACTTATAGTGCTCACCCCTTGCTATCCAAGAAAAGAACAACTATATCTATATCTACTCCTATCTATCTAAATCCTAAGATAAAACATTGATAAATAAATTTAAATAAAACAATTAAAATTCCCCTAGGTGAATGTGGAAATTAACTAAAGTGGATAAAGGTCTTCCATCTTGATAAAAATCTCTTCCTTAAAGTGAAAGTAAAGCCCACTCGAAAATCGGACTCGGATTCGGACTTGAAATCGGCGTCTGTTGTTCACTCGATATCGACAAAAATCGGTCAATATCGACTCATCTTCGGCTCCGAATCCTTGCTGCACTCGATTTCGACTCTAGAGGTGAAATCTTACTCGGTGTCCACTCGATATTGACTAGCTTGGGTCGATATCGACTCCTTTGTGTAGCATCTCGAGTGCTCGGTCGATTCCTGTGCTAGGTCCACTCGATATCGAGTGTTTGTACTTGATATCAACTGCTTTGTGTTGGGTTGAAATGTTTCCTAGCTTCTGCTCGATTTCTAGGGCTCTGCTTCACTCGATATCGACTTGTTCTGGTTGATTTCGAGTGCCTTAGCAGTTCTTTTCATCTTCTCCGAATTGCTCATAAAATGTCTCGATTTCCGCGAAATTAAACAGAAACTTGTGTAGACCTCCATAATTGACAAATAAGCATAAACTACACATTTCCTACACTATTCTAACCCCAAAATATAAAATATGGACAGAAATCGATATAAAAATAGATGCAAAACATGGCAAATTGAGCGCACATCAACTTTTATCCCTAATTGAATTTTATCCTCCTTAGGTCCAATGTTTCTTGACTTTTATTTTTTCGTTCTTTTTTTTTCCAAAATAGAACAATATAGAGCCAAACCTCAATCACTAAATACAATGTCGAAAATGTGGACCAAATTCATCAAATCCTCCCTTAAAGCACTCTTTCTCAAACTCAACTTAAATCAACCATGAACCAACTCTAATCCTAATTCTCAGATGAGTTAGGCTATCATCGACTAAGGGTGATTTTTTGGAGCTACAAAAATAGACTATAAGGCTCAAAACGGATTCAAGCAGCGGAAATAACATATGGTAGATAAAGACATAATAGGCTAATTGAAATATGCCTTAATCGCTTGAACTCCACAAGTAACAAACATATAATATCGACCTCGATATAGATATAGAAATCAATCTCAAGAGGTAGAAACAATCGGAGAGTAATCACACAATCAAGCAGACTGGGAATAATACATAATAGTCCCAATTAAGGCAAAAACTCTCACTAGGTAAAATGTATGTCGAATTTCAATTTAACCTAAAGTTATGGATCATACACGCTCAAATATATCCACAAATCATGCTCTCACATAAAACCAAATTGAATACAAACAAGGCCAATCCAAAACTACTATGGGATATTTATGATCATACTTAAAATATAAACAAGGACTAAATTATGCAAGATGGATGTTTAGATAAATACATATATGCAATGCGTGAGAGTTTTGGGTTTTTAAATTTTTTTTCTTTTCTTTTTGAATTTAATAAAACAGAATTGAAAACTTAATCATAAATGTGTTCGAACTAAAATAAAATCAATTATGCATGCAACTGTGCATTAATACTTCCCCCACACTTGGAGTTTTCATTGTCCCTAATGAAAATCATTATAAACAATGATGCAAAGGGCATAGATGTGGGTAAAGGGAGACGAACATGTTCACTGTGGTGGTGGCGGGTACGGGTATTGCCTCGGGAACTGCTGGAAAAGTTGCTCATTCTCTGGTCCAAAGAAGCAAATTACCGAGTATGGGCCTGAATGAAGGTGGTCACCCTCTCGTCCATCGAAGTCAGTCGTTGGCCCATTGTTGTAAACTACTAGTTCTAGCTCGGGTGGTAGCATCGGTTCTTCTCCCGGGCCTCACTAATTAAGCTCCCCTAAATAGTCTCATTCAGCCATTCATTCATTCATTCAGAAGACAATTTAGTTTGAGATTGAGAGCAATATTCGCTATGTTCAAACTAAACTCTCGGCGTTCTGTCGGCATGCGGTTTGAAGCTTTATTTGAATTGAGTTGTGAGTTTCTAAATCTTGTTCCTGATTTTCTATATTGAGTGTTTCGACTTTTTTGCGCTTAATTCTTGATTGTTTTATTCTATCTTGTCTGGCCAACTAGATAGAATTAATTCAATTGCTAGGGTTTTGTTGATTCCTCATAGCGAACCTTTATCCGAGTAGCAAACTTATCCCTTTAGGGCTCGTTGAACTAATTGGATAGGTAGAAAGTTGAATGTGTGTGAAATCTTTCTTTAAGGGTTGCGGATAGCTTTGATAAAGGACGGATCTTTTGCACTCTAAAACACCCCCGGGCTACCAATTTGGCAATTAAATCATACTTGAGTAAGAAGAATTTTCTGTGTGATCGACCTTTTACTTATTTGCTATACTAGTTACTAGTTAGTAGGTTTGAGTTTGTTTAACATAAACAACGCCAGTTTTCCTCCGGTCATATTTCTTCATTATTATCATATGGATTAAAGATTTTTGATTTCATTTTCCACATTATTCTTAGAATATGTATTAGGTATATATACTTAAATTTTGGAAAGTGTGTCTACTGAGTGCGATTTTAAGTTTGAGTTTTGAAGTTGTTGCGCTTGTGTTCGTGGGTCCAAGTTTATGAGTGGGTTTATGGTTTCTTTAGTTGCGGGTATATAAATTGGTTTAGTTCTACAGGTTCTATTTTATTTGTGTAATATAATAAAATAAGTAAACTCATTCGAAATCATCTCTAGAAGAGCTAGAAATGACGTGGTTTTTCTTCTCAAACTAGTTTCTCGATTTAAGTGTTTTTCTACTTATAAATAACTTATCCCATTTTAAGTGCATTTTTACCCAAGTTAAGTACAATCGTATTGGCACTAGAATACCATGGTAAGACCCAATAATTATATATCGTAATTATTTATCATAACTTTTCAATATTTCTTCAAAAAAGAATCATATACACATATAATTGGAAATGTGAAACGAAAACATTGAAAAATCAGCAATTATTCAATGTTTTCCTTTCATTTGTCAATAAATATTGAGGGGTAAGAGGGGTCACCCTCATTGGCTATATATGGCGTTTTAATTACAAGTATATATAATGCATTACACATATATACCTTCCCAAATATAAGTATGCGTACCCCTACTTGTGATCTTCAATGAATCTTCGATTCCTATGATATCTTTACCTTTTGATCTTCATCAAGGATGCCCAAAAAATAAAACATAAGAGAAAGAAAAAAAAGAGGATAAATCATCATGGTTCTCCTTCCATAACATTGGTCGATCCAATGCCAACTTGTAGCCATGGAGAGGAACCATCACTCGTATTCATGTCTCTTAACTCGCTTAGCTTCGCCAACTTCGCCTTACTATCTGCCTCATCCTCTACATTTTGCAATGACTCTAAATTGTTATTGTTCATGTTATTGTTGAGATCTTCCCGATTGTCCTCTTCATTATAAATATCACGATTGGTGTCATGTTCCTGGTACAGATGATGTTGATGGTCTTGATGATTCTCAGAGGAGTTAATAATGCCTCCCCAAGATTGTAGGAAGAACTCTGTGGAAACCTTGAGGCTTAGCACATTGTTTGCATCCTTTTTGGGGTTTAGAGGATCGTCATGATTCATAGACGGAATATTAAGATCAAGCGCCTTGTCGGTTTGGGTAAAGATCTGGGTTTCTTGCCCCTTCCACCCCACATTATCATGCTCATGAAGGTGTTGAAATCGGGCTTGGAAGGCGGAGGCATCAGTCGAGTTAGGGGTGATCCAATGACACCTCTTGTGCCCTCCCAATGCTTGTCCAGATGAGAAAACTCGGTGGCAGATTGAGCATTCATGGACCTTGGACTTCCTCTTTGAGATGAACATATGGGAGCTTGAGCTAGGACCTTGGTTGAATTGAGACGATATCGACTTGGTTGTGCGATGGAACTCTTGTTGATTATCTAATAAGCTATGGTCATGATCGGCGTAGTCTAGCCTCGCTGCGAAACAACCCTTGACCTTCTTGTGACTAGCTCTATGACCCCCTAATGCTTGGTGGGAGTTGAACACTTTCTTGCATGCTTTGCACTCAAACAAGCCTCGAGTATTGTTAGCTACACCCTTGGCCTTGTTAAGTTGAGGCGGTGGGGCCTGTATAGAGGCTAGAGGGGCTATGAAGTTGATTGGTAGGCGATGCTCCTTATCCTTACTGTAAGTGAAGGTGTACGACTCCTCGGGTTGATCCACAATAGCATTCGAAAGCATCATTAGGCAATTGGCGAGATCTTCCTCCTCACTCAATGGCCCAAAATTATCCACCTTGGTCCTAAACGACCTCTTCCTCTTGGACCAACCACCCCTCCTCTCGGACGCATCATCGTAGTCAGAGCTCCGAGAGGACATCGGTGACTCTGTATCCTCAAAGCTGCATTTCCCATGCTCGAGAAATGACTTCCACGACAAGAACTCTTTCCCGCAAGCTCGGCAGCTCCGGAGGCGGTTAGGATTTGCCCTGAGAGCGTACATGCGCTTGTTGCCTTCACCTGGAGCCGTAGGCATCTGCTTCTCCTCCCAATCACTCGTAGGATCATCTTCATCATCGTTGTCTGCATTGAAACCATCATCGCCTATCCCATGTGCACGCATGTGTCCCCCCAACGCCCTCCCACAGAGAAAGCCCTTCTTGCAAATCTTGCAAAAATGTTTGAAATTATTTGAGGGGGAATCCACAACCAATGCCATGAATATATTTTACGTGTCATGGGGGGAGATTATTGATATTGTTTTACATGCATGTAAAAACAATGGAATGTTTGTTTGTGATCCCCGAGACGACAAGGCGAGGGTATGGACATCAATTCAATTCATAACGAATGTGAAAGGGAAACAATTCGAAAATGCATGTAAAGTCATTGGAGATCTCAAGTACATATGTGGTGATTTGTTTCCAAATGTAAAGGGAGATGGTGGTGGCCAAGCTAGGGCTGACTATGGTGAAATAAGATCAATCAAGGGTTGTTTCATTCTATCGGAGGAGTACGTGAAGGGTGTTTTTATTTGGTTTTCTTGAGAGTTTGAGAATCCTAGTTTATAGTCGCAGTGTTTGGTTGGTTTAATTTGTGTCCCAAGTTGAGAAAGCTATTGTGACAAGTGGAAGGAGATGGAGAAACAAAGACTTGTTCTTCCTACACTAAAACGTACATGTCCTTTTCTTGACTTTTCTTCCACTATTGTGTGGAGGCATGTTCACACATTTTCGCATCCAAATTTATGTGTTGCCGAGTGTTTTTCGTTAATACAACCTTTCAATAGTTATTCATCAATATATGCAACTACTTGTATTTTTAGAAGGTAGTTTATAATGTTATATTAGCTAATATATAGCATAATGATAATAATAGTTATTCTATACATTAGTTAGGTTAATTTTATTATGATAAATTAACACTTATATTGTTGTTAGTAGATTGTGTATAGTTTTATATTATGTTCATATGTATTTATTGATAATACTATTGATGAGGAAAAAAATTAATTGGTTTCCATTTTGAAAATTCTAAGGTTAAGGTCTTTCATTTTCATGATTTTCTATTTAGTAAGCCTAATTAATGATTTATAGATGAGAATAATTGATTTCAGGGTTTTTAATTTTTATATATGTTTGTGTAATTGAAGGATTTTGATTTTTTTAGGTATAAGGATAGTAGATTGATAGTTTTGAACTTGTGAAATAGGAATTTAATGTATCTGATTTAGAGATTTAAACATTGAGTTAGAGTCATTACACTTCTTATGGGTTATATTAAAATTTAAGAACCAAATTGTTATTTACACTATTTGTTTGAGTTTTTTTTTTTTTTTTTTTTGTATTTGAGCTTATGTACCATCCAAAACTCCATACTTGCACAAGACTTAAATTCTTTAATTTTGCAGTTTTGCAACACAAGAAATTAAAAGCACATATATTAGTCCATAAATATAAACACTATTTTCTTCTAACTCGAATACAAAATGGGATTAAGTTACAATACCTTTTACATATGACAAATTTGATTTATCCATTTTAGCAATATGATAATCTTAGATCGATAAAGGAAGTTAAAGCTTATTGGTATTAGTGTGATATAGTATTGGTGGTCAAGTTATTTAGTGATCTAATTATGTTCGTGTTAGTGTGAGTCTCTTAAATAAAGGAAGTTGAAGTCAAAGTTTATTGATGATGAACTTTTCATTTTACATTAAGAAAAAATTATGATATATGTCTTCTATGAAGACCCCCTTAGATATATATATAGATCATTCTTACGGATGATTATAGAAAAATCCCTCTAAGAAGGGTGATACATGACATTCGGATTACAATTATTTCTTGAAATAAAATCTGCTGTTAGATTTGCTGTTTTGAAATAGTGGTAGATATCGAATATCTCGAATTATGTTAGAGTAATATCAATCTCCTATCTAATCTGTAGGATCTCCTTTAGAGTGCTTCATTTCCAATTAATGGCATTGATGACCCCAAGATTATCTCTTTTGATTATCAACTTTTCGATGTCGAGTTGAGTCACCATCTTAATTCTTTATATGAAGCACTTAGGTTGATCATTATGCTCTGAATGATTGTCGCTTTCTTCAATTGCTATTATAAATTACGTTCAACGAGGTTGTTTAAAATTATTCATATGAGATAGATATTTTTATATCGTATGGAGGCATCGTCACAATGTTTGTCTATGAACTAGTGATGACTTAGGAAGTTTATATCTCAAATTACATAAGAGTAAAGAAAACTATCCTTCAATTCTCAATGAGATCACGCTAAGAATACATTGATAACCTAAAGCTCTAGAATCTATGTATTTATTATTGATATTGAATTGAATCCAGAAGTGAACGAATTGTTACTAGTTAGTTCCTTATGTTCGATCCTTTCCATATACTTAAATTTGTGCATGTTAGTGTTTGAGAATTGCATAAATTTAATTTTGATACAGTTTGCCCTTGATGATGATTACACCCTCAACGCAAACACACATGTCAAAATTTGGCGTCATTGCCGCAGAATTACAAAGTTAATATTTTGCTTACTTTTTTGGAGTGTGTTTTTGCCGTGTGTGTATTTCAAGAACTCAATTTATTCCCTCCATGAGATGCTCAAAGTAACCATTGGTACAGCCACTAGACGGTGTAGATAGTATTCTTTGCACTTGGCGTAAAAAGAGCCAATTGAATCAACCTGCAACCATGAGAGAATAGAGATATCAAGATGCTGCGAGTGCTGAGATGGAAGCTAGGATTACAGAATTAGAACACAAAATTATTGTTTTTGAGAGAGAAAGACAAAAGGCTAGAGATGTCTTGAACGCTGCGAATACTAATAATATATCGCATGTTGGTGAATGACCACTTATACTAGGTGATTACATGATGCCTACTGTTGTCATACTAATAATATATCGCATGTTGTTTCTCAAATTGTGAATGCACCTCAAAATGCTCCAGATGAATCAATACGGAGACGAACCACTAGAAGATCCTATGAAGAATATACATGATTTTGTTCTAATTTTGTTTGGAAATAAGGGTGATTTTGTGATAAAATTTTTGGAAATAATAAGTGATTTTGTAAAATTTAAAAAATAAAGGTGATTTTATCACTTCTGTGTTAATTTTAGTCAAATAATATGTAATTTTGTTCAATGTTCAAAGTAAAGGTTTTTTTTTTGTGAAGAAATGAATAGTAAATGGTGGTTTTATTAATTAAAATGAAGAAAAGATGAGTTTTGGATATGAGCTGAACTTTCGATAAAACTCAGGTACCATCCGGACAAAAAAAAGAAGCGTGGAACACTAACCGGAATTGTCAAAAACTCAGAGCACCAACCAGAATTTCCCAAACTTTTACTTTAGCTATGGAGAGCGGGAGAGGTGGAAAATCAAAATTCCCCCCCTTGGATATTGGCTCGTTTCGTCTCCATTCCCGCCATCTACAGAAATCGGCACTAAAAATCTCTCCCTCTCTCCGAGGTGGAATGGCGAAACCGGAAGACGAATCTAATACAGACGGACTGGAGATCGTATCGATCGGAACCTTATACGATGGACCTTGGGACAAAAAGTATTGGAGTTCTTCTAGGGTTTGTGAATCTCTTTCTTTCTCTCCGCTTTCTTCTTCTTCTCAATTTGAGTCTGTGAATGCTTATCTCATTACTACTCGACTGCAGCTGTATGCTCTCAAAGTGAGATTGATTTGCAGAACCAAAAGCGCATCGATGAGTTGGTTCCTTTTGTAGATTTATTCTTTTGGTTTGGTTTTTAGGTATTTTTTTTTGACGCCTGACTGTGTGCTAGCAAGTAGCGAGAGTAGATAATTTGTTAGCTTTTTAGTTAGGAGTAATTGAAAATGGGGAAAGAAGATAGCTATGTTTATTTTTCTTCCCGAAAGCTGAACAACAAATTACTAGTTAAGTGATTCCTTCACTATGTCTGTTATAGACTTATTTGAGTTGTTTTCAGTCATAGTAAGTTAGTAACCGGTAAGTAAACCTAATAGGAGCATTAAGAATCCCACAATGAGCGTTACTTTTTTTCTGCACCGAGTTATTATATTGCCTTGGACCTTGATGATTGTCAATGTTAAAGCTGTTTGTTTGCTCCTGTGTTTAAAATTGTCTTCGGTTCTCAGCTGAGAGGTGATTTGAGAGCATACACAATTGTGCTTATATCAAGGTTCAATATTACATACATTTGTGTTAAAATATGTAGAGATCCAGCACGATGCCCAATTCAATCTAGATTTTCACAAATCAAATTCAATAAATATTCCGAAGCTTGAATTTCCTCCTGATGGCTGTAAACTTTCTGTTGATTTAAATAGAAGTGCCGTTGAGCCATTTGGTAACTGTGTTTTCCCTCAGAAAACAATATAATAAATTCCAATTCTTCTGCTTTGCAGGGGAAAGACCGCTACCCTTACTCTGTCGGCTACCATGCTCTTCGTACTCACAATGGGGTTACCTATAAAATGGAAATCCTTGAAGGTTCTGCTGGGCCTCTTTTCCAGGTTTTGGTTACTGGTGATTCTTTCCTAATACTGACAGCACGTTAGTTTATTAATCTAATATGTGGATACAGAATTCTGAACAATTATATTGTATCTAGATTACTTCAAGTAATGGGCATTCTAGTTCTGGGCAAACTCCGGATATAGCATGGGAGGCCTTTCAACGGAAAACATCTCGCATAAAGTGGTGGCATACGAAGAGATTTTCCTGTAAGGTTGATGGTGTAGAGGTATATCCGTTGTACCTTAGCTTGCATTTCCACTTTAAGACTTGCTGCATTGTTATATATTTTCTTGACTTTGCATGTCACATGCAGTTTTTTGGATTAAAAAACACATTGGTCCAGAGATTGCTGAGGGAATTGCTAACCAGTTTAGATGGGGCATCAGAACAACACTTTCCATCAACCTACATTGGGAATAGATCTCTTACCAAAGGAGGAGATATACCATCTGCAGATTCACCTAAACATCCCGATTTACTGTCATATCTTGCAACATCTGTTGTTACAGGGAAGAGAAGCAAGAAATGTAAAACCACTAATGCAAATTCAGTTCATAACATTGATGACAAGGCAAACGCCATAAACATTCAAATTAAAGATAAGGATGAGAATTCTGTGTTGACATCTTCTTTCAGAGAAGAGCATGCCATTTGCATTGGTGTTCAAGATATATCATCATCAGTGAATTTGAATCACCACCAAGATGCCCCTGCATCAGCTACAGAGCTATTCTGTAAATCTCATCAAATTTCCAGTGATTGTGAAGACAAGCATTATTCAGCTCACCTTTTGGAACCTAGAAATGATTTGAAATCTACATCAGTCAACAAGGAACATTCTGAAGTAAGGGCCCTTTTCTATGATACATCTTGTTCATAGAGATCTATAATATGCAAATATTGCTGTTTCTAATTCCTTTCACTTGATCCATACAGCAGCAAATCCTTAATTTCTTACAGCCTGACAGGCTAAAATGCTTAGATGCTCAAAAGTTTAATCCATCAGTACAAGGGAAGCTGAAAATTGAAGAATCACAGACTATGATCCACTCAGAAGTCTTTGAGGACTCTGAATACACCAAAAATAATCTTCTTTATGCCCCAGATACATTGGATACCCAACAAGGTACTAATACCCTCCACTTGGATTCTCATAAATTTATGATTGAGGCATGGTGTGTGACTGATGCATCATCTTGACCTGGCAATTTCTTATTTTTTCATTGCTAATTTACTCTTGCAGGGGATACCTCACTTCCTAATATTACTAACACTGAAGAACCATTGAATCATAAAGATGAACTTGGTACAGATAATACAATAACATCTGGCATACCATTTGTGGAGTCATGTCCAGAAGAAGAGACAAGGAATGATAGTGCTGATAAGAGCGATTTTGACTCAGTTGGTCACGAAGTAGCTCAGTCAATGATGTCAATATTACTTCCTGAAGCACTTCCTTTTCTTACATATTCATCAAGAAAGAAAAAAAGGAAGCTTAACCCTTTGAAACAGTCTTCTGGTACACCAAGGTTCAATCATGACAATAATCAAATTCTTTCTTTCGAAGATGCTGTGTCCTATGGTAAATTGGAAATTGAGCATATCCTTGTTTTCTTCTGTTTGGTCTATTTCCATTCCATCATGCAGTATGCTTTATGTTCCACTTTGCTGATATTTTCTAACTTTGCATCAGGAGAGCTTGCTGGAAATTCTAACTTTCATAGGCAAAAAGAGGAGCCTATGCCTAATATATATCCTGGCTCAACTCTTCAAAGCACAGAAATTTCTTCTGTTGCCCCTGACAGCCTTGAAGATAATAGATGCCAGCCTGATGTTTCAGCTACTTCATCTTCAAAAGAGCCTACTGTTTTTGAGTGTTTACAGAATGATCAATCTGAGGTTGATGTAGTCAGCCAGATGCAGCAGCTTTCTTGTGCTTCTGATGCAGTTGCAAGTAATTCAGCAGCAGACACGCCACTTGAGGATAACACTTTGATGTTTGATTCTGCAGTAGACTGCACATCTTTTGGTAGGAAAGTCCACAAATCCATCAGCAATTGCTTACATTTGGATGATAATTATAGAGTCGAGTCCCAGTTCCAGTCCAGGGAAGGAGAATTCGCTTCTACTTCTGATTGTAATGGAGGTATATGAACTTGGTGAATTCCAAATAATCTCCATTATCTAGGGTTGAGAATTGAGATACTTGTTCTTTTCTTTATGCTGAGAGTATTCCATGACAGTTTTATTCTTTAGTTTTCAAGACTGTAATTAGAATTAAAAACTGTTCAATAGTCTCAAAATCTAGATCATAGCACATTGTCTTTGACTGAACTTCTTTCTGATCACCTTTTATGTTGATAGGACTGATCCAATACAACAGTCTTGGACCTGTTAAATCCTTGAGAATACCTGGAGAAGAACCCATAAGGACGGGAACTTATGAAGCCGGAAATTCAAACATTTTTCAAAGATCATCTGTGGAATTGTCTGTGAAAAATTATAATGGTCCTTTCTGTGAGAATATAATTAGTAGAAACATAGAAGATGGTAGTTTCGTTAAAGAAGAGTCATCATCCCTTGGCAATGACAATAAGGTTGATGTTGCGATCCCCACTGAGATGGAATGCAATGCCAATGTTATAGGATGTTACTCCCACTCCAAGCGAATTGCTGCAGTACTGTTGAAGCTAGAGGCAGATAATATTTATGTCTGTACGTCCTGCGGTCTGCTGGAAGATACTGGAAGAGATCTGTATCTGTATAAGTTGAAAATCAAAGGCCCCAGCATAGGATGCCCTTCTTTTATCGGTCATTCAACCATTGTATTGCCAATCATGAAAGATGTCTATGGCAGAGAAGTAAGTTCAATGTTACTGTATAGTTGTTTGTGTAATTCCATTTAGCGTTAGACTAACTACTTATGATTCATCTTTCATTTATGTCATTCTACTAGGTCCCAGTTGAAATGTCTGGTTTGCAGTTCACCCCTGGCGCTAGAGGCCTGGTTATGCTTGATGCCATTCAAGTGCCGTACTGCAGGTTAATATGTGTTATAACTTATAATATTCTGATGATACATCAAGTGACAGCAACTTCTAATTTCTGGTGTCTTTTTTGTCTTCCTAGTGAACGGAGGCTTGCTTGTCCATGTTCAACATGTGCATCAATTACATTTGAGGATAATGCTGTCAAAATTGTGCAAGTACAGAAGGGCTATGTCTCACTTCTGGTGAAGCTTAAGACCATTTACCCTGTTAACAGTGTATTGGTTTGTGAGCCTGACTGTTTGGTTGCTTTAGACGAGAGTGGGAGGCTGTATCTGTGGTTTATGGATCCAGTATGGAGGTAAACACCTGATCTCCTTTCTTAATTATTTGTTCCTAATATATCGTTCCCATATTTGCAAGCTTGCAATTATGGAGAGGCAGTAGAATAGACTAGTACAAGTCCTGTCTTGTGCACGGTATATATTAACACTATTATAAAACCGCATCTATTATCTATAAAACCTATTAAAAATATAATAATGAACACAATATATAAATCTGTTAGATAAATAAGATAAATTACGGTGCCATAATTAATATAATATAATGTATAATACATAATTCATTATTTAGATAGATTAGATATATACTAATCGGTTAGATTTTTGAATATATGGCAACAAGGAGAGCTCTATGAAAGCATATATAGATACATATTGATAGCAATTAGGAATGATCTAGGAAAGCAGTCAATAATTTTTTTTCTTGGCATTTTACTGAGCTGTTTTTGGACATTATTTTTTGCGGGAGAACATTGTTCCATAATCAACCACGGGATGCCACCTATGATTCTATGGATCAGTTTTAGTATTAAACTAGTTCAGTGCCTGCACCTTATGCGGTTTTTTAATATATAAAATACTTTTATACATATTTAACAATTAAGGTATAGTTATGTATGAATAATATTATAATGTATGGAAAATTTAAGTTCTATATATCATAATCAAATTATAAAAATAATATCTTTAATAGTCTAAATTTAATTTTAGGTGGGGTTATGTTACCGTATATTAGAAGAAGAAAAAATTGAAAAGAAAGCGATAAAAGGTTGATTAATAAGATATATTTTGATTGAAAAAATAAATACAGAGTATTGTTTAAACATAATTGGTTAAACAAGAGATATATTACTAAAAATAAAAATAGTTGTAGTAAGATAGATACATTTACATGATTTTCCTTTTATATAGATAAAATTTTATATAAAAGAATATATTTTCATAGAAGGAAAGTTAAGCATATGTGCTTTGGTAATTATTAGTTAAATCAAGAAGGATTTTTAGTAATTATTACTCCCTCCGATTCAAAATAAGTGTCGTTTTAGACTTTTGAATTTGATCCAACATAAGTGTCGTTTTCTGTTTTCTAGGCAATTTAATAGATTGATTAATGAAAATTGTTATTGAAATTGTATTTGTTGACTACTTTTTCTTTCAAACTCCTCACTTATTGGTTGAAAAAATTGGTAAGCATTTATTAAATGTTAAGATTTAGAAAAAATGTATAAAACCAATGATAATTAATATAGTACTTTACTTAAAAATTGTGCCAAAAGCTAAAACGACACTTATTTTGGATTGGAGGGAGTAATTATCATTGAGAGAATTAAGGAGAATGCGACATGTAAGATTAGAGATTTGTGCATTAGTATATAACATTGATATATTCCTTCCACTAAAAAATAAGCTAGATATAAATAAATTTAGGTTTAATTCTAATCTTTGATGGATGTGCTTTACCACTGCCACAAAAGTCTCTTGTGGTTAACATTGGCCAAAACGTCTCTTACTGTTACGATTTACGAATATATATAGGTTTAACTCTTAACCTTTGAACGTTTTGGGATGATACATGCAGTGCATCAACAGAAGATTATGTTATACCAAGCTATGATTTTGTGGCTTCTCGGGTTGTGGAGTTAAAAAGAATTCCTAAATCTGCCAGTCTACTGTTGGGGCATAACGGATGCGGGGATTTTAGTTTATGGTATGCTGCTTTTTCTTACAGCAATTGGGAAATTTTAATGCATTTTTTCCTCATTACCTTTGGGTTGTTTGAATGGCCATGTACTGTTGCATTATAATACATATTATAATTATAATGCAATATTGTGCGTTATAAAATATAAACCATAATGCATGGCCATCCAAACAAACCCGAAATAAGTCAAAAGTTGTAAGTGCTGCCAACCCATTTAACTCCTGTGATGTCTGAAGTAGTGTGATTTGCATCTTTCCTTACCCAGGGATATAACGAGGCGCACAATTCTGTCGAAGTTTTCTGCCCCAGCAAGTTCGATTCTTGGCTTCCTTCCAGTAAGTTTATTTAGTTGGAAAAATGGACAAGATTACAGCAAAGATGATGCGGAGAAGTGCAAGGATGAACTTATGGCTGCAACTTCTACATGTTTATCAGAATTCAATGGGAAAATGACCTCACCAATGGAAGGTGAAGATATAGGTGTCTGGATTCTTGCTTGCCCTTCCACTGATTCCAATTGCCAACCTGGTTTTCTGCCAAGAAATAGTCAGATGAGTTCAGGATCATGGAGGCTAGGTCTTCTGGTGAAAAATACGGTGATATTGGGAACTTCTTTCCCAAGGTATTTTGTGCCCATTAATTGGACGGCCTTTATTTTGCAAATATATATTTGTAAATGCTAGATAATTCATAGATTGTGGATTGGCATTCCAGGTCTGCAGGAATTGGTGTATCTGCTGGTCGTGGAATCATTGGTACGGATGAAGGCCTGGCATACATTTGGAATTTGAAAGCTGGAAACGAAGTTGAAATCCTGCATAATTTCAAAGGTACTCCCTCCAATCAATAATGTATGATTTTGTAGAGGTACTCCCTCCTATCAATAATGTAGGATTTTTTTAGAAGTATAGAATTGATTAAAAAACAAATGTAAGATTTTTTTAAGGAATTTTAGTACTTTTTCCTAATTTTCACATTAATCCCACTGCATCACCGAGACATCAGTCCCATTGCATCAGTCCAGCAATTTTTTTCCCTACGTTTTTTAGGGGTTTTAGTACATTTTTCTATTTTTGAAGGGTTTTTACTCCATGATATCACTCCCATTGCATCAGCGAGGAGGGCTTCACTTTAATTCCTTAATTACTAAATTTAGTGATTAAAGGGAGCTGTGAAAAATGTTTTAATTACTTGAATATTTTTTGTAGCACAATTTGCTAAATTTCTTGATACATTTGAATTTTTGAGACCTAGCTAGTTCTTCAAAAGCTATCTTCTGAAGTGAGTACCCAATGCGGTGCTAGTAACCTTATAATGAAATATCATGGATTTGCTATATTTACCCATGCACTTGTGTATGCGCCTTGCTCAAGTCAACTCATTGTCCATGATCAGGTGTCCGTGTGTCGCACATTGCTACTGATGACTCAACAACATCTGCTATAGCCGTAGCTGGTGAGACCGGGCAATTATGGATTTACCTGCTTCAGTAAAATGCACCAGAAGAGGTGTTCAATTTTATGCCATTCATTAAGTTTGTTTAATGATATTGGGTAAATCTTTTGCTGTTTCCCTAAAAAAAATAAACAAATAGCGTGGCTAGCATTTTGCATACTTGTCTGTAAATGTGCAGTGACTAGGGGCCATGTACTCATGTGAACCAAGGTTTGTTATAAAGAGAGCCTGTGCACAGCTTCTATGTGCACCATCATTTTCTCGCCAAATAGACGGTTGCAATCCCAACTTTCAGTGTCGGTGAGGTGTAAGTTGACACCAATTTCCAGAGTCAACCAATCTCAGCAGCTTTGCATGTGAATTTCACCTTTGCTTGGGAATCTTGAATTTGCCGACACCGGTGACGATAGGCACGATGGGAATTTGGCAGGAGAATTTTCGTTTTGCCTAATGAGAAATCCAAAAGCGGTTTGAAGAACTGAAACGCCATCGGCTCCAATTTTGAGAGATCCAACAGCGGTTTGAAGAACTGAAACGCCTTCGCAGAAACAAAGATATTTTGCTTCTAAATTGTTGGTGCGATTGCGAATGTAGGCCTTAATTTCCGTGAAAAACCGCTTGAAAAGGATCTGTAAAACCCGTGTTTGAAAGTTGTGGCATGGTATAAAGGGAACCACTCCCTTAGAAGCGAAATCGCCTCGACACCGTGGTACAAGTCGGCTACTGGCGTCCCCCCCCCCAAGGTTACACATCAGACTCCTCAGGTGTGCACTCGCCGTCGAAGCAATGGAACCACCCAAGACTCAGAACGGCTTACATAAGAAGAGAGGAGGAGAGGAGATCATGTGTTGAAAACTGAAAGTCTCGACGGGTTTTAAAACAAAAAGAAGACGCTCCACTTGCTGAAATCTCGGAAAGAATCTGAAACTGTTTTTCAAAACGTGTGATAAGAATTGAATTAGTCAAAACCCTAATTCAACCCTATCGGAGGCCAGTTAATTGATAAAAATTAAATCCCAACGTAAAAGGTGACCACACCCCACCACGCACGTGTCACGAACTGGCGGCAGCGGTACGGTGTGCACGTGTGTGACTCCTATCCCAACTCTTAATAGCCCTTTCAAAACTCCCTCTTAAAAACAACCCTTCAACTCCTTTTACAATCAATGTGGGACAAAAGAAGTTCAAAAGACACATTGGAAAAAATCTCACATGAACATTTCTCCAACACAAAGGACGCCCAAGTGTTGCATCGCCAAGGTCCATCGCCGGAGCCATTACAGGAGCAACACCAGTCATCTTTCTTAGTATTGTCCTCTTCCTCCGTCTCCAACATTGGCACTGTAGGCAGCGACACCTTGCTACTTTCCGTTCCATGGCGAGAGAAGGAGTTTCTGTTAAATTTGTAACAATTACAAAAAGATTACCAACTTTATATTTACATCAATGGCCCAAACTTTTAGAATTTTCTCCCCAATTTAGTTATTGTCCCCCAACTCCGTCAAATTGGGCTTTTGTCTACCTAAATTTTTTTGGACAAAATTGCCCTCCTATATATAAGGGTTTATGCTGTAAACCGCTCTCTCTCTCCTCACTCTGTTCGTCTCTTCGCTTCCTTCGTACGAGTCGCTCTCTTCTCTCCATTCTCTCCGAAGCCACTTTTGCGGTTGAAACCGGCGATTCTTCTTCGATTATGTTCCAATGGCAGAGAACAAAGTCTCTGGCGACCTCGAGGGACCTGTTGTTGCTGCAATCGACGATAAACATTCAAGCGATCCTTCAAATGGCGGTTTGTTATCTGTGTTTATAATTTTATACTTGTTTTGAAGTTGAAACCGACATTTCTTTTCAATTTTTGTCGAGTTTTAGAGAACAAGGACTCCGATGAGATGAAACCAGTTGATGTTGCCGCGGTTGACGGTAAAACTGGAAGCGATTTGGCATATGACGATTTGTATTCTGTGTTTATGTCTTTTATGCATCTTTGTCGTTTTTCCCCCTTATTACTGTGTTTGATATCTAATGTATCTGATTTGCAGTGAAGAAAAGCTCTTCTGAGAAGGTTCCTTCAGTTGAAGGTAGCAGTTCATCCGATCCTTCAAGCAGAGGTGTGTTGTTATTGTTCTAAAGTTTTGTGTTTATGTTTTTCCAGGCCTTTGTTTTGTTTTTGTATGAAATGTATACATGCATGTGGTATTTTTTCTTTGATTTTAGCATAAATGCATATTTCAGCATAATATGTAAAAGACCTATTTCAGCAGATGTTGTTATTCATGCTGAAACTGTTGTTGTGTATTCTTTGTGTGTGTTTTTTAGATGTTAATGCCTCTGCAAGTGATCTTCAAGAATATAAATTTCAATTCGATGTGAGTATATTTTTTTTTATACCTTATCCCCCTTTTTGTGTGTTTTTATGTTTATTCATGTTTATGAATGTTTGTTTTTAACAGAGATTGCAGTATTGCATTCCTGTAAAGGATAGATTTTGTGCAAAATCCAATGTTTACTGCGCCCCAGATGTTTGTAATGTTATAGAGAAACATCTGTCTGAATCTGATTTTGAGTTGCTGAGGAGAAGCTCCTTTGGATGGGTTTTTGTTCAAAGAGATAAGATGAAATTTAATTTTCAGCTGATTCATCAAATGATGCTTCGTTTGATTAAGAGTGATAAGCTGCATGAATTGTGGTTCAAGGTTGATGGTCTAGTTGCTCGGTTCTCTTTGGTAGAGTTTCATGCAATTACAGGGCTTCCTGTCATAGATACTAAAGTTAAACCGCCCGCGAAATTTGCATGGTCTCATTTTCTTGGGCAGAAGCAGTCAAAGTGTACGTACGATGAGTTGTTGGAGGCATTTAAAAGATGTAGAAAATCGTCTCCAAAGAAGCTTCAGATGGCAAAGTTGTTGATTATCGAGAAAGTGTTATTGTTCAAGCGTTCTAAAAGTGTTAAGAAAGATCATGCTGCTCTTGTATGCAATCCAGCGAAATGTGAACTGTATCCATGGGGGCGGTTGTCTTATTCTTTGGTTGTGAAGTATTTAAAGAAGGTTCTGGTTTGTGATCGATCTGATCTGAGACCATCATATGAATTGTTTGGATATATTTATGCTTTTCAGGTAATTAACTTCATGCATATATGTTTCAGCATCTGTTTGTTTCAACATTTATGTTTCAGCAATGTTTGTGTTTCAACATCTGTATGTTTCAGCATCTGCTTGTTTGGTTATATTTGTAGGCTTGGATACTGGAGGCTTTCCCGGTGATTTCTGATAAGTTTCTTTGCGATTTCAAAGTTCGTGTGGGTGATCCATATTCTCTTCGTTGGGAGTGTAAGTTACGACATACTTACATTGAAGCGCAAGAGTTGTTTGATGGTGATGTGGTATTATTTTTGTCTCAGCTCTATCTTCATACAATCTTTTTTTTTATTAAGTTCATTTTTATAATTTCAGTTGTCTTATTGTGTGTTAATATTGTTGGTTGTTTAGGCACCCATGTTCCCAACTTTTGGGGAGTTTGCAAGGTCCCCAGGGATGGTATTTGAAGATGAAGTTGCTTACCTCATTCTTGATCACATGACTGAACCTGTATTTTCCCAACCTGAGACAGATAAGCTGTATGATTGTTGGAGACTTAGGACAAGAGCAGACTGGAGACGATTCAATTGCTATGCAGATGGTGATTTATCATTGGATATACCTTCTGCTGAAACCCAAGGCGAAGAACAACAAGAAGTCAATGAAGAGTCAGGTGGCAATGAAAGTGGAGGTGCTGCAGGTTCGAAGAAGCGAAAGACTGCGAGTAAAGCCCTGCCATTGGTGAAGAAACAGAAGATTGAAACAAGCAAACCTACCCCAACGCGGAGAGGTCGGTCTGCTGGTTTAGTTTCAGCAAAACAAGCTGATGAAATTGGTTCTACTAGAAAAAAGAAGACAAGGGGTAAGAAAATTTCAGCTGCAAAGAAACCACCAACCGTTGAAGATGCAATTGCGAAACCTAGGTTTGTATTTCGTAAGAGAGGTAAATCTGTTTCTGAAGATTCCAGTGATTTGTTTATGCCAATTGAAGTTGCATGTCCATCCTTTAATCGAGTTGCTGAAACTGGATTGAGGCCGGCCATCGAAGCTGCACCTGAAAAGGATTCTTTGTTATTTAAGGATGGGAATGATGATGCTAATGATAGAGTAGCAGAGGGTCCCCAGGGGGTGTGACTCAAGGAGGGGATGATGCAATGAATGTTGAAACTGATGAATACATAAACAATGAAGGCACTGAGAACGTTGCCAGAGATGATCACTTGGAAGGAGCGGGGAAGAATGTGGGTGGTGCTCAGACTGATGATTTCAGCAAACAAGGGGGACATCCTAGCTGGTTGAAAGAAATACAGATGAGGTTAGATAAGCTTGAAGAGTTGCCTCAAAGAGTCTCTGATTTATCTGCGAGGGTGGAGATGCTTGAGGAACGTTTGTTAGGATGTTTAAAGTTGGTGGATGTTGTTGATGATCTGCTGAAGAAGGTAGATTCCTTAGAAAATAAGTTTACAATGCAAGAGTCAATGCAGTTTAAGACCCAGTCATCCAATGTTGCAACTTGTGACCCAGCGATTTCAAAGGCTGTGAATGAGGTGTTGGATGAAATTCGGGAAGAGGTACCTACTGAGATTATAGGTCAACCAATTGGTAAAAATGTTTCAGCATCTTTGAATGAGGTCATACCTATTACCCTTGTTGAAGGGCAGAAGTCATTAGATTCATTTTCAGGGCATGTATATGCTGTTGACTTAGGGCGTGACTCTGATTTTGAATTGAAGGGTGGGGAACAGTGCTTAGATGATGGCATTTCTGTTAGGTTGAGGAAGGTGGTGGGTGGTCCTGAAGTCAAGGCTGCTGGAACTGAAGTTGTTGAAACAAAAGTTGCTGACAGTAAGATTGCTGAAACCAAGGTTGCTGAAAGTAAAGTTGCTGAAACCAAGGTTAATGCAACAGAAGATGTTGAACCCAAAGCTGATGGAATAGAAGATGCTGAAATGGTTGATGCTGAAGCTGCATCACCTTATGACCAACTAGTCAAAGATGCTGAAATGGGTGATGCTGAAGCAACAAAAGATGCTGCAAGCAAAGATGCTGCTGGTGACTTAATGACCCCACCCCCTGGAAAAACAATACATTTAAGTGATGGTGAAAGTGATGATGAAAACTTGGTGAAGAAGCCATGCACTCAGTGGGATACAATTTCCAAAGATCCTAAATGTGTTGAAGAAATTGAAAACTTCAGGCGTTCAAAGCGTCTTCCAAAAGCAAGTAGTTTTCTGGTGAGCCCGTTTGTTGCTGAAAAGGTAAGGATCCCGAAGCATGTTGAAAAAAAAATCATTGCTCAGCAAGGTTGATCATGACTTCATGTATCAATGTGTTAAAAGCTCAAGGTATGTCCATCTTAAATTTTCATGTGTGTTTTCGAGTGCTCTAGCAATATATATATATATATATATATATATATATATATATATATATATATATATATATATATATATATTCTGACCCGATTTTTTAATCTTGTAATAATATGTGCAGGGATTTTTCAGTACTTTTAATGGGATCTAGAAAAGAGAAGCCATTTTTTAGGAACATTGGTAGGAAGGATGGTTGGCTTGATATAGATGTAAGTATGCTGAAACTGTTTTTCTTTTCAGCTTCTTTTCGAGTAAATGTAACTATGTATGTATTTCTGTTAATATTATTTTCAGCACCTTACACTGTTTACTGTTTCAGCACCTTGAAGCTGGACTGGTTCACATGAGGAAGAGAGTCAGTGAGGATCCTAGCAGATTTGAAGGCATTGTCGTGATGGATCCTATTTTTCATCAGAAATATCTTCCAGAATGCACGTCATCTTACGAAGAAACAACCCCTGTTGAACAATTCACTGCTAGCTACTTTCTGGGCTTATATCCTAGTGATTATCCCAAGAGTTGGGAGTCTGCAAAAATGGTCTACACCCCTTTCAACATAAACAATGAGCACCGGATTGCATTGGAGATAAATCTTGCCGAAAAGGTTATAAATGCATATGACTTCAACCACTATATTTTGCCTGCTGAAAAGCTTGTTGATCATCTGCGCGGGATGGCTGAGTGGTTGCCAATTCACTTGGATAAGGCTGGTGTGATCCCAAATTTTCAACCGTCTACATTCCACATTAACGAGGTCCCCGATCTAGTGCACGATACAACTGGGTATGGAAACTGATAACTCCCCCCCTTGATGAAAATCGGAATAAAGGTTCAAAGGCCTTGACAGGATGTTTGTGTCAAAGGTCTTGGAGCTTTAACAGTTGATGAAATCCAAAACCTGTTCTATGTGTCCGAATATTATTTAATATTATTATATACTTCCTTTATATTATATATATGTGTAGCTAATCTTTCAGGAAGTATTTTCGAATTATTTCCTTCCTTGTGATGCGTGTTGAGAAGATTCAAATCAGAAAGATCGTGGCTTCAAAAGTTTCCAAGTTTAGAAGATCTCGAAGATGGCCATGATCTAGACTAGTCGTTGGAGAAGATTCCTGGCGCTGATTTGTCTCAATATATAGAGAAGGAAGATGAAGACAGAAAACATAAGTGTTACACGAGCTTTCATTCATTCAAGCGAGATCTGTCTTCCAAGTGTACTCTCTGCTAGCGCTCAAGAGTTTGTTGTTTTATTTCAAAGCCTTTGAGAGATACACTGTGAGTTTATAGGATATATTCATTTATAGTGTTACTCGAGAGTTTGTAACTCGGGAAGTTGCACTAGGCTATTGATTTGTGAGAGTAAGAGGATTGTACTAGATAGCTGAGAGAGGTGGGGCTCTTCTAGATTGGTCTAGGACTCCAAGGGAAAGTGAGTTGACTAGATTGCAATTGTATAGGAGAGAGGCTTCTCGGTGAGCTATTAGGATCCTAAGCTAAGCAAATCAATAAAGCCTTTTGAATCCTAGGGTTGTGGAAGAACCCTAGGCGGGGACGTAGGCCAAGTTCGTGCCGAACCTCGTAAACAATTACTCGTGTCCTTTATCTATTGCTTTACCTTATTTCCGCACTTGGTTCGATTGTCTAACTTTGTGATTCAGGTTTAATCTCAAAGGGTTTTATACGAGCTCCAAAAGTCTTGAGACTTTCTGCGAAAACAGGCATACTCTATTCAACCCCCCTTCTAGAGTATTTCTATATTACTTTGTTTATATTATCGAACCTACAATTGGTATCAGAGCTTTACTCACTGTTTTTGATCTAACAATCTTGTGAGTTTTCGATCATGTCTGGTGAAGCAAGCGGAGGATTTGCACAGGGAAGGTCCACGAGCAGACCACCACTCTTTGCAGGAAACAACTTTGTCCACTGGAGATATTTGATGAAGATGTTCATCATAGACCAAGATCTAGAGCTTTGGAACATTATAGAGAATGGTCCGAAGATTCCAGAGAAAGATGGACCAAATGATACCAAAGTTGCAAAGAAGGAGTCTGAATACAACCAAGCAGATCTTGAACTCGTCTCCAAAAACTATAGGGCTATTAACTTACTCTATTGTGGTCTCAACACTGATGAGTTTAACCGTATTTCATCTTGTAGGTCAGCTAAAGAGATTTGGGACAAACTGGTTGTCACCTATGAAGGAACGAGCCAAGTGAAAGACACCAAGATCAGCATCTTCCTTCGAAAGTATGAACTCTTCAAAATGAAGTCTGATGAGTCAATCAAGGCCATGTTCACACGATTCACAGAAATCACCAACAACCTTGACTCTCTCGGCAAGAGCTTTACCAACGTTGAGAAAGTGAGGAAGATACTGAGGTGCCTCCCAAAAGAGAAATGGGGTCCAAAAGTAACAGCTATAGAGGAAGCACAGGACCTCACCACTCTACCCCTTGATGACCTTCTTGGGAAGCTGATCACGCATGAGATGATCCTTAATGAAGACGATGGAGAACTTCCAGCTAGCACTAAGAACTTGGCACTCAAGTCTAAGAAGGATGAGTCTAAAGATGGATCTGATTCCGAAGATGAGGATGACGATGAGGATGATCCTTTTGCTCTTATCACAAGAGGCCTTGCTCGAATTCTCAAAATGAAGAAGCAATTCAACAACAAGGATGGATCAGAGTCTTCAAAATTTTGAGGTAAGCCTCAATACAACAAGTGTGAAAAGAAGACTAAACCGTTGTCTTGTTTTGAATGTGGTGAAACAGATCATCTTGTGAAGGACTGCCCTCAAAAGACAAAGAGCCAGTCCAAGAAGGGTGACAAATGGAAGAAGAAAGCCATGATGGCAACTTGGAGCGATTCTGACTCTGACTCCGATGATGAGAAGGCCAATATCTGTCTTATGGATTCAGAAGAAGAATCCCACGATGAAAAGCTTGAAGCTACTGTAAGAGAACTTATGGCAAGTCCAAAAGAGGTATTATCGGAATTCTTTTCCAATATGATTGCCAATGAAGAGAAACTTATTGCCCAGACTAACATTATTATTAAGAGAACTGTGGATCAGGAAAGAACTATTGAGGATCTGTCTATGAGGGTCAAAAGTCTTGAAGCTTCTTATTCAGGTCTTGACATTAAAGTCAAGACACTTGACTCAGAGAAATCTGAACTCAAGCAAGATCTCTCCTCTCTAAGAAATGAGCATCATGACTTAGAGAACGAGAAGATCTCCCTGAATAATAAGATTCAAGACCAACAGACAGCCCTCATAAGTTTTACCAAATCCAAAGGCACTCTTGATAGGATGTTGGACGAGCAACAAAGTTCTCTAAATAAAAGTGGTATTGGTTACAATCCAAGGTTTTTAAAGAAGCAACACATTACCACTTTTGTGAAGGCGAAAGGAAGCAGAACCTCTCCTATATGTCACCACTGTGCTAGAAAGGGACATGTAAAAGAGATCTGCCCTTATAGAAGAAAGGATCCATATATTATTCGCAATACATTTCCTGTTCATTTGAGAAAAGAACGGATAACACAAGTTTGGGTTCCAAAATGCACTATTTTACCAAACATGGTTTACCCCAACAATGGATCCAAATTTGCTTATTGGTCTAGCCACAAAGGTTGATGTTTGTCTTGTAGGAGAACACCAAGGTGAAGGAACATAAATGGATCATTGATAGTGGGTGCTCGAGGCATATGAGTGGAAAGAGTTCTCTCTTCCATGATCTAAAGGAGCAATCCACGGGAACAATCACTCTTGGTGACAAAGGAAAATGTGACATCGTCGGTATTGGTAGTGTTGGAAGTGATTCCAGCCATAGTATTAAAACTGTCTATCTTGTTAATGGTTTAAAGTATAATTTGCTTAGTGTTTCTCAATTATGTGATAGTGGTAACAATGTCAGATTTAACAAGAAAAGATGCATAGTGTGCAGAGAAGATACAGGTGAAGTTATATTGACTGCATATCGCTACAACAATATATACGCCGTAAATGCTGATCAAGTGGCACAAGGAAGCTTACCTGTCTAAAGGCTTTAGCGGACGATCCAAAGCTCTGGCACAAGAGACTCGGTCATGTGAGTCCACATACACTACAGAAGCTTGTGTCCAAAGGGGTTGTGAGAGGGCTACCTGAGATGGACTTCAAAGGTATTGATATGTGCAATGCATGCACACGAGGTAAACAAACACGTAGCTCTTTCAAACCCAAAAAGGTTGTAAGTTCTTCTAGACCCCTTGAACTCTTACATATGGATTTATGTGGTCCTATGCGAGTCAAATCTCCCAATGGTAAAAAGTACATGCTAGTTGTTGTTGATGATTTTTCTAGATATACTTGGGTTGCATTTTTAAACGAAAAATCAGAGGCCTTATTTGAGTTTTCAAAACTTTGTAAGGAGTTGCAAACTTTAAGAAATGAGCCCATAGTGTCAATTCGGAGTGATCATGGTAGGGAGTTTGATCAACTTCAGTTTGATTTGTTTTGTGCTAAATATGACATCTTTCATAACTTTTCTGCTCCTAGGATACCTCAACAAAACGGGGTTGTGGAACGCAAGAACCGCACCTTAGAGGATATGGCCAGGACTATGCTTTTAGAAAATGCATTACCTAAAACCTATTGGGCTGAAGCTGTTAACACAGCTAACTACATTTTGAATCGTTGTCTTATTCGTTCCATCTTAAAGAAAACTCCTTATGAACTTTTCAAAGGCCGCAAACCACTTATATCTTACTTTAAACCCTTTGGCTGTACTTGTTTTGTTCATAACAATGGAAAAGATAACCTTGGGAAATTTGATGCGCGTAGTTATGAAGGTATATTTCTTGGCTACTCCACGAGTAGCAAAGCTTATAGAATCTTCAATAAAAGGACCCAGTTAGTTGAAGAAAGTATACATGTCATTTTTTATGAATGCAATGACGGTGCTTTGAGTGAAAGTGTTGCAGATATAGATCTTAACATCCATGCAGAGAACGAGGATAGTGATGATGATGCCGTGCAATTATCGATGACTCCTGGTGACATTGAGAACAACATGAAGGTTCCATTTGATGGCCCTGTCACTCGTGCAAGGGCCAAGAAGATTCAAAATGCAACTAAGGCCTTTCTTGTCCGTCACCATGGAACTTTAGAGCAAGGATTCTATTGCTGGAATTTTCTAAGTATAAATTCTGTCGCTAAATCAGAATTCTAATTACTCGTTTTAATTGTTACAAATCAGGGGATATCAAAGAGCATTGCAAGATCTTAGCAAATATACGGCGTGGTTCTTGATCTGAAGCCCACAGGTGAAGGATCGGGTATCCCAAACGTATCAAGTGGTATCGGATTTCAGGTTAATGCAAGTTCTTTACTCTCTTGATTTCTATTTGAGTGATTTATTTTTCGTGCCTTATTTTTCACCATAGCCACTACATAAAAATTAAATCTTTATTATTTCACCCATCAAAATTGGCACTTTATTTTTGTTATTCTTTGTTTGGATCTTTAATTTGGAAGATATTGAGTTCTTGACTGCAAGTTGTGATCTTTTATTCCTAGTTGCTACATATCATGCCTATGACTGTGATTCTTGGATTAAAAACATTATATAAACTTGCACCACTAAAGAACCCTATTTTCTCCAGTTTCTAGCCTAATTTCCCTATTTTCTTTATTTTTGCTTACTTTTAGATCATCGTAGCTTGTTATTTTATTTTATTTTTATTTTTTTTCTCCCTTATTTCGGTTTCCGCATTACATTACAGCAGCTATTCTATAGCCAAAAAAAAAAAAGAGGAAAAAGCCGAGAGCAAAAGTCACAAAAAAAAAGAGGAAAAAGAAAGAAAAGTTTAGCATACATTACCTTGTTGAGTTAGTAACTCTTCTATTGTTAATTCTTTTCTTGCTACGTGTTAGATGATCTAATCGGTTTTAAGCATTACAAAAGAACCCTACTTGTGTGATTTTGTGCTGTGCCGACACTGGAGCCTTGGTCACACCCCTCTTTCTCTGAACCGTGTTGCAACCGTCAGATAATAGTTGACAGAGTGTGTGCACTTGATTGCCCTTGTGATTGCTATTTTCGATTCTTACACATTCATATTATTCAAGCATCACATTGTAAATCTTATTCTATACACATTCAGCCGCTTGTTTATACTTGCTATCCTTGATATCCGACTTGTGGTTGATTTAAATTGCAATTTGATTGTTACTTGCTGTCTTCAATATTGCAAAATTCTGTGTCCAGGGGAATTGCTTGAATATTGTGCCTTGTTTTCTCGCTCTCTGATTTCTAAAACTTGAATCACTCTTAGGAATCACTAGAGCTTGCATTACTTGGTTTCTGGTCTTTGCTTCGTTTACTTGTTGCTCTTCTGATAATGTAGGAACATGTCGAACGATAGCGACCCCAACTCTTCCCCTACCCCACCTGCTGGCATTTCTGCTGAGAATATGCAGTTCATTATTAACTCTGCTGTCCAAGAATCTACCTTGATTATTCGTAAGGAACTGGCAGAGGCTGAAAATCGTCGGGCTATTGAACGCCAGGAGGACCGCGTATTCTGGTCTAACCTCATCAAACAGGCAGTTGCGCGACAATTGGAGGAGGCAAAACAGGCGGAGGCTTCTGGATCTACACCTCCCTCTGGAGGTAGGCCGCCCCCACCACCTACGGCTCCTACACCTCCTTCAGGTAATGTTCCCCCAATAGGTAACCCTTCTGGTTCAGTTAACCCTCCCCCTTCTGGTCAATTACATTATCAACTTAAGTCTGCTACTCCTAATCCTTTCACTGGAGAGAATGACAACGATCATCTAGCGGGCTTCAACGGACACCAGGATCGCCGTGAGCATACTCCACCACGGCATCAGCAAGGGAGGCCCATTCAGCGTCAGCAGCAGCCGTTTCATACCCGTGCTAACTGGGATGACAGCTGCAGCAACAATGATCTATATGAGACGCCACATCTGGAGGATGCTTACCATGAGGTAAATCCTAACTTTGATGATTTACCCCCTCCTAATTTTGGTCATCCTAGATTTGATAATGCTCAAGCTATACAAAGACGAGGTGTTAAGCTTAAATTAGAAACCTTTGATGATAATACTGATCCTGAAGCTTATCTTGTTTGGGAAAATCATACTGACTATCTGCTTGAACATTTACGCTATGAGGAAACGGAGAAGTTGGAAGTTGTTATATTGCATTTAGTAGGTAAAGCTCGCACCTGGTGGTTCCGCACTCGTGAGATGCACCGTCGTCAGGACAAGCAACCTGTTGAGACTTGGCCACAACTTCGCTATCTCCTGAAAAAGAGACATGTGCCTGAGGAATACACAGAGTCCATGAGGATGCAACTGGCGACCTGCCGCCAAGGGACTCGCTCTCCTAATGAATACAGGGATGAGCTGGAACGACTCTCCCATCAGGCTAATGTTTATCTTACTAAACGTGCTTTGTGTACTCAATTTCTTGCTGGTCTTAATATTTCCATTAAAAATCCTTTATCTATCCATTCCATTAGAGATATTAACACTTTGACTCATAAAGCACAGCTGATGTATGAGCAACAGCAGCAGCAGCTTCGGCTACAGCGGAACCGAGTTGACCAGACCTCTCAAGGTCGCAGGTTTGTTCCCTTTAACTCTTCCAGTCAATCTAAGCCTTCTACTTCTAACCCTTCTATGCAGCAAAAAGGAGTTTCCAACTCACCTCAACGGGGTTATCAGGTTGAAACTAGAAGAGTTGCTGCACCGTCTACGGATCGCAATAAAGACATCCGCTGCTTCACTTGTGGTGGTTCTGGACATGTCTCGCGAAATTGCCCTCAGAAAAAGAAGGTTCTTCTCAATGATTTGGGAGACCACTACTATGAGGAGGAGACTGTGGAGGACCATGTAATTTCGAGTGAAGTGGAGGGGGACCAGTCGTCTGAAATTATTGAGGAGATCGACACATCAGAATATGACAACGTCCTCTGTCTTGTCAACCGGCGGGTCCTACACATTTAGGAATCTCTCATGGCTGATCAAAGGGAGAACATCTTCCACGCTAGATGTGTGGTTCGCGAGGCTACCTTAAACCTCATCATCGATGGTGGGAGTTGCTGCAATCTCATCAATGAAAAGGTAGTAGATTTCCTCCATTTACCTACTACTCCTCGTGCTACTCACTATGGATTGAATGGTATCACTGATGATGGATCTGATATAATGGTCACCAAACAATGTTTAGTTTCTCTTTCTATTGGATCATATCATGATAAAATATTATGTGATGTTGCTCGCATGGATTGTAGTCATATATTGTTAGGGCGTCCTTGGTTATATGATCGTTCTGTCCTTCATGATGGTCGTGCAAATACATATGCTTTCACCTATGATGGGAGGAGAGTTACTCTCCTACCCCTTTCGCCACAAACTATTCTGAAGGATCAAGTTCGCAAGCAGCAACAAAGGAACGCCGACAGAGAAGCTGAAAGGTTGGAGAAGCTCAAAGGGAGCTCGGCACAACAGGCCGCCCCCGCAGCCCAGCATGCCGCGCCCGCGGCCCCAGCAGCAGCGCCCGCGGCCCCTCCAGCCGCCCCTGCAGCCCCCTTGGCGCCTTCTCCTCCCCATTCGACGTCGACTAAGCCCTCTTCTGCATCACTTAAGGGCTCTGTAGAACGTCGATCATTGGTCTCTCAACCTCAGAAAGGGACCATCACATGGAATGCTCATCGACCTCATATTCTTCTGGTAATGAAACAGGTATTACTTAATGTTGAATTGAGTCATATTCCTGCACCTATTGCTGCACTTCTGCAGGATTATCTAGATGTGCTTCCAGCTGAACTACCCCAAGGCTTGCCTCCTATTAGAGGTATTGAGCACCAGATTGACTTTGTGCCTGGGGCAGCCTTGCCTAATCGCGCCGCTGATAGAGCTAGTCCTGAGGAAACAAAGGAGTTGCAACGCCAAGTCACAGAGTTGATGGATAAAGGCTTTGTTTGTGAGAGCCTGTCTCCCTGTGCCATGCCAGTCATATTGGTTCCAAAGAAGGATGGCTCCTGGCGCATGTGTGTTGATTGTCGCACAATCAACCAAATAACGGTTAAGTATCGCCACCCTATTCCTCGTTTAGATTATATGCTTGATGAACTTCATGGTGCTGCTATTTTCTCTAAAATTGACCTTAGAAGTGGATATCATCAAATTAGGATGAAACAGGGTGATGAATGGAAAACGACTTTTAAAACTAAGTATGGCTTATATGAATGGTTAGTAATGCCTTTTGGATTAACTAATGCACCTTCTACTTTTATGAGGCTTATGAACCATGTGCTTAGGAGACACTTAGGTAAATTTTTCGTTGTCTATTTTGACGATATCTTAATCTATAGTAAGAATATGCATGATCACTTAAGTCACTTAAAATTGGTTTTTGATTGTCTAAGGAAAGAGAAATTATATGCCAATTTAAAGAAGTGTTCTTTTGCATCTGAGTCTACCATTTTTCTTGGTTTGTAGTGACTGCATCTGGATTAAAGGTGGATGAGGAGAAGATTTGTGCTATTCAGGAGTGGGCTAGGCCGACTACACCCACCCATGTCCGCTCATTCTTGGGCCTTGCTGGCTTCTATCGACGTTTTGTCAAAGATTTCAGCCTGATTGCCGCCCCCTACATGAGCTGACAAAGAAAGATGTGACATTTCGCTGGACTGACTCACATCAAAAGGCTTTCGACGCCCTCAAGGACTGCCTGACACACGCCCCAGTGCTGCAGTTACCCGACTTTGCTCAACCTTTTGAGCTCGAGTGTGAGGCTTCTGGCACTGGCATTGGAGGGGTCCTGCTGCAGAACAAGCGTCCCATCGCCTACTTCAGCGAAAATTTGGGCACCCCTGAGCTCAACTACTCTACCTACGACAAGGAGCTATTTGCACTGGTTCGCTACTTACAGACTTGGCAACACTATCTCTGGCCTAAGGAGTTTGTGATTCATTCGGATCATGAAGCTCTCAAGTACCTCAAAGGACAAGCAGTGCTCAGCAGGCGACTTGCTTGATGGGTGGAGTTTATAAAGACCTTTTCCTATGTGGTTCACCACAAGAAGGGAAAGGATATTGTGGTAGCTGACGCGCTATCACGCAGGTATGTCCTCTTAAACCATATGGATGCACATGTTTTGGGTTTTGCTATGATAAAGGAACTGTATGCTTCTGATGGTTTCTTTAAAACTATATATGCTCAATGTGTGTCTAAAGGTGAAGTTGATTCATATTTTCTTGATAATGGTTATTTGTTTAAGATGGGCAAGCTTTGTATCCCATCTTCTTCTATTCGCCGATTGTTAACTCAAGAAATTCATGAATCTAGGGGACATGGTGGTTTCGAAAAGACCTTAGCTGGACTTAAGGAACATTACTTTTGGCCTAAAATGTCTAATTATGTGCTGAGATTTGTCAAAAGTTGTGTTACATGTGCTAAAGCCAAATCGAAATCTAATGCTAATGGTCTATACCAACCTTTGCTTATTGCTAATGCACCCTGGGAAGATGTTTCTATGGATTTTATTGTAGGATTGCCTAGAACTTCTAAGGGTCATGATTCTATATTTGTTGTTGTAGACAGATTTTCCAAAATGGCTCATTTTATCTCATGTCATAAAACTGATGATGCTATTCATGTTGCTCATTTATTCTTCAAAGATGTTGTTCGCTTACATGGATTGCCATTATCTATAGTTTCTGACCGTGATCCTAAATTCTTAAGCTCTTTTTGGAAAACTCTATGGTCTAAATTGGGTACAAAATTGCTATTTTCAACTTCTTGTCACCCACAAACTGATGGCCAAACTGAGGTCACAAATAGAACTCTTGGGGCTCTCCTTAGAGTCATGCTGCGAACTAACCTCCGGAGGTGGGAAGACTGCCTACCATTTGTAGAATTTGCATATAACAGGTCTAGGCACTCTGCAACTAAGCTGACCCCCTTCGAAGTGGTATATGGCCGAAATCCACTCACTCCTGTGGATATGCTACCTCGGCCATACAAGGAACAGGAGAGCGTGGATGCAGCTAAGCAAGTGGACTTCATCAAACGCTTGCATGACCGTACCAAAGCACAGCTGGAGAGGAAGACTGCGCAATACAAGGCCGCGAAGGACAAGCATCGCAAGGATGTGCAGTTCAACGTTGGTGATCTGGTCTAGCTGCATCTCAGGAAGAAAAGGTTTCCGCAACAACGGAAATCTAAGCTGGACCCCAGGGGAGATGGACCATTCAGAGTGGTTCAGAAGATGGGTCCTAATGCATACAAGCTGGATCTCCCTGCCGATAAGTACAACGTCCATTCTACATTCAACGTCGCCGATCTATCCTTGTTCGTGCCCGACGATGACTCTGACGACGATTTGAGGACAAATCGAAGTCAAGTGGAGGAGAATGATGCCGTGCAATTATCGATGACTCCTGGTGACATTGAGGACAACATGAAGGTTCCATTTGATGGCCCTGTCACTCGTGCAAGGGCCAAGAAGATTCAAAATGCAACTAAGGCCTTTCTTGTCCGTCACCATGGAACTTTAGAGCAAGGGTTCAGGCCACCCTGGATCACTTGGCTCAAGGTTACACCACCAGCACCGGAAGTGAGCTTGCGTCCACAATCAGAGCTCATGAAGACTCGTCAGCATCCCCCATGACTCACCAGGACTCGGCATCTCCATGGAAGCACTCGGCCGAGTGGGTCAAAGGAATGTCGAGTGGAGCATTGGGCTTGGCCGAGTGATCTCTTGTGGGCCGAGTTACATTAAGTTATTTAATTAATTTGTTATTTTATGCAATTAGTTAAATAAGGTGGAAATTAATTATATCTCTTCTAGATATAATACTTAGCCACCAAGTTATTAAATTTCTATCTCATTAGGATTTATTTATCTTAAAGTTATTTTATTTATCTTAGATAGAATTAATCTATCCAAACCCCTTTGCTTTGCAAGGAAGGATTGGTTAGATCTCTCATAAGCTTTACTATAAATTCATGTCTATGCACTTTGATTTAATCAGATTGAAATAGAATTGAGAACCCCTTTATGGATTAAAGGGTTCTTGGTTATCAATCCAAAAGCTTCCATTGTTCATGCTCTTGAGATCTTTCGGCAATCACACAACACACCAAACCCTCACCTTGTTCTTGTCGAGACCGAGGAGAACAACCTCACCCTACTCGACATAGGCGCCAGCGCACCAGCAAGACAGGTTCTTGGCGTCACCCGCGAGCAAGCCGCTCCCAGCGAGCGCGGAGCCCAGGCGCTTCGCTCCCGCTTCCGCGTGCTCCAGGCTTCATCATCCGCGTCTCCAGCGCCTGGCATCCCGCGCCCCTCGCTCATCGCTCTCGCTCGCCATCACACCCGCTTCCAGCGAGAGGCTTCCGCGCCTTGCACCGCACACCCTGAGGCCGAAGGCCTGTGTGCCCAGTGATGCGCGCATTCCAACTCTCTTCTCTCTCGCTGCCTTATTTCTGTCGCTAAATTCTGAGATTCTATTGCTGGAATTTTCTAAGTATAAATTCTGTCGCTAAATCAGAATTCTAATTACTCGTTTTAATTGTTACAAATCAGGAGATATCAAAGAGCATTGCAAGATCTTAGCAAATATACGGCGTGGTTCTTGATCTGAAGCCCACATGCGAAGGATCGAGTATCCCAGACGTATCAGATGATGTTGTTACCAAGAACACAGAGAAGAGGAACATGCAGGAACATATTCTTAACACTGAAGAATTGGCCCAAGGTGTTGAAGATTCGTCCAAAGCCCTTGGTGTCCAATCCAACAGTGTTGAGACGTCAGAAACTGCTGTAGCTGAACCTAACAGGAACACGGAGTCAGATGTACCACAAGTCAATCCTACTGGTGTGACGAATCAAGGAGCTGAGATTAGCAAAAGAAAATTCAAATACTCCTCATCACCCTCATTAAAGGATATCATTTCTGACCCTACTTCTAGTGTTCAAACTCGTTCTAAACTTAAAGATCTTTGTGCTTTTCACGCGTTTGTTTCTCTTATTGAACCAAAGAAGGTAGATGAGGCACTTCAAGAGCTAGACTGGATCATTGCCATGTAAAGTGAGCTTAACGAATTTGAAAGGAACAAAGTCTGGACCTTGGAGCCTAGGCCAAAGCATTAATCAGTCATTGGCACACGATGGGTATTTCGAAACAAGCTAGATGAGAATGGTAAGATCGTGAGGAACAAGGCAAGGCTTGTTGCTCAAGGCTACAATCAAGAGGAAGGTATTGACTACGAGGAGACTTTCGCTCCCGTAGCCAGGCTTGAAGCCATTCGCATTTTATTAGCATTTGCATCTTTTATGAGCATAAAGTTTTATCAAATGGATGTCAAGTGTGCTTTTCTTAATGGTTTCTTAGAGGAAGAAGTATATGTGGCTCAACCCCCAGGATTTGGAAGTTTGGAATTTCCTAATCATGTTTATAAACTTGACAAAGCGCTTTATGGTTTGAAACAAGCCCTAAGAGCTTGGTATGAGCGCTTGTCAAAATATCTTTTAGAAAATGATTTTAAAAGGGGGTTGATCGACAAGACTCTTTTTATCAAGACCAAAGGAAAGGACATTTTGGTTATTCAAATTTATGTTGATGATATATTATTTGGTGCTACTAACACATCTTTGTGCAAGGAATTTTCTGACATCATGTGCAGTGAATTTGAGATGAGCTTGATGGGTGAACTCAACTTCTTTTTGGGATTACAAGTTCATCAATCCAAGAAAGGGATCTTTGTCAACCAAAGCAAGTACACTAAGGATCTCTTGAAGAAGTTCAAGATGGATCAATCCAAAGCAGCCAAGACTCCCATGAGCTCAACATTATCTCTAGATCAAGACAAGACTGGGAAAAGTGTCAATCAAAAGGAGTATCGAGGAATGATTGGATCTTTATTATATCTCACGGCTAGTAGACCTAACATCATGTTTAGTGTTTGCATGTGTGCTAGGTTTCAGGCTGATCCTAAAGAATCTCACCTCGTGGCTGTGAAGAGGATCTTCAGATATCTAAATGGCACTAAGGAGCTTGGACTATGGTACCCAAAGCAAAAGGATTTCACATTAATTGGATATTCTGATGCAGATTTTGCAGGGTATAAGGTGGATAGGAAGAGCACATCAGGATGTTGCCAATTCTTAGGAGCATCTTTGATCAGTTGGTACTCAAAGAAACAAAACTCAGTTGCTTTATCCACTGCAGAAGCCAAATACATTGCAGCTGGAGCCTGTTGCTCCCAAATCCTTTGGATAGCTCAACAAATGCGAGATCTTGGCATCAACCTCAAAGGCATTCCCATTAAGTGTGACAATACAAGTGCCATCTCCATCACTAAGAATCTTGTTCAGCATTCAAGGACCAAACATATTGATGTAAAGCATCATTTCATTAGAGACCATGTCGAAAAAGGTGATGTGTCCATTTCGTTTATTTCAACTGATTATCAATGGGCTGACATTTTTACTAAGCCTTTGGCAGAGGACAGGTTCACCTTCATAAGATGAGAGATCGGGATGCTTAACAAGGATGCACTTTCGTAGGGGGAGCATTCCCTTTACGAAAGATAAATTCTACTTAGTGTCAAGACCCTTGAGAATTATGTCAAGGTTTATGAACTAAATGGTAGATCATATATATCGGATCACATATATTTGGCTAATATCTTTTTAGATATTTAATCAATTATATTTTTATCAGATTTCAAAATTGCCTTTTATGTTTTTTTTAAACCGTTGAGATATCTTAATTTTGGAACTAAATCCTTCAGTTATTCAGTCCGATTTTAATGGAAAAGTTTGAATTTTGAATTGGAAACCTTTCAAATTTTGGCAATGATATCATTTCTTCCCTTGGAACTCTAAACCCGTCCCATCACTCCATCATCTCTCTCTACTTATACCCAAGTCTGTACCCGATTCGATCACACTCTCAACACTTATCCTAACCCTTTCACTTTCTCCTTCTTCAACCTCTCAACCTATTCTAAGAAAACCCTAGCCGATTTCCTCCATGGCACCCAAAACAAAGAAAGCTTCCACACCCAAAAGACTTGGCGCCACCCCCAAGGGACGTCAGGTCACTGCCACCTCTCCCACACCTGAACCCACTCCTCAAGCCATTGTCCCAACTGTTGTCCAGAGCACCATCGCTGAAAGCACGGCCACTGTTACCAAGGGCTCTCAAAAGCGCTCTGCTAAGAAGCCCCTCAGTGCTAAACAGAAAGGGAAAAAGAAGATCTTAGCTGAGGAGGTGGACGAGGAAGAGGAGGAAGATGATCTCGACGCTATTCTGGAAAGAGATGCTACCAAGGAAGCCGAAGAGGAAGCCTTGAAGAAGAAAAAGGCCGATGAGGAGGCCGAGCTTGCAAGGAAACTGGCCGAGGAGGAAGCTGAGAGGATTCGGAAGGAAGCCGAAGCCGAGGAGGTTCCATCTAAGGAGGAGCCTGAGGAAGAAGACGAAGAGCAAGAGGGATCTGGAGAGGACGAGGAAGCTGAAGGAGATGAAGCGGGGTCCGGTGAGGACTCGGGGTCTGAGGAAGAGGAGGAAGAATCTCCCTCTCCTTCTCCTCCTCCCCCGTCTCCAAAGAAGCGGAAAGCCCCCACTGCTGTAAAGCCTCCATCTCCCAAGCGCACCAGGATGGGCACCCTCAGAAGTCTTGAAGCGCCTGCCAAGAGAGCTGCTCCGACAATCGCTCGCAGGAAGAATGCCGACCCACCTGCATACATCTAGGTAAACCAATCCTTGCCCTCCTCTTGGTTTGAAAATGCTGAGACTGCTGGTAAGTGGGTAGATGAGTTTCGAACTCGTAGGATTTGCTGTTCTGATTTTTTGGATATTGAGTTCTTCGAAGCTTTGAAGCTACCCTGCATTGATCTTCTCAAAAAATCCCCAGCCTGTACCCTTCTAAATCTTGAAACCGTTTACTACCCCCAGCTTACCCGTCTGTTCTACATTAACCTAAAAGCCAAACACGACACCAATGGTTGGTCTTTGGAGTCTGTTGTCAAAGGGGTTAGAATCTCTTTCAACTCCAATGACTTTGCAGATTTCCTTGGCTTACCTAGCCCATGTCCACCCTCTGAAGTACACCCCTCAAAAGAGAACTGCATCATCCTTGCCCGAGCCAAGTACCTCCTACCCGAAGCATCCAAGAGCACATCAAAACAACTCACCCACTCATCCCTTACCCTTGAGGCAAAAATTATTTTCAACATCATTGTTCGATGCCTCTTACCCCGTCTTAACTCTGGCTCGCTCCTTACTGACAATGCCATGGTCCTCCTTTACCGCATCCTCAATGGCCTTGATCTTGATCTGGCCAACACTATTTTAGGATCCATGGCTCACACAAGAAAAGCCAGGAAAGGAACCCCCCTCCCATTTGCTACCCTTTTGACCCCACTCTTCAAAGCTTCTGGATTTGATTTCAAAAATGAAGAACAACAGCGTCATATGGGTAAGTTCGACTCCAAGAGCCTTGAAAAGATTGACATCACTCGGTCTCCCCAAGGGACCTTGAGTCTTGCCACTCCTTCAAAAGCTCTTCCCACTGCTTCAGCCATTGATGAACGCATGGACAACCTGGAGGTTGGCTTGGAGGAAGTTCGCCTGGATATCAAGGAGCTGCACAAGGAGGTTATGACGGAGATGAGCGGGATAATTAAGATGTTGCAAGGACTATGGACGAGGCTCACTGATGATGCTCCGGATGACGAAGCCTAAACCCTACCCTACCCTATCCCATCCCTGAAATCTGATACATTGATGGTTTTTGGAAACTTTTTCAAAACTTTTGGTGACTGTTTTACCTCCTCCCTTTGTTGAAAGACAAAAAGGGGGAGATGATCTGTGGTTATTTAGACTTGAAAACCTTTTTGCTTGAAGGTCTTGGAAGACCTTGGTTTTTGATCTTTGGTTTTCGGTTGGATGGCTTTTTCATGCTTTAAAATTTTTTTGATCCAACATTTGTCTAACCCATGCAGGTACTTAGTCTGATTTCTCTTATATTATTTATGCTTGACTAAAGTTGCAGGGATGCACAGGTTTTGTCTTTCATCAAGGGGGAGATTGATAACTCCCTCCCTTGATGAAAATTGGAATAAAGGTTCAAAGGCCTTGAAAGGATGTTTGTGTCAAAGGTCTTGGAGCTTTAACAGTTGATGAAATCCAAAACCTGTTCTATATGTCCTAATATTATTTAATATTATTATATACTTCCTTTATATTATATATATGTGTAGCTAATCTTTCAGGAAGTATTTTCGAATTATTTCCTTCCTTGTGATGCGCGTTGAGAAGATTCAAATAAGAAAGATCGTGGCTTCAAAAGTTTCCAAGTTTAGAAGATCTCGAAGATGGCCATGATCTAGACTAGCCGTTGGAGAAGATTCCTGGCGCTGATTTGTCTCAATTTATAGAGAAGGAAGATGAAGACAGAAAACATAAGTGTTACACGAGCTTTCATTCATTCAAGCGAGATCTGTCTTCCAAGTGTACTCTCTACTAGCGCTCAAGAGTTTGTTGTTTTATTTCAAAGCCTTTGAGAGATACACTGTGAGCTTATAGGATATATTCATTTATAGTGTTACTCGAGAGTTTGTAACTCGGGAAGTTGCACTAGGCTATTGATTTGTGAGAGTAAGAGGATTGTACTAGATAGCTGAGAGAGGTGGGGCTCTTCTAGATTAGTCTAGGACTCCAAGGGAACGTGAGTTGACTAGATTGGAATTGTATAGGAGAGAGGCTTCTCAGTGAGCTATTAGGATCCTAAGCTAAGCAAATCAATAAAGCCTTTTGAATCCTAGGGTTGTGGAAGAACCCTAGGCGGGGACGTAGGCCAAGTTCGTGCCGAACCTCGTAAACAATTACTCGTGTCCTTTATCTATTGCTTTACCTTATTTCCAAACTTGGTTCGATTGTCTAATTTGTGATTCAGGTTTAATCTCAAAGGGTTTTATACGAGCTCCAAAAGTCTTGAGACTTTCTGCGAAAAACGGGCATACTCTATTCAACCCCCCTTCTAGAGTATTTCTATATTACTTTGTTTATATTATCGAACCTTCAGAAACCTACATTTACAATGTTTTTAAAGTCATTTAGAAGCATTATGTTGTTGTGCTTGTTATCAATATGTTTTGTTTCATTTTTTGCAGCGCATCTTTTGGGGTCTTTGTATTGAAAGCAATCGAGGCGCTAGTGTTTGGGGGAGATGTCAGGAAGTTTACCAATGAAAGAATCTTTCGATACCGAGAACTTATGGTCTCAGACTTGATTCAAGAGAAATGGAGCTTTAAATTCTAGTTAATAGCATCTTGTGTGTAACACCGTCTATCAGATTTAGGGATTTCAAGACATTATAACGTAGCTGTGGTTTAGATGTATTTCCGTGGGATATTCTGGACAACTGTTGGTCTTTTGTATCATTTTGGATGCGTTTTCAGTGGAACTTTTTGAAGCCAGTGGAATTGTGTATCCCTGTTTTAATGTAAATTGTGTATGCATTCCTGGTTCAGCATTGTTTTCTGCAAGTTTGTTTCAGCAATTATTTCAGCAAGTATTTCAGCAAAATACTTCACCATATCTGTTTGCTGAAACAGTTTATAAGTTAACCAAAAATCAAAATCATCATTATTTGTCTGTATCTATCTTGTGTTGAGCTTATTAAATAGACATTTTGTTAATGGTATAATGTAAATTGTTCAGTTTTCCTGTTTCAGCATTTTGTTTCAGCAAGTTATGTGTTCAAGTTGACACCAACATACAATGTTAAGTTGCCATATTTTTGAGAAACACAGAAATATAATCTCCAAAGAGGGTACTAGTTGCGTCTGTTAAGGTGCCATAGTTGTTCAAGTTATGTTTTCAACATTTTCCGCTAGGACGTTGTTTTTAGCACATTTTTCATGCTGAAACAGAGAGGATTGTCTAGAACAAAGCTTAAGCATAACAATAAATGGTAAACATAATGAACTAAAAACAATATGATATAGTAAAGCAATGATACAGAGTACAACTGATTAAAAAAAAACACAAAGCATCTCATAAAATTCATATCAAATTGCTGAAACAGTGTAAAACTGAACTAAAAATTAAAATCAGCACATTTTTTCTGTCGCCGGCTTCATTGGTGTTGAGCTTTTTATTTCTTCCCGTGCTCCCTTTGAAGCCATTCCTTACTGTATTTTGCTCTTCTCACAAACTCTCCCTTGGAAAGTTTCCTTTTATGAGGAGGTCGACCACATCTCTTCCTTACATTGGGGGGGGGGGGTTAACATTTAATCTGTTTAATATATTCAGGAAGGTTTATTTCATCATCAGGGAGGACTGGATATATGGTTTCAGCATGTGCTAAAATCCAAGCTTCATTTGTGTAGAAACTAGCAACAAAATCTGACACATCAAGCCTTTTAGACACTACTGCCGACAGAGCATGTATGCATGCGATTTTTTGAATGTCAAACACCCTACAGGTGCATTTTTTGTTGAAAGATCAACAACAGTCCGCGTACCTTCTCCAGTAACCTGAAAGACAGACTCATTCAAGTGCTTTACAGTGTATGCACCGACATCCTTTTGCAATTCCTGGATCATTTTCATTATTGCAGGCAGTGCTGCAGACTTCCTTCTATCTTGAGACCACTCTGTGAACTTATCTCTAAAAAATTCCAACAGTGCAACAATGGGCAAATTTTTTTTTACCACTCAAAACAGAGTTTAAGCTTTCAGCGTTGTTGGATGTCATCATGTTATACCGATTACCCTTTGCATGTGCTCTTACCCACCTCTCCAGCCCCGCGGATATCAAATATGTTGCTAGGCTTGGGCATTCTTCTTTTATACGGTCAAATTGGTGTGCAAAATCACAAACAGTGTAGGTTTCAGCAGACTGTTGGAACATGTCTGCAAGATGCCTTTTCTTGAAAGTTGCTTGGATGTTCTGCTTCAAATGCCACATGCATACGCAATGGGTAGCATTAGGGTATATCTTTTTGATAGCCTTAGAAATGCTGGAATGCCTATCAGAAACAAACACCAAATCATCTGTAGGTTGTATAACTTTACTGAGTTGCTGGAAAAACCACTCCCAAGATGCATTATTTTCTGTGTCAACAATCCTAATATCAAGCGGGTATAATTTCATATTTGCATCTTGGGTAACTGCTCCAAGCAATGTACCCTTATAATCCCCTGTTAAGAATGTGCCATCTACTACAACAACCTACAAATAAGATGGGAACAATTTAAATGCCGAAATCATCATAATTTTGCTAAATTATAAATGATTATGTACATATACATACCTTTTTTAAAACGGGGAATGCTCTAATGGATTGTCCATAAGACATGAACAAGTATTCGAACCTTTCAACACTGTCTGTTTTAATGAGAGCTACTGTTCTTGGATTTTTCTCCAGAAGAATGTGACAATATGACGGCAAGGCAGCAAAATTTGATTCCGGTGACCCTTTTTCTCTCACTTGAGCAATTCGTGCTGACTTCCATTCCTTCCAATAAGTAATTGAGATCTTGTGGTCTGTTCTCATCTTATCAATAATTTGTTTTGGGGTGTATCCACTGTTGAAAACACAGAAATTAGTAAATGACTGCTAAAAAAACTATTAATTACTTATTGGAATGAAAGCTTAAACTAACAATAAATATAGTGCTGAAATGAAAGCTGAAACTAATATGCTGAAATTAACTGCTGAAACAGTGTACACCTTGATTGTATGAAGCTGGCAATAACATTGGATGGTGCATGCCTGTAGTGTCTTGTTCTTGTATCCCATGTGCATGTGTGTATATCTCTATACAATATCACCTCATGACAAATAGCTGAAATTCTCTTTGTATGCAATTACCAATCACAATTTCTGTCTATGCATGCTGCTCTATAATATTTTGGTGTTGATTTTTTAACCTCAAATCCAAATATGTCTGTCATAGACATAATGTATAGAGCATCCTTTACTGCTTGTCTAGATTCAAATGTTTTTCCAACATACATAACCCTTGGGCATTGAGTGACACGGTTGACAATACTGTCCGTGATAGAGCTTCCAGCACCCCTTTCATCGACTGTGTTCCCTTTTCTTTTCATCATGTCATAGCGCTCATTCCAATACCCATCATTGGAGTTATCTGAAAATGATTCACTGTTTTCAGCATTAGAGGAATATGAAAATTTGTCAGCATCCATATCTTCTTGTGGCACATCCTGAATCTCATCAAAAATAGAGACATTTTCTATTATATCCATATTGCTGCTATATCTCTCATCAGTTTCAGCAAGCTCAACAATTTCAGCAGTAAGTGTGTTTATGGCAGAAGCATCTTCGCGAAATTGAAACTCATGGACAACAATATCCAATGGCAAGGTGTTTGTGACACACAACTCCACAGAAAAATTCACTCCATCCAGCTTACTCAACAACAAGAATTCTTTTAAATCAGCATCAGAATCTACCTTAAGCGGTGCTTTCAATGTCTTGAAGGGGTGCAAATGGCTGAATTCCAATTCAACTGATTCATCAACATTGAATCTGCTGCAAACCTTGTCCCTCAAGGTTAATAAAGTGATTGAATCCTCTAGCACAAAAGCTTTTGAAGTAGTATTTCCATCGAAAAGTAATCCTGTTTCAGCAACTCTCCACTTTCCCCCATACACAACAGTTACAATGTTTGATGACATTTCTACCCCTGCAATTGATTGTTTGACAGTATTAAAGTACTTGAAATATAATTTGAATGCATTTTCGCAAAAACGAACATTGCACCAAAAAACAGAGCTGTTGAAACAACTCAAAAACAGATAACTGCAATCCACATGAGATCAATATTCCACAGTTTCAGCAATTGAAAACGATAGTTTCATTCCACATGCTAATGTTATATAGAAAATCGAAAGATATACCTGCAGAAACACTTTTAGTAGCAATTAAAAAAACCAAAATTCTGTTAGTTTCAGCAGATCTGGTAGTGCAAAATGAAAATAATTTCAACAGATCACAACAGAAAGTATTGAATTATAATAAATTGATAGAAAAGTATTGATCTATAAGCGATCACAACAAAAACAATTAAACGATCATAACAGATCTGTTGCAACGTTACTTGTAGCAGAAAAATCGAAAATCCGTGTTTCAGCAAACCGAAAATCTGTTAGTTTCAACGATCACATCAGATCTGTAATAAATCAATAGCATAATCAAAAGTTCGAAGAACATTGCTGAAGAATAGTCCAAAATTACAGGAAAAAACGAGCGATAATGCTTACTTTGTTGATATGCTTACGTAGTTGAATCAATTCAGCAATATATTGATTGATCTAGCAACATATCGATCATTTATAGCAGATAAACAAAAAAACGATCAATTTACAACAGCAAGGATGAAGAGGAGGAGACTTGTGTGGCAAGTTTTTCGGCGTGTTTCTGTTTTAGCATGTTGAAAAATTCGGTGGACAAATCCCAAATATGGAGAAGGTGGGAGACATATTCCTAATATAGCCCAAAATCGTGGCCTATATGGTAAACACCCCTTTTATATTTTGCTTACTACAAAGTAATAATTATGAGGGAAAAACAATAGGAGAATTATATAATGTGTTATATGAACCCACTTTACACAAATCATAAATTTGTTAACACCCCTAATAAGTAAAAAAAAATTAATAATTTTATTGAGAATTAATGCTCTAATCTTTCATTAAGATGACTCAGTAAGAGAATTCTAATGTGTTATATTAACCCATATTACACAAATCGTAATTTTAATACTTTTGTTAACACCCTTAATATGTTATATGAATCCACTTTGCGATGTACACAAAAAGTCAACGATGCATGTAGCGTCAACGGTGTCTGCAATGTTAATGGTGAGAGCGTCAACGGTGTCAGCAACGTCGAAGTCGGCAACAGTGTCAGCAACATCGACAAGTTGGCGTCAACAACATCGATGCCAGTGAAATTAAATTTTTTTTTTCAAATTTTGGTTAAAAAAAATAATTTTAAGATGGAGGGAAATTTGGAAGAAGAAAGAGAAGGGAAGAGTAGAGAAAAGGGGGGAAATGGGGGTTGACGTTAGCAACATCTTCTTCAAAGCCAACAATATTGGTGTTGACGTCAACAACACCGATGCCAGAAAAATTGGCGTCAACAACGTCGACGTCAGTGAATTTTTTTTAACAAAAATAAAATAAAATTTTGGTTTAAAAAAATGTAAGATGGAGGGAAATTAGAAGGAAGAGAATGGAAGAGTAGATAAATGGGGGAAAGTAAGAGGAATTATATTTTTTTTAAAGAAAATAAAATAAAATTTTAGTTTTTTTAAAAATGATTGTAAAATGGGAAGAAAGGGGGAAAAGTGGGAGGAAGGAAGATGAGAGAAATGGAGGAAAGTGGGGGGATGAAGGGAAGAAAAGGATGGGAGAAGATGGTGAACTTTTAGCTAATATGGACAGGTTGGTGGACACTTTGAAAAAAAAAGACCCAAAATATGGACATAAGGGCAAATGCCCTTATTGTTGACACCGAGAATCGGTAATGGTGTCAGGAGTATGGAATCTCAAAAAGGGCGAATCTTCAGGTTTTGTAATGGAGAGAGGAAAGGTTGCCTTTGACTTCAAGAGTCAATCATTGTATTTGATGTCAGTAAAATTAATTTTGACATCGACACCAATCTCTGAAGTCGGTACAATTGATGTCGACATCGAACACAAAGAGTGCGGCTGCAAAGACCATCCCAACAACAACCCCTTTTTGAGCTTTCGGACAAGCAAGAGATGACAATATCCTGCCCGACCCAAACCAAGACCCAGCCAACCAAAAAGCTAGCATTATGTGCAACTCTAACTCAAGCTGAACCCAATTTGACTTGATAATTGAATTGACTAGAATGCTAGCGAATTCAACCTGACCCATAATCGACCTGACCCAAACAAAATAGACTCATCTTTGCAATATATAATTTTCTCATTTTTAAATACACTAATAATTTAAATTACAAATAATAAGACCTAATATAATCAAATAAAAAAGGAAAAATAACTAAAAATAATCCCAACTATCAACATTCAACCAAAAATAATCCAACCTTTATAAATAACCAAAAATAATCTAAACTATCAACATATATATAAAAAATGATAAAGGCAACTTTACTTGTTAATTTTAGTTCTAAAATTTCTCAAACTCTTAGAATTCCACAAAATACCCTCTCTCTCACCGTCTCTCTCTTCCTCTGTAACCACCCTCTTCATCGAAACCCATCGCCGCCTTCTCTTCGTCAACACTTTTACCCCACAAACTGCCACCGTCTTCAACCTTACTACCAGCCTTGACTTCCTCATCTATGTAAGCCACGACATCACTAATCACAGTTCCCTCTCCCACATCACAGTATGTTCACCATCTCCATTATATTTGAATAATCCAACAAAATTAATCAACAAACAAGACACCCAATTTCTTTATCTAATAGATTACTCGATCAAATTGTCACAAATTAGTATGATAATGATTGAAGGCGGCGGATGATATGGAAAGACTGCCTTGATTTCTGTAGCATTCATTACAGGGTTTATATACGCTCCAAACTATAACCCTAGAGGGTGACGTCACAACACTGATATCACCATGGGTGTCCTATGGCATCATATTTGTAATGTGAATACAACTCTTTCATCTACATGAATTACAACGGTAATATTTGTGATTGTGTATTTGCTCTAGTAGCCCCCTCGATCCGAACTCGTGAAGGCAGAGTTTGGAGCGTAGGAATTCAAATGAAGACATGGCGAGGGGCTTTGAAGAAACAAAGAAGACCTGCAATGTCTTGGCTTGAACCCTCTCCCGAACGAAGTGATAGTCGAGGGAGAGGTGCTTGATGCGGTGATGTAAAACAGGATTTAGAGCAATGTAGGTGGCGCCGAGGTTGTCACACAGCAGAGTAGGCGGAGCGGTAAGAGGAATATGAAGGTCTTCCAGCAGAGATTGCAACCATAAAATTTCACAAGTCGCTTGAGCCAGAGCTCGGTATTCGGCTTTCGTGGACGAGCGAGCTACGGTCTGTTGCTTTCTGGAACTCCATGAAATGAGATTGGAGCCGAGGAAGATGCAATAAGCTCATGTGGAGCGGCGATCAGTATGATCACTAGCCCAATCGGCATCTGAGAAGGTTGAAAGATGGTATGGTGTGGCAGCAGATATGAAGAAATTATGATCAACTGTTGCAGCAAGATAGCGGAGAATCCGCTTTGTAGCTTTCCAGTGCACCTGTCGAGGTTGATGCATAAATTGGCAAATCTTGTTCACAACAAAGGAAATATCCGGGCGAGTGAATCAAAGGAAATATCCGGGCGAGTGAATGCCAAATATTGCAGACTGCCAGCAATGCTCCGATACAAGGGAATATCATCAAATAGAGGGGAAGCAGCGGTACTTTCACTCAGAAAATTTGGGGACATTGGAGTGAGAATTGGTTTGGCTTTGTCCATTCGAGACCGAATAAGGAGATCACGAATGCATTTTGATTGATTAAGGTAAAACTCATCAGAGGAGCGTTTAATTTGGATTCCAAGGAAAAAATGAGCATCCCCAAGATTTTTCACTGGAAACAAGGAAGAGAGTGTTGTTATAAATTGAGTGGAAAGAATGGACGAAATGGAGACGACAAGGATATCGTCAACATATATGAGGACAAAGACATATTGAGTGTTTGAATTGAAGATGAATAAGGAGGAATCAGCTCGGGAGGCATTGAAACCCATTGTAAGGAGGGCAGAAATGAGCTTGGAAAACCAGGCTCGAGGGGCTTGTTTTAGCCCGTACAAGGATTTGTGTAACCTGCAGACATAATTGGGGAATTTGGGATTAATTTAGCCAGGGGGTTGAGAGATGTAAACCTCCTCCAACAAATCTCCATGTAAAAAGGCATTCTGCACATCCAATTGTTGTACTGACCAACAACGCATTGCAGCAATTGAGAGGATGAGGCGAATCGTTGATGGTTTTGCAACAGGGCTAAAGGTGTCAGTGAAGTCAATACCCTCAAGTTGATGATAGCCCTTGGCTACTAATCCGGCTTTCCGCCGTTCTAAGGACCCATCCGAATTGTGTTTTGATTTGTACACCCATTTTACCCCAAGGATGTTAGCCGAGGGTGGGGGAGGAACAAGAGACCGGGTGTTTGTGTTTAACAAGGCATTAATCTCAGCATCCATAGCACTACGCCATTCAGGAAAGACGACTGCTTGGGAGAAGGATGTAGGTTCCTCGGGAATAAAAGTGCTTATGGAGCAATTATGGGCAGCCGGCCAAGGTATGGTGCCGTCTTGGCGGATGAGGGGTCTGGTGATATTATCTCTTAATCGGGTGACCATTGGGTGAGGTGGAGGAATGGCGGCTGACGGCGATGGAGGATCCGAATCCGAGGGTAAAGCTGGAGAAGGAGGAGCCGTGGCAATTGGATCAGATTGAACTTGGGCTGGTGTATTCGGCCGATGTAAAAGAGGTAAGAGGGTGTGGGTTAGTGTTGGAGCATTATAATGGGGTGATCTGTGTGTATGGGCATAAGGGAATGTATTTTCATGGAAAATTACATCCCTAGATGTATACATACGGGTGTTTTGGTAATCATAACAAAGGTAACCCTTATGGTGAGGGCTATAGCCAAGAAATATGGAGGGAAGGGAACGAAGTGTTAGTTTATGATTGTGGTAGGGTCTTAAATTTGGGAAACAAAGGCACCCAAAAACTCTCAAAAAGGAGTAATCGGGTTCAGTGCAAAAAAGGACTTCCAAGGGTGATTTATTTTGAATAATGAGGGATGGTAGACGATTTATGAGGTAAGAGGAGGTTTCAAAGGCATAGTCCCAAAATTTAAGAGGTAGGGAGGCTTGTTTAAGGAGGGTAAGACCCATATCTACAATCCGACGGTGTCGGCTTTCAACGACTCCGTTTTGTTGGTGAGAGTAGGGGCAAGTTAGGCGATGTAATATGCCAAGAGAGGTGAAAAGGGGTTTAAGAGGGGAGAATTCGGAACCACCATCTGTTTGGATGGAGAGGATTGTAGTATGAAATTGGTTGGTCACCAGTTTAATAAAGTTTGTAAGTATGGGTGTAACATCAAACTTTGAGGATATAGGGAAAAGCCAAATGAACTTTGAACAATCATCCACAATAGATAAGTAATAACGATGACCTTTCATTGATAATATATGGGCTGGGCCCCAAACATCACAAAATAACAAGACAAAAGGTTTAGTGGATCTGCTAGGTGATGGAGGGTGAGGCAGGTTGTGGGCCTTAGCCCAAGAACAAGCCTGACATGGGTAACTATGGGCCGTTTGGCCTTTAGGAAAAGAAAACCCTAGTTGCGTGGCAAGACTCTGACAAACACGGCGAGACGGGTGCCCAATTCGGAGATGCCAGAGATGAGAGGTGAGGGTGGTGGTGTTCGCCTGAGGTTGATGATCAGAAGGGGGATGTGTGGTGGCCGGTAGGATGTATAGATTCCCGTTACTTGGACCTTGAAGGAGGGGTTTCCTTGTCTGCAGATCCTTAATGAGAAAGTGGTTAGCAAAGAATTCAAAAGAAACCTGATTATCATCACAAAATTGACGAACCGAGAGAAGATTCTTAGAAATTGAGGGAGTATGAAGAAGATTTCGGAGAGTGAAAGTACGCTGGGGGGTGTAGAACTGGCTAGATCCTTGATGATGTATCAGAGCTGATGAGCCATCACCATGAAGCACCTGCTCGGTGCCATGATCGAATCGATTCTCACGTTCGAGAGGTCCGGCGTGTAGTGATGGGAAGCAGCAGTGTTGGGATACTATGGAACCATGGTATTGCTGAAGTTGGCTTGAAAATTGGATGGTGGTGGTGCCTGATAGGCGTGGTCAAACCGATACCAGCAACCAAGAGCAGTGTGGCCAGGCTTGAAGCAAACCTGACAAGTGGGACGGGAGTCTGGTTGGCCATTGATGAAGAAACCGCGCCCTCCTTGGTTTGAGTCGCGACCACCACGGCCACCTCTGGTTGAACCGCCTCTGCCGCCTCTGGAGGAATTGGTGTAGTTGAGTTCAAGGGAGTTTTGGGTGTTTTTGGACTCGGAGGAGGTCGTGGAGGCATTAGCCGTTAAGGGAGAGGAGAGTAGGCTATTAGAGGTGCGTGAGGAGCGAGACTCATGGTTGAACAAGTAAGTGAGAACCTGTTGAGGAGAGGGAAGAGTAGGCTGAGTTGTAAGAGAAGTCACCAGGGCTTCATACTCTGTTCCAAGGCCGGCTAGGAGATAAGCGATGAATTCTTCGTCAAGGAGAGGCTGCCCCGCAGCTGCGAGAGAGGAGGCGATGGATTTTGCTCGATTGAAGTACTCGGTCACTGTGTCACCACCCTTCTTGAGGGAGGCGAGTTGGAAGCGGAGATGAACTGCTTGAGCACTGAAACGAGCAGCGAACATATTCTCAAGAAGCTTCTAGAGCTGATGCGATGAGGTGCAATCGATCGTCTGGGCAAGAACATATTTAGTAAGGGAGGAAGTGAGGATATCCATGACAAGCTGATCCTTTGTATTCCAGTCAGCGAACGCTGGATTAGGATTGTTGTTGGGAAGAAACTGGGAAGGACATGGGTGAGTGCCATCGGCGATGGCAAATAGCTGTTGGGATTTTAAATAGGGTTTGACTTGTAGACACCAGAGAGGGTAGTTTGTGTGAGTGAGCTTGATAGTGAGGAAGCTCGAGAACGCCGGTAAGGGGTGAGTCTTAGTGAGAGGGGTTGGAGAGGGGAAGAGAGGTGGGGTAATTGATGACCTAGAATCCTCCATTGGAGACAAAAGCGCTTGCTTTTAGGGCTGCTCTGATACCATAATATGATAATGATTGAAGGCGGCGGATGATATGGAAAGACTGCCTTGATTTCTGTAGCATTCATTACAAGGTTTATATAGGCTCCAAACTATAACCCTAGAGGGTGACGTCACAACAGTGATATCACCATGGGTGTCCTATGACATCATATTTGTAATGTGAATACAGCTCATTCACCTACATGAATTACAACGGTAATATTTGTGATTGTGTATTTGCTCTAGTACAAATTCCCATACAAATCACCAAAACAAACGCCCCATTTATAAAACAAAACCCTGCAAAATGTATTTGAATACAATCCAAACAAAACTCTAGCCATTGCCATGTTTGACACCTTAATGAATTCAATTCTGTACCTTTTGGGCTACGGTGGATTCACAATATTGCAAATCGAAAGGGTTGTTCGAAATATCCAAATTCCCTTGTTGTCGGACAATTTCAAAATATAGAGAAGCAAGGGGTTTTTGGCGAGGCTTTTAATTGGGGGCAATGCGACCATCGTCCGTTGGAGAGGCGACCGGTGAGGCGTTTGAAGATGGTCTAATTGTAAGGCCAAGAGGTGGCTTGGTCCATCCCCTCTGAGCGTCGCCCGGTTGTTGATGTCGGTGGAGTTCAAAGTAGGTGGAATATGAGGTTAACCGAATCTAGGGAAGGGAAAGAAGTTGGGAGATAGGGTATTTTATACAATTATAAAAGTTTGGGCAATTTTAGAATTAAAATTAATAACTAAAGTTCACTTGTATCATTTTTGGTATGTATGTTGATAGTTGAGAATATTTTTGGTTATTTATAAAGGTTGGATTATTTTTGGTTGAATGTTGATAGTTGAGATTATTTTTGGTTATTTTTCCAACAAAAAGGCTTAATAGTCAACAATGAAGATAAACAAAAAAAAATCATTTTATAATAAATTAAATGTCACTTGACTCAATCCGTTTTAAACAAAATCCATTTTGACTCGAACTTACCCGATCTGACATTTAATTGAACCTGAATCCGATCCAACCCATTAGATTGCTAGGAAGGTTCAAGTACATGAAGTAAGACTCGAGTAGAATATGGGATAAAAGAACATCAGAACAAACTTGTTCATACATTTGAGAAATTGAGGCACATTAGTCCCACTAACAGCCTGGGCCTATATAAATTACACAACAATGCAACATGACTGCCAAACATGGGTGCCTTTTCCAGGATGGTAAACGACAAGCAACAGCCCTCCGGGAGAAATCAACAAAAAGCAACATCCTTGATAAGAAAAATTTCATGTAGCTAATTGCTACCACCACCAAAGAGATATCCCAGGGAGGATCCACCACCTGGTGCAGCATGAACTTTGGTTGAAGGCCGATCCTGAACATAAATAGGTAAATGATTACCAAATCAGTCAAACAAGGGAAGTTAGCAAAAATTAGCTTCTCATTAGGACAGAAACCTCATCCAGGGATGTATATGAACAAGAAGATGAATCTTTTTTTTTTTTTTTTTTTCTTACGAAGATGATCTACCATCTAAACACTTGAATTTCATATTTGAATCGCTAACCAAATTTCAAAATCAAGCTTCCAATTCAGTATCTTCTTAGACAATTCATAAGCATGGGAGTAGTCAAATGGATCTAGCCTCCTAAGAAGACACATTACTTCATAGTTCATACAGTTTCGAGTGGTCATAAACAAAGACCAGGAATCTAATCCACCATTTATATTTTCTTTCTCACACATTAAACACTCATTTGATACAGCATGTCTATCTAACCACTTGGCTAGCTGCTACTTCTAGGATTGCGGCTATTATATCCATTTTGTGTAAATATATCAAATTCTCAAGAGAGTTTGTCGTTTTAAAATCTGTAGCAGGAAGATGCCTGCACATAAAGCTTCCTTCAAGTAGAGAAAATTTCTTATGACAGCCAAAATTATACCGTAATGAAGTTGCCAGTGTTCTGCCCATCAGCACGGAGGTAGTTGTTGGAATGGTTGCTATTGATTCCAGCTGGAATTTGCTTCGCTGCGTCCACAGGTGGGGAACTAGTAGCAGGGGCCTCCTTTACAGGTGCTTCAGGCTGAGTAGCGGAGGCATTGGTAGCCGCACGTTTTGGGACTTCACTGCCACTTCCGAACAGGTAGTCCAAAGAACTCTGTCCCCCTCCACTGCTGACTCCACGCCCCATCTGATGAACCAAGAAAATGATCATCCCTTGAAAACCAGCCAAAGAGAATAACATGTAGCATGACACTTTAGGAAATAAAAATGATAACACAATCCAACTAGATTTGGCTGGATCAGTCAGACGAGCACTAGGCATGGCAATTGGGGGTGGGGGGTCATGACAACGAAATCAAGTATGAAGTACTTTCACTCTCAATCCCTCTTCATACTTCAATTTCTAAACAAGTGTGGTCATTCTGGACACTTTCATTTCAACTAATCTTAGAGTAATCATCATTTTCATACACTATTCTAGTTACCCTTCAATGTTTGTGATTTACAGAAACCAAATTACTGTCAGATTAAACAAATTTGTAATTCTGAAGCAAAACTGCAAACTTGAATTGGACAATGTATTGGAAGGCCAAAATAAGCCCCAGTCTAACAAGTAGCCATATAGAAAAATTTAAAACTCACAGACAATTGATAGTATAATCCGTTTCCTAGGCGAAATTCAATATACGAATTTGCAAATGTAGACTCTACCAAAGGACCAAAACATACAGCCAGAAAAAGGATCTGTAAATCTAGGTCATAAAACGATACCAAATTGGCATCAAATCACATAACCACTACGGATCTCAACGAAACCTCCGCCTCCAATTTCCATCCATCTCTGCATTCTTATAAAATTAGGGCCTCGGGAGAAACATTAAGAATCCCCATCAGATCTACAGATCTAAATAAAGAACAAAAATAGTAAAAGGATAGATCTAGAGCTGGATAAAGGGGAGCACCAGAGCACCTTGGAGTGTTGGACTACCTTGTAAGTTTGCAGATCTCACACTAGAGAGAAAGAGTACGAGAGCAAACAGACACTAGATACTAGATAGCATCAACTCTCAAGAGATGCGAGTTAGACGAATTTATACCAGCATTTTTTCTAAGGGTTGTTATATGAACTGAACAGCTCGAGCTCGGCTTGGGATCGGCTCGAAAAAGCTCGACTCGAGCTCGTTCACTTATTTAAACAAGCCGAGCTTGAACAAAATTTTAAGCTCGGTTGAAAGCTCGGCTCGTTCGAATAAAGCTCGAATAGCTCGAATTCTATGAAATTTCTAAAAAAAAAATTTAAGTTAACATGTTATAACCAAGTAGAACTATATAAAGCTCGAAAAAAGTTCGGCTCGAGCTCGTTCATCTCCTAAACAAGCCGAGCTTGAACAAAATAAAAAGCTCATTTAAAAATTAGGCTCGGCTCGGCTCGAGCTCGTTTAAAAAACGAACAAGCTTGAACACGCCAAACTCGGCTCGTTCGGCTCGAATAACACCCCTATTAACATGTACAAATATTAGAACACTGAACAGTTGAACTCTCGGCTCATAATCGGCTCGAAAAAAAGGCTCGACGAGCTCATTCACTTGTCTAATCAAGCTAAGACTAAACAAGATTTTATGCATCGGTTGAAAACTCAACTAGTTCGATTTAAGCTTGAACAGCTCCTACGAATTTTTAAAATTTCGTCTAAGTTAATATGTTATGAACAAGTAAAATTGATTTAAGTTGATACTGAACAAGCCAAACTTGATAAAAAAAAAATAAAGGTCGTTTAAAAATTATGTTCGGCTCGAGGCGAACCAAGCTTGAACATGTAAAGCTCGACTCGAATAAGAACCCTTAACAAATATTAGAAATCAGTCGATTGTATATCAATTACACTTTTTTATTATAAAACAATTTGATGAAATATTTGTACAATCATAATACTATATTGATGCTACATTGGGAAAAGAATGCGTACAATTTGCCCCTAGGTGGGATAAACTGTAAGAATTGTACTATATGCACCCATGACAGGTGCTATATACACTTCATATGACGGATTATTGATCCGTCCGTTGTAAATTTTTTAATGAATATACAGATGGATACTTGATCCGTCTGTTATAAAAAAAATTACAAAAATTACATAGGACGGATCTAGATATTATTTTAAAAAAAAGGAGAGAGTGAGTAAACTGCAAGGGCGGATCTATTGTGCTTTTTTTTTAAAGCTGCTTTACATTTTTTGCGGGACGGAATCGGGACGGGATTGAAATTTTTTTTTCTAAATCCCACCAGAATCGGGAAGGGATCGGGACGGGAAGCGGGACGGGACGGGATTTACGGGATTTGTGCCCACCCCTAAATTTTTTACCCTTTCCCCTTGTTTCTGTTTCTATTTGTGCTTGGGCCACTCAGAAACACTCTCTCGATTTAAGTTAGGAAAAGTGTGTGTTCAATTTGCCCCTCATACTCTGCTTAGATGGGATAAACTATGAATGTTGTTGTTATCGCTGCTTTGTTTGCTAAATTTGCTTTAGTATTTTTTTGATATAGGAAAATATTGATTTGCTTTCATATTTTCAACCATGTAAAAGAAAAAATATGTGGTATTTTATTAAGACCCTTTTTTCTCGGGAAAATTTGCAAGGATATACCAAAAATAAAATGGATTGGCAAAAATGGCATTGCCATGTAAAAATTTGCCAAGGGGCTATTTTTGCAAAAAAAATTTGTTACCCTATGCACCGGTTACAAGTTAGGAGGGAGAGGGAGAGATAAACACACACTTTGATTATCTTAAACTAATTTTAAGCCATTTTTATTTGTTAAAACTAAAAAATAAATTTATTTTTGAACTTAATTTAATTTTAGGGCATTTTGCATAAATAGACCAAAAAAAGGGCCTATTTGCACAACTAGACATGTCCTTGTTTTTTTGGCTAGGGGTAGAAAGTGGTTTATTTTTGCAAATAAAAAATGCAACCGGGAGAGGAAGTTGCAGGTGAAGGGGAGGGACACTGTAGCTACACTGTAGCTATCAGTGACTGTCAGTGACATGTGGCACCAAAAGGCATCATCCGTTCATTTCAGAAAACTGTACACTGTCCATCTTACCAATAGAATGAATTGGTCCTACTAATAGGCTAAACCTGTCTTTCCATACCTGGAGATATTTTGGAGAGAATCTGAAGGGGATTCACTGTAGCTTATTTGGCGGGATGTCAGTGCAGTTTTGGCGCCAAAACAGGGTTCCTCCTTTGGGGAAAAAGGGGGAGCATTTATGAGGGGAAAATGCAATGATTGCATTGATGAGTGTCCCCAAGAACATATATAAGCTTGAGAGGATGATCTGAAACACCATAACATGCTCTGCAAAAAGTGAGGCAGAATAGGAGAGAAGCGGAAAAGACAGGGAAAAAGTTACCCGTTCATCCCAGGAAACGATACAGTCCCCATCCTACCAATAGAATATTTCCGTCCTACCAATAGTGTACAACTGTCCTTTCATACCTGAAAAAGTGCAAGAAGTTTGTCCGATGACAGTGGCAGCGATGGGTAAGTGATCTTGTACCTATCCTCTGTAGTTGTTCCTTTTTCTTATAACAGAACTACCCCAAGGTGACGGTTTCATGAGACCAGTTGCAGAGAGTTCGTAATTTATACTCTCTCTTTTTGATCAATTGCATAACTTGCAAGTTAAGATTACAAATTCAAGCGCTATTTTTGCTTCTTGCGAAACTATCACTTCTTGATGCCTAGACGATCATAAGGACCTATTGGTAGAGCGTTGTGTTTGCACACAAAGATGTGAGTTCGACTTTCACATAGGCTAATACGGAGTATGTGTTCATGAATCTCTCTGAACTTATACAATTATGAACCTGACAGAAAATATATATACTAATGGTAGGACAAATTTATGAACATATTAGAACAAATTCATAAATCTCTCTGAACTTATACGATTATGAACATGACAGGAAATATATACACTGGTAGTAGGACAAATATGTGAACATGGTAAGGCAAATTCATAAATCTCTCCAGACTTGTATAACTATGAACCTGGTAAGAAATATATACATTAGTGGTAGGATAAATTTGTGAATCTGGTAGGGACAATTCCCCCTTTTCTTTTCCACTGTCTCACTTTCCCCCTTTTCTTTTTGAAGTTTAGGTTTTACTCAATTTTCTTTCTCCAAATGATGATCATGAACTTGTCAGCGATGACTGGGTACTTCTGAGTGTCAATCTTCACTACTTGGATCTTGTCTTTCAGTGCGGCACTAGCTTTATCCAGGATAGGAACCGTAGCCTGAGATTCATCATCACACATGATAGATCCATGGATAGCTTTTGCATATGTGGTTCATATAACTTCAGTTTCTGCCTGTGAAGCCTGCCTTCTCCTTTTGCTTTTCTGAGATTCATGTGGAAGTAAATTTTTTTCGTAAACCCAATTATGCATTTACATTTTTCCAATAGTATAAATACATCGTACCATCAGTGTGCATCTATCCTACCATTAGTGTCAAGTTATACAGGAATTACTGGGTTTCCATTATGATCCTACCAATATCGTTGTTTTCCCCTACTATTAGTTTCCATCAATCCTTCCATTCTTATCCTACCGATATCGTTGTTTTCTCATACCATTGGTTTTCATCTATCCTATCATTATTGTGCATCTATCATACCAATTTAAATAGCTTTCAAGGAAAATCAAGTTAGAAACCGTAGCAAATTATGTTCCACATTTTTCAGAAAAACAAACAAGGGTAGAGGGTTTCCAGTCTACAACAGAAGATGAAGGAAACCTAAGTAACATTATATCCAAGGGTAGAGGCTCTAATTCAGTCGTTAGCATTGAATTAGATTGGATTCATGAATTTTGATTGATAGAAATTGGGTTGAGATTGAGATTTATGGATTGGTAATTGAGATTGAGATTAAGGTCAATTCATGCCTCAATGATTACTAGTCTGGGATTTGTAGATTGGTCAATATTAATTCTACTTCTTTGCCAATAGTACAAATATATCTTACCATTCGTGTACATCTATCCTACCATTAGTGTCAAGTTATACACTTAGGAATTTCGGTGATTACATTTTTATCATACCAATATCGTATATTTATCCTACCAGATTCACAAATTTGTCCTATCACTAGTCTATATATTTCCTACCAATTTCATAATTTTATAAGTTCAGAGATATTCATAATTCATAAATTTGTCGTACCAGATTCATAAATTTGTCCTGCCATTAGTGTATATATTTCCTACCATGTTAAATCGTATAAGTCCATAGAGATATGAACGCATACTCCGTATTAGCCTATGTGAGTGTCGAACTCACATCTTTGTGTGCAAACACAACGCTCTACCAATTGAGCTAATAAGCTATTTTCCATCCATATTCATTATGAATGCATATTAAGATCAGTACAAACCATATGAATGTTCCAATATACATAAAGCCCTTTGATACATGACCAGTGACATCTCAAACTTGCCTAAAGCTGAGTACACCTAATAAAACCATAAATATGACAGAAAAAGGTGTAATTTGCTAAAGCTGCACACCTAATCAAAGATAATAATAGTAAACTTCCTCAATTATGAAAGCTTTTAGGCGCTTATCTTGGGAAAAGATCTATTAACAGAACACTGAGACTTGAGATAACAGCCAAATTAGCATATTAAAGGTTGACATATATAACACAGTGCAATATATGATCAAGTTATACATTTAGGAATTTCGGTGATTACATTTTTATCATACCAATATCGTATATTTATCCTACCAGGTTCACAAATTTGTCCTAACACTAGTGTATATATTTCCTACCATGTTCATAATTTTATAAGCCTATGAATTTGTCCTACCAGATTCACAAATTTGTCCTACCCCTAGTGTATTTATTTCCTACCAGTTCATAATTTTATAAGTTCAGAGATATTTATAAATTTGTCCTACCAGATTCACAAATTTGTCCTACCACTAGTATATTTATTTCCTACCAGTTCATAATTTTACAAGTTTAGAGATATTTATAAATTTGTCCTACCAAATTCACAAATAAATCTTTCCACTGCAAGTGTGATGCCTGCAATGCAAACAAACTCACACATAACATGCACATTGAGATAGCTAGCTAGATGCTTAATTAATCTGCAAGAAAATAAATACATATATATAAATATATATGTAGTTATGTACGTTGGTGATGTACCCTGCGTCTGAGTAGATCCCAAGCTTGAGGCCCAAGCTGTGAACATAATCTGGGCGCAAGAGCCTTGATCCCGAATGGAAAAGTCGAGTTCTTGGCCACAAGATTACCCTGAAAATTAAAGGAGTATTCAATCAAAACCCGATCGGAATTCACTTTCTCTGTCAAGGGCCGGTGCGGCAACAAGTTAAAAGAAGCACAAACCTACCTTGTAGTCAGCAGTTGGATTTGGAACTCCCCCTTGTTTGTCAAAGGAGCTCGCTGAAAGCTGTTCAGATTTTATAACCCCTATTGTGATGCAAGTGGGTAAAACTATCTGAATCTTTTTTTAGTAGAATATTTCTTGAATGAAAGTGATTTTATTATGATTACCTGTCTCTATATTTTCTTTCTTTTTGATGCATGCTTGGATAATCAATACTCCACTGTTGCTTCATATGTTTTTTTGTTGGTAGGATGATATCATACCTCGACTAACCATCACTACTTTGGCAAGGCTGAGAAATGAAATTCTCCAAACAGACTACCTGCATCAGGTTCGAGTATTAATCCCAATCAAACATGTTTGAGAAAAAATTCACATAGGAACAAATGAAATATCATCGCATTAACGTAACAGCACACACAATGCATTCCATTCTAAAAAATGAACCAAAATCCAAAGCATTCAATTTTCACAGCCCCCTAATGAACTCATGTCAGTTTAGAGTTTCCAGCTGTACCAAAACCTCAAGAACCTCTTAGTCTTCTAGCGTTGGATTAGGAGCAATCTCCGGCATCTCTTATAGGCGGCCTAAGTGCGTAACAAAATTTGACACTATGCGATTCCTCCAAGTCAACGAAGGAATATTAGCATAAAACAATGAGATGTAGATGATAATGGTAGCTACATTTTTGCAGAGCCATCGTTTGACAAGAATACACCCACATATTTCTAACTATGCAACTCGTCGACTCCTCCAAGTCAAAGAAGGAAATGTTGAAGGTAGCAGTTTCTGTACTTGACAAATGATAGAAGTTCTAATGATTCGAGGATTGAGATACTAAAATTCAGATGTGTAGTTGGTACCCTGAATACCATCACTATCATACAATGTGTTCATCAGTCTTGCATCCCAATCCCAATTCGATGTTAAAAGTTAAAACAGCAATAAAGCTTTATCAGAAGGCACCGAAAGTAGATCAAATATCTAAATGACTAATTCCTTTCCTTAATTCATAGACATTTTGAGCACTGAATCCAAGTTACTGAGAATGAGAGATCAGGGAATCAGCAATCCAAACAGTCTGAATATGTCCTATTTCAGCAGCAATTCCCTCCACACTGAACCTATAATTGAACACAAGCTCCTCTAGAATCAAACAAAAATACCGATCAATAACAATTAAATTGACAACATTATCAAATTCAAAATGGGAAACCGCGAGAAAAAAATGTAGAGAAAGTATAGCAGGTTACTGGCTTTATCAGAAGGCACCGAAAGTAGATCAAAGATCTAAATGACTAATTCCTTTCCTCCATTCATAGAAATTTTGAGCATTGAAACTAAGTTAATGAGAATGAGAGATCAGGGAATCAGCAATCCAAACAGCTGAATATGTTCTATTTTAGCAGCAATTCCCTCCACACTAAACCTATAATCGAACACAAGCTACTCTAGAATCAAACCAAAATACCGATCAATAACAATTAAATTGACAACATTATCGAGTGCAAAACGGGAAACCGCGAGAAAAAAATGTAGAGAAAGTATAGCAGTTTACTAGCTGGGGCGGGAACCACGGCTTCGCCGTAGATGGCCTTGAGCTTGGAGAGCGGAACGATGGCAGATTGCGAGGAAGCTTCGGCGTAGAGAGTTTGCTTGGATTCCCAAATTGATTTCTTGAGAGCTTTGTTGGACTGAATTAGGGATTCTTTCTCGGCCTCTAGGGTTTCAATGTCCCTTTGCTGGCTCGCAGATTGAGCTCCGAGGGCGAGAAAGCATCCGCCCAAGAATAAGTCAACGCAGAGGTTTTTTTAAAAAAAAAAACCATACCTGGGCTGTCTTCGGTTCGTTTCGGACGGTGAAAGCTCATCCCGCTCTGCCTTCGCCTCGCCCTAGCTCGACTCGGCTCGCCCTTGCCCTGCTTGCCTCTGTTTCGATCGACGCAGGCCGGAAATTACAAGACTACCGGCGGCTTGGCGTTCATCCTACTCGGCAGTCTCTCTCTGATTCACGATTGCAGAGCTCAGCAGATGTCGGAGGAAACGACGGTGTACCGTCTCTCTCCTCTGGTTTTTCATCTCTGCCGTGTACCGTCTCTCTCCCTCGTCCTTTCACCTTCTACATCCGGTCATGAACAGTTCCAATTAACCGGCTCTTTTTTTTGCTTGGGGTAGAGGGGTCATTTTGGCCCATTTTTTAACCTGCTAGTCTAGTTATGCAATTAGGCCCGTTTTTTGGTTTAGTTACTACCATTTCCTCTTAATTTTATCTATCTATAGAAATCCACTTTATATATGTTTATGGAAAAAAATATTCTGAAGTGAGATTTAGCATGGTTCTTTCCGTTGTACGTTTCGGTGAACGAAATTGGAACACAAATTGGGCCTGGTCGATGGTGGTGGATTTGTCTGCAACAAAAAAGTCACCCAGAGGAGACCTATCAGGGAGCGAAAGTTCCTGATGGTTTCTTACGTGACAGTCAATTCGTTCTTCGTGCCACTAACGTCTATTTATGTGCCAGTATAGGTAAATTTCATGCCAACTTTTTTTACTCCGACAGATAAACCCAAGTCCGAATATAACAAAGAACAACTCTCTCCCTTGCGAATGAAAGAAAAGAAGATTGGTCTTATCACTTTCGATTGGGAATATATGAAGAGGGTGTATAATATTTAATGGCGCAAAACGAAAATCGTAAGCAAACTTATCCATATTCGTTATTATATATTGTATGATGATGACACGGTCTAACGTTTGGTTGTCACGAAATATTGATTTGCTGTCACGTATTTCGCATTGTCTGGCATGTAACCGATCACGAGTCGTTTGTAATTCGAAAAGTTGGTTCCCCGTCTCTCTTTCCCCTCTCTCCTTAGTCTTTCCCCCTTCCTCTCTCTCCTCTGATCCTCTGAAAAGCTATCAGCACCCCCTCCCTCTCTTCTCTAAAAAGCTGCTAATCTCCTCCCCCTCTCAAAAGTTGTTCCCCGTCTCTCTGTTCATTTTGATTGCATTTAATGCTCTATCCTTTTACTCTCAATCTTAGGTTAGTGTCACCGGTTGTTTTTGCAAAAAAATGAACCAATATGCTACTTTTGCAAATTTTAGTAGAGGGAGGTTACTTTTGCCAACACTCAACCTTTTTGGAATATTGAGTAGTATTTACTCTTTTTCTCGTTAGTTTTGTTTTGTGGGATTTTGTCTAACTGAAACCCACTAATCACATGAATCACCTATTTCTTGATTTTGGTAAATAAAGAGCGGTTATCAGGGGTTCGAATCGGCGACCTTTGAGTACTACCCACAAGTTCTTTCCGATTGAACCACCTATTTCATCTGCATCACTCATGCATGTCGGATGATGATGAATGTTCTCACAGTTGATGGATGATGTGGGTGGAGCGCGCAATTGAATTCATGTGACATGTGGTGGTATATCTATTTTTACCCATAGTAAGCCCCCATAAATAAAATTTTGATTTTGAGATTGCAATCTAAATCCCATACCTAGTTCAAATCATATTTATGATAGTCTTTTCTTTTATAAAGAAGGTTAACATATTATTTTGTATCAAATCATCTGTTTAATCTTAATCTCCAATATAGTTCATCCATAATATTATTAATGGGTATTTGATCGAATATTTATAATTTTTTCGAGTGTCGTGATTTAGATAGTTTAAAAGTTCACTAATTATCTGTCCTTATTCCATTTTGTTTAATCATTGGCAATGAAGTTATGAACATTGTTCATTTCATTAGTCAAGGTTTTGTTTCTAATTATTTAATAAGAAATTAAATAATTAACTTAATATATTTTTATTAAATTCTGCATTTTTTTTGTCTTCTAAGAAATTATTTGGAATCCTCGTAGTGATGGTTTGAATATTTTGTAGATCATTTTCAACAAATTTTATTTGTTTAAATATATTATGAAATGTTGATTTATTCCACAATGTTTCTTTATTCTTTTAGAATTGTGTTTTCTTAGTTAAATTGTACATAAGAGTGCCACCAAAGTCTGGTTTGAAGCATATTTTATGATATTTTCTTTTGCTGGTATTAAGTTTGTTTTCCTTGCGTGACATGTGAGTTTTTTTCTCTCTCCAAACTTGTTTTACGATACGTCCTTTTGTTTTACGAGTATTTAGGTCATTTTCATCCATCATCCATCAATATTTTTCAAGTACTGAAGATAGAAACAAGATATGAAGTAGGTGTGATTAATAAGAAAGAGTTGTGGAACTAATTTTGACATGCTTGGTTGCATTGCCTTCCTCCCTAACACCGTCTTTTCTGATATCCAACATAATATCAGATTGCATACAAATCTATCTATATTGGAGCATTGTTGAATTGATTCAAGGGTGATTTGCAAAAATAACCCACTTTTGGGAAATCTTTGCAGGGTTAACCAAATCCGAAAAAAATTTGCACACAACTGGATATCTGGATTCAAGGTGTAACTGGTAGCCGGTAATCGAGGGGAGCCAAGAAAGAGGAAAAAAAAGGAAAGAGGGGAAAGAGAAACAGAGGAGGAAGAAGACACCTAATCGACGAGGACGATGGATTGCTCGAGGCGAGGCGCCGATGACTAGAAGGGGATCAGAGGCGGGCAAGAAAGAAGGGAGAAGGAAGGGCATCGAGGCGAGGCGAGGCGCCATCAACACCACAACACCACGCACTGGTTGAACTTTTCACTAGCCCAGACCACCGAGCACCGTCGGCACTTCACCATCTGTCTCTGGCCCTCTCGCCGCCACTTGAGGTAATTCTACACCACTCTCCACCGGTGCTCTCCCTTTCTTCCCTCCACTGCTCCTCCTCCTCACTCCATGGATCCACACCACTTCTCATCTCTCACACTCCATGGATCCACTGAGCACCGTCGACACTTCACCATTTGTATGTACTGCGATTGTTTTCATGGGATTGGTCTCACCATGACTTGCTGCAATTGTCATCCCTAAAGAACTTTCAATTTTCAAAGATAAGCTTTATGATATTCCTTCTGTTTCTTGTACACAGTTACATCATATTCGTTTTTTTTTTCAAGACAGACTTTTTTGCTGAAAGATGAAACTTCTCAACATGAGGTACATTATTGGCTTGGAAGTGAAGCAAATGAGGTTTGGCATTACCTCCTATCTTACATGTGGCCTAAATATAAATTCAAAGCAAATCTCAGGTTTCATGTGAATTTCGTTAAAAGTCATTAATTAACTTATGTGAATGATGAAAATTTTATGCCCATTACCATACACCTTATGTGGATTCGACCCTGGCATCGGACAAGGCACTCGAATTGAATATGGCCATGGGTTCGTGTATTGTGCAATACAAAGAAGTTCAGGGCCAAGAAACTGTGAAGTTCTTATCAATGTGTTTTATGTGAGCTTGTACCAAAGCTATGTTAATATAAGTTCATGTCATGTATGCAGGATTTAAATGACATGTTAATATAAGTTCATGTCATGTATGCATGATTTAAATGACATGTTAATATAAGTTCATGTCATGTATGCAGGATTTCCTTTGATCGATCTGATGCACCAAAGCTATGTTTTGATGTGTACAAACTATGATGCGTTTTATTGTGATGGTTGTCAATTAGAATATGGTATACCTTTCCTTTGTCCTTTTACATTGTTTGACTAATTGATGGTGGGATGGATTTGATTTCACTGTCTTTTCTTATCTTATCTTATATTGTGGTAGTTGTGTGAAAGAAGAAGTAAAGTATTATAGTAAACAACAACATATAGCATCACAATGTTAGCCTATTAGCTCAAACGGAAGAGCGATGTGCTCATGCACAAAGATGCGGGTTCAAATCCCGCATAGGCTAATATAAAATTATGTTAAATTTTTTCTTTGAAAGCTGATTTTCAGTTGGTTTTATCTTGAATTGATTGTATTACTGTCATGTCAAGTGACGTAGGTGACGTGTCAAACCGATTACCTGTCATGTTAAAAACAGATCTTAATCACATCTAGATCAACCTGTAATCACATCTATGACTTTAATCACATCTACATCTATGACTTTACCTCAAGTGGCATAGAATAACCTCAAGTGGCGGCGAGAGGGCTAGAGATAGATGGTGAATATGTATGAAATTACTGTTTCAAGTAAAAAAAAATATGTGTCAAGTAAAATACATTATGTGCCATGTAAATCCGTTATGGGTGACATGTAAATTCAGTATCATCTAAAAGAGAATTGCATATCTTCGTCCAAAGATCACCAAAGGTTGAATGATTGGAGGTTGTACATGAGATGAGATTAACAACTATGTCAAGACGATGTACATGATAGGTAAATTGATAGTTTTTACATGACAGGTAAATTTGATTTGTATTCTGATCGGTCAGTAAACTTGTGACCTTTTCAGGTGTCATGTAAAACAATTCAGATGTCATGTACAACAATTGACGTGTCATGTAAAACAATTCAGGTGTCATGTAAAACAGTTCATGAGTGACAGGACAGTGATCCGAGGGCTCCTCATTTACACATATTTTCTTCCAATTTAACTTATCCTTTACGTGTGGTTTACGCAAGTTTTTTCCAATTTAGCGTATCCCTCAAAAGCTTCACTACTAATGATATTGAGGGTGTCGTGTCGTGTCATTAGGATATTGGATGTCCTCCCTCTCATCTCTTAGTTGGCTTGGGATTTCTGAGAGCTCTGAAGAACTAAAGAAGTGATGCGCAAAAGAGTGCTGCTGCTTCTGCCTAGTAGGCTCCTTTCAACTTCCTGGCTTATCTCTCATGCAAATAATAGAATTATTACTAAAGCCCGATTGTTCTAGCAGGAACCCGTATGTTCCTGGCTTCTTAGCATAGAATCTTTGGTTAGGTAGTATGTTTGTCTGATTAAAGGTGTGTGGGCTCAATTGTTACAAACTCCTTGTTTTCGCAGCTTTGCTAGCTTTATGGGATTCAAAATTTTCATGTGGAAATTACACAGCTAAACACACAACCAACTTAGGAATTATTAAAGAGCGCCCTCAGTTGCTATCATTATATGGACAACAGACTTTTGCACCGAAATATAGATGCCATAACTTGTCAGAACTGACTACTCTTTGGATTCATTCCATGTTTAGTTTGTACTTACTACTGACATAGTGCAAGATTTACAGTTTGTAATTCCCTACGGGACATGACACCCTATTTTAGGCCAAATTCCCCTGCTCTTTCACACATACACTCCAGGGTCAAGACTCAAGCATATTGAATCGAGTTCACAAAACTAAATGCACAAATCAGCCAGCTAATGTTTGATCAGTATAATGCTTTTCTGTGATGCTTTTATACTGATCAGTATAATTTCCCATCACCCATACTGAATTTACATGTCACCCATACCGGATTTACATGACACATAATGTATTTTACTTGACACATGAATTTTTTCACTTGACACATGAATTTCAGACATATTCTATTCCTTTTTTTAGGATTCGGAATTCCTTCTGCTCGACTTCTTTTTTGTGTGTGTGAGTAGAAAATCGACATGCTTAATGTATTGAAAATCATGTTTGGATGAACTTTAGCATTTTGAAGCTTGGTATTTTATTGAATTTAGAATTTGGCTTAAGTTTTAATAAAAGCGAATGATATACTGCTTAGAATTAGACATTTTGTATTAGGTGATGGATTCAGATTAACGAATGATGCATGGGTTCTTAGCTTTAACCTTACCAACATATTTAGTGCATATTTTGTATTGAACTTGCGTAATGGAAGTAACAAGGTTAACCGACTGTAAATATGTTATTTAAACTTTAAAGTTTGCAGACTATGGATTTGAAATACTTGTCTACAATGCTCTGTAAAACAGGGAATCGATCATCTTCCCCTTAATGAAAGAAAAAAAAATGACAGATAATGCTATTAACATGACATATTGTACCCTTTAACATGACAGGTTATTTGCTGATCTGCAATCTATATATAAGCTTATTCGGTAAAAGAGAGACGTTGTCCGAGTTAAAGTAGGTAATGACTAAGATGGAAAGCAAGTCTCATTTGAAGAGGGTTTTCAACCTGGAATTCATCCTCCCCATGTGTTGAATTCATTATAAGATCTGTTTTTAACATGACAGGTAATAGGTTTGACACGTCACCCACGTCACTTGACATGACAGTAATGCAACCAATTCAAGATAAAACCAACTAAAAATCAACTTACAAAGAAAATTTTTAACATAATTTTAGATTAGCCTATGCGGGATTTGAACCCGCATCTTTGTGCATGAGCACATCACTCTTCCATTTGAGCTAATAGGCTAACATTGTGATGCTATATATTGATGTTTACTAATACTTTACCTCTTCTTTCACACAACGACAAAAACACATGCATATAAATTGGCCTAAATTATACATGACAATAGATATCAATATTCAGTTTCTCAAAGTAGTGGCACAAAATGTGACTGATAAAAATAAACATGAAAGGAGAAAAAATCTACTTGCATTTCTAATTCTTTAGAATACTTAAGGGCATCCATTACCTTCAAAGCGAAAAATTGACGACTCCATTTGTGTTGCACCAGCTACACAACACCAACAACACCCTTGCCTATGACTTTAATCACATCTAGACAATTTCTACACATGAGATCTTTTTCTCTATCAAGGAGAAGCAAAGCATGAAAAAAGTGGCCAATGCTCCCGATGACTATAGAAAACTAAGTGTTGTAAGACATGGTAGTGTTCTTGTTTTAGACATTCATCTTATATTAATAACAGAAAACAATTGGCAAAGACTAAAATTGGCAAAGATCAATTCCTTAGCTTCAAAATTGAGCACGGAATTTACAGATCAAAATTGGCAAAGATCAAACATTTTGTAAATTTTGATCTGTTATTAATATAACATCTGTACTACCACGGAATTTACAGATGAATTCCTTAGCTTCAAATTTCGAATTTGCTGTTTGATCTTTGCCAATCCCAGCTAATGTTTGATCAGTATAATGCTTTTCTAGAATTCGACACAAGTATACTGAATCGAGCATTGATTTCTTTGCCAATTTTGATATTTACTAGGACAAACGAGGCTTACATCACAGACGTCACAGGATGGGGATGAGGTCGGACTTCATCCCGCCGCCTTTCGATCCCTTATCTGCGTCCTCTCCGCCGCCTTCCTCCAAGCTCTGCAAGCGGGGCCGCTCATCTGCCGCCTTCGCCCCCAATCTGCAGCCTTCGCCCTCATCCTCATTTGCCGCCTTCGCCCTCCGCCTCCGTCTCTTTCGCGTTGATTTCGCCACCATTCAAGGCCACTCCCTTCCCCCTTCCTCCTTGTCTTTTTTGTGGACTCCATCCCCTCCACTCTCAATCTCTCTCTGATTTTTCTGCCATCGATTTGGGGCAAGAGAGAGTCAAAGGAAACCAGTTACTCCACGTAAAGATTACCGCCTGGGGTGCAATTTTTTAAGGGGAGAGGGACCGGGTTAACCCTTGCAAATAGGTTCGGATAGTGGGTTATGGTGCAAACCCATCCGGGTTTTGGGTTATTTACTACAATTCACTCTTGATTTAAATCACTATTTTACATGGAAACTATACGATTCATTTCTCGGTACAAAAATACCATACACATCATAAACAGTTAAACACAATAAGTTTGGAGAAAACCATCCATTTGCGCCACCCCAGGAGTTCAACCAGAGATAGGCTACATTCTACTGCCATTCATCAAGGATTTTCGCTTCTTCTTTCTAGCAGCTCGGTACTGTTCTGTTTGAGAAACTGGAGGTCCTTCATCTGTAGCTCTACAGCCTCCTTCGGTAAGGGCTTTTCAGGGGATACTCGGTCTTCCCCGCAACCTTCAGAAGCTTTCTTTACTCTATCTTGCACAATCTTCTTCATCTCTGCCTCCCCAACTGAAGGGAAAACAGCATTGAGCATGATGTTTAGCAACCTCTCGTCTTCCTCCTCAATCAGGTCCTTTCCAAAGCAGCACACGTAAATTGCTTCTAGGGCTTTTTCAGCCCGGACTGCCATCGGTATTGTTGGGACCGAAGCCCTCAATCTTGCTCGCTTCTGCGATCACAACTTTCAACATCAGGCTACTATAACTAATATGCCAATATCGGTTCCCTGGTGTCAGTTTTGAAGGAATCTACTTAACCTTGAAACAAGATGCTAAATTCAGTTCTTATCAACACATAAGCCATTGATTTTTTGCAATAAGGAATCCAAAAGGAAGCTAAGGCCTCTACTATTGGAAGACTCAAAAGACAAGAAACACAAAAAAGGATGTTTATGATGTTCCCAAATCACCAACAGTTTCAGCAGAAGTAGAGACATAGCTCAAAACTGGTCAGGACTCCCACCCTTTATAGGACGGAAAAAGGAGTTGGCACATTCAATATAGAACATTCCAAGAATGCTAGCAAAGTTTTAACTGTACAATCAGAGACACGGCACTGAATATAACATAAAGCACATGCCTTGGGTTGTGACAAATACCAAAATATTGCTTACCGGGAGAAAAGGAAAGACATATTTGACAGCAGGGCATCTAAAAACCAAGGATAGTCTATATCCTATCCAGCAACTTCATCAAGATTTTAAATTACACACATTCAGATGAATCCGGAAAGAAATATACATATCTGACAGTTCGTGTAATTTTTTCATAACTTAACAGCATGAATCATGTTTTAGCTCTCAGATTTTTCTAATGAAAACAGGCAAGGAAGGAGGTCTTACAAGAACAAAAGGATGAAACATCCTAACTGTGCACTAGTAAAGTACATGTTTTATTGCTTTATATCATACTAGAATCCTGATCAAAGTTGTCAACAATGAGCATATCAATTTCTAGCAAGGAGAAGCAAAAAAATAGTTAATTATAAAAACAATTCTAATGCAAGAAGGAAACTGCAAATGTAGACCAACTCACCTCCCTAGCTTCATTCATCATGGAAATGAAGTTTTGCTCTTCAAATTCAATATCATTTGATAGTCGAATCCTTGCAACTCCCTCAAGAATATCTTCAGATTTGAGCAGGCCAGCACCGACAGCTGCTAGCCAACAGCTTAAAAGAACATACAAAGGGTCTCCTACCTACAAAACACATACCCAACACACAATTGAATCCATTTTTATATTGTATCGTACAGCAAAAGCCAACTGAACATAGGCACAACACAATCATAAATCTGATATGTTCTATTTGTCAATCGATTTGCTTTGATATACAATAAGCATAAATCTAATACTCGAGTGAAAAATTATGAATGTTTGAAAATCGTAATCATATTGACTCATTTGATTTCAAAATATATATTTTTAAACAAAAACGTGTCATTATAAACTCAAAAGACATCATTTTGTTCGTTTAAAGAGAAAAAATATACAACAAACTATGCCGTTTTGAACTAAAACATCATATCATTTCCGTCTGCTAAAATAAAGAAAAAAATATGTCAAAAGGTAACTAAACAACACGAGATTGTGCCTCTTTTTGACAAATTTCTAGCTCCGCCACAGGAAGTTTGGTACGGCTAAGGTATCGAGTCAGAATGAACTAACTCAATACCTGTGCTTGGAACTCTGGTTTGGGTTTGAGAGACATTTCATACCCATACCCCATACTCATTGCCATACTCATACCCCATACCATTGTAGACAACCATGGATATGGGTTTGAGACTTGGAGTCATTCAATATCAACATCACATGCATCCCTCATACCGCTACCTATAACAATTGTAACCAAACGCCCATAGATGGGAACCAGAAACTTGATAGCGGCAAACTCTCCTATTTGGAACTAAATAATTCACATAACCATCATTGAACTCTCTCAACTGTTCATAACAAACCAGGAAATCAAAATTGAAAACAACATAAAATCATAATTAGCTATTGAAAAGAAAGAAAGGGAGATGGTTACCCGTCCTCGACGATCTTGAAATTCATAGAAAGCCCTAGAATCAGTGACGGTACACTTCTTGCCGACCCTCCTCCTAAACTCCGCGAAATCGATGATATCGCCACCAAGCCCACCTTCATCGTTGACAATCCTAGCAATTAGCCCTATGACGGGCAAAGAACCAATCACTTTGCTAGCAAATCCAGAAATCGAATTGTCACTCTCAAGGTAAGCTGTAATGGATAAGGCCCCGTTTCTCGACCTCCTGAAATTTCTACTAGTTGAGGCGGAGACGGTGTTGCTGTTGAGAATAAGCTGGCAGAAATTGAGATGGATGTTAGATGAATAAAGGCATTTTGGTGAGAGATGGAAGGAGGTAGAGGAAAATAGTGAAGTGGGTGTCACTGCCATGGCCATCACTCAGAGATGGTGTAAAATGGGCTTTCTAACGGATGGTGTTTGTGAAAATGTATTGTATATCCCCCAGCTGTACAGTACATCGGTTCAACATATTAGGTTCGGCTCGGGTTTCGAACCTAGATGATACTAACTTATAATCTATATCTATATCTATATATCTATATAATACTTTAAATCAGAATACTTAGGCTTACGTGTCACATTCCCCTTCATTTTAGCTAATTCAACCAATCATCTTTTCCCTACTCTTTTATTTTTCTTCTCTCTATTGTCTTTCCTTCCCTTCAACTAATCATTTTTTTCTTTTTTCCCTTTTTATTTTTTGCAACTGATTTTCATCTTTGAAATAACAAATGGGTTTATTTTAAAATATTAAATTAATATTAACCTACAATGGAGTTCATCTTGATTGCGCTTATTATATCTTTCTTTTATGAGTTTATTTGTATAATTTTAATTTTAATTCAAAATATTAAACTAATATTCTATTGAATTGCATAATAATATTTTATTTTTAAAATTTATTTAAAAAAATCACGCCATGGCGCGGGAACTATACTAGTTAATTATTAATTATAAATAATTAAAATGTTCAATTTTAAAAAAATTATATTATAAAAAATTTCTTAAAAATATATACAATGGGTTGTAACTTTTTTTTTTATTACAAGAAAATATATTAGGATTAAGCGACCAATAGTTGGTCTAACTCCATCATAAAGCGTCCTTCCAAACAAGAAGCCAAAGTTCTAAATCTTCATTCAAATCATCGTTGACAAGAATACAGTAAGCAAGACGTGCAATCCTATATGCAGCCATATTGCCTTTTCTAAAAATATGATGAATTGAAACAGAGTTAAAAAAAAAACTAAACATATACATTGTGTCTGTCATCAGGAGTTCTCTACTCCATGGGCAACCTTAGTCACCCAATAAAGTTTTTATGTCAGTGAGGTTATCCCCTTCTATTATAAGGATGTTACGAATCTCTAGATTATTTGTCCATTACTAAGACCAAACACCTTTGTGTATATAATAGACATGTAGTCATATGTACCTCTCCTCATGCTGACAGGTTGGTCATCCGTATTTCAAACTATAAATCCAAAAGCAGTCTTACCAACCGACAATCTAGAGCCATCGAAAATAACTTTAAAAGAATCAGTTGGAGGTTTTCCCTAACGAATCGACTTATGGTGCGCCTTTGCACCACTAGTATTGTTACCTAGTTGACACCCAATCGTGCCCTCGAAAATAAGTTTAAAAGATTAAATAGTCTAGCTTGCAACCAAGTCTGTTTCACAATAAGCATTTAAACTTTAATACTAGCAAGATTAACCTCCGCGGAATTTCCAAATGCCATTTGGTTACGCTGGAACCATAAGGCCCGCCATCCAAACGCCACACATGGCTATACTTTTGACCCAACCGTGGATTGAATGCTACTAAGTACCGAGTCATTATTATTGAGGTCAAAGTAAGAAGTATTTGTCATGGGAATCAGGAATGCAGTCGTTACATAAGGCCAACACTTGTTTTGTCATGTTGCACTCAACCAGTATATGATTTGTTGATTCGTGTGGGCAATCACAGAACACACAACCCATAGACACTGCTATATTCGAACCATATAACCTATCTTTCGACGGTAGGTCATCATGGGAAATTTTTCAAAGGAAATGCTTAACCTTTGGAGGAACGTCTAGTTTCCAAGTCCACGGACATTGAAAAGTAGCTGTTTTTTTTAAACCATCATATCATACCTGGTCCCCATTAGAGACGATCCATAATCGAGGTAAACGATAGATGGATCCTGCACACATCATTAGGGAGTAGTCCCACTAACCCATACCGCATACGAGGCTTGTTCCATTCATTATTTGGTGTAAGGAAGTGATAAACCTCTCAAGTTAGTTGTTCCATCGATAATGGAAGCAACACCTTGTCATTATCAAAGGCCTAGTTATCCGTCCAAAATTTAATAGTGTGTCCATCACCCACACACCAATGAAGTTTTTTAGCAAACATATAACGAATAGGCATTAACTTGGACCATTGCCAAGAAGAGCACCCCTTCTTCTTTTAATTTAAGATGTCCATCCCCTTAATATATTTTTCTATTATGATTCTAACCTATATAGTAGCCGGTTCGACAATAATTTTCCATAGCAACATCATTTGTAGAGCAATGTTCATAGTCTCTTCTTTGTACATACCCAATTTGATGAAAGCTAGAGGCTTTTAAGGTCTTATAGTTATGACCATGGAAGTCAAACCATCCCTATTTAAATAATTTGAGTTACCTGTTACCTTGTATATGTACAATGGTTGACGTGGACAATTGTTATTGATTTCCGCATATTTAGTCTTGTTTTGTTTCATATTTTTAGACCAATTGATTTCTTTTATAGCTTTTGTATTGGGAAAGAGTGTTGTTTGTGTTAATTTTCGTATTATTTGATATATGAATATCTACACAAGCTTTGGTGATTTTTTTTTATAGGTATTAGAGATGCTTTGTAGGAGTTTGGATGCACTTTGGATCTTACCGAAAAACCATGAAGGCATTGGAGAAGCGAAGGAAGAGCAAAAGAGGAGAAACATGGAAGGAATCCCTTTTTTTTCCATTCATCACTTCGAATCAAGTTTTGATGCCTTCATGATACTTGTAGTCCTTGAAAAGAACTTTCCAACGCATATTTATATGCGTCAATCGAATGAATGAGGACTCCAGAATGTGCGTTTCCAAACGAAGTTGGAAAAGCTAAAAGAGTGTCAGTATTGACCCCAGGTGTCGGTATCGACCTCGTCACTGTAGCAGAGCTGAAGACCAAGCCCATGTGAAGAAATTAGGGTGTCGGTATCGACACCCAAGTCTGTAAAGCTAAGTGCAAGAAGAATTAATCACCATTAGTATAAACACCTCCCCTATCGGTATCGACATGTACCTCTGGGTGTCGATAGGGTTTGATGCGCACAGTTTTTGGGCGGTTTTTAAGTGATTTTATCATGAAATTAGATAGACTTAGATATATCTTTTTAGATATTATTTTCATAAGATAGAATATTAGTTTCGACTATAAATAAGGCTCTTTTAGGTCAGATTTAGGGGAATTCAATTCTTTTATCATCTTCACAATGTGAATTGAGGGCTGCGTTTAGGGAGCCGTTGAAGGCTGTTTTGGGGATGTATTTGGGCGACGGTTTGGGCACATTTCTCGAGGTTTTGTGTGACGTTTGATTGAGTTTGTGACACTGTTTTCTAGGTTTTTCTTAAGTTTTAATTTCAAGTTTTCTTCCCCCAATTCTATGTCTTATTCTTTGCTCGCTATGACAATGCATGAGTAGTTTCTTTTTTTTTAGGGTCGGGATGAGCCCAACGATAGTTATGTGTGTGATTGCGATGAATCTATGAATGAGGTATTTTATCTATTCTTGTACCTTTGTGCTTAATATCTAACGAAATTTAGGGCAATTCCTTGTTTGCAATTAAATTGAAATAGATAATCATAAATTTGATAGTAATTAGGGTTTTGAAACGAGAGTTTGATTAACCTAATTAGGAAAAAGTAGGAAAGTTAATTGATTTAACAAAATTTGATTAATTGCTTTGCTTGGTTAGCGGAAGTTAACCTTTTTATGTCTTTCTGTTGATTAAAAAAAGGGGTAGTACCCATAGGTCCCCGGTTCGAACCCGGAATGACCGCTCTTTATTTACCAATTCAAAGAAGTTGACCCTTTTATAGATAAATGCGTGATCTTTGTGTGATTCATTGTGTTTCCATGCTTGACTATTGTTGTAGTGATCCCTAAATCTTAGAAGCTTTTGAATATTGCTTTAAATCCTAAATTTTGTAACATTAAACCCCCAAATCTCTACCTTTCGTCTCTTCTTGCTCTTTCTTAACCCTTAAGCGACCAAGCAAGAAACACCGACTCTCTGTTGATTATAAATTTATTTGTTGATCAAGAAACCCTCTCAACAATTACCTACGTGCGGATGTGTAATTTATACCGATCCACGGACGCGTCAATGTGTAATTTGACCTTCTTCCTAATGCTTTCCTCAAAAAGCTTTCTTTTGAGATTCTACGCGAATAGTTTCCTTGGAGAGTCTATGAAGCCTGGATATCTCTCACAATCCCTTTGTCCCTTCGCTCGCTTTTAGATACAGAGATCTTCAGTCTATTATTCTCTCTTTCGATTCCTTTCTTCATCCAACAGCCCTTTTCTTACTGTCCAGCGTTGCTTTTTATACTAATTAGCCTATACGGACGCCTATTAACAAATGTCGTGCTGGGTCGGCCATGTGGCTGATTTATCTCTTCATGTAGGAGGAGGACATGCCTACCCCATGTGCCATTTTTATTGGGGGGAGAGAGGGGGGGGGGGGGGGGGGGGATTTGGATAATGCATTCGTAGACGGCTTTTGCATTAGAGACTTTTCTGTTATATGGTGGAAACCTCAGACGGTTATCTGGGTCCTTGGGATTCCTTGGGTTATTCGATCCGCCTCTACTCCTATGAGTGTGTTGACCTATCTTAATTTTTAATGAGGTGTCAGGTAGGGGTGTGCAGATCCGGGTATCCGACATGACACGGTTAACCGTGTCGGATACCCGAAATCGTTAACGATGAAAACCCCGATCTGAACACGACACGCTTGATACCGGGTGTCCGATACAAAAATACGAAACGGTTCTGTGTCGGATACCGAATTACCCGACACGAACCATTTGGTCAAATACTCAAATAGATTATGCAACTTGGGATTTGGGTTCCTGTTCTTCATTATTGCAATAATATATGTATATAAAATTACAAATTGCAAGCCTTGAAATCCTTGGATTGCTTTGATTTAACAACCAGAAAACATCACACAATCGTTCAATCCTAAAGAAAACGGAGAGAAGAGAAAGGAGATTTAAAGAAGGGAACTCGTTAGCCATTTGCCGCCTCGCCGGACCACCGAAGATGAAGAACAACCAATCGTCGTCTCGTCGGACCTTTGTAGATGGAGAAGTCGAAGATAGGAGAAGGGGATCTGACGGATCTGGAGAGTGGAGATGGATCTTGCCGACTGCAATGGCGTCGGATCTGACAGAGATTGGAGATGGAGAAGTCGGATCTGACGGAGATCAGAGATGGGGATCTGGCGGATTAGTTGCCGCTCGTCGTCATCTCGTCGCCATTGCAGTCGTTGGAGGAGCCTTAGATGAATTTGAATTTGAGTTTGAGTTTGAGGGAGAGAGAGGAGAGAGGTAGAGGAGGCGGCGTATGTGTGAAAATGAAATGAGGTCTATTCATTTAGAGTTTTCTAAGGAAAGGGGAATTTTTTTTTTAAAAAAAAATCAAAAGCAGGGAAAAAGAATTCAAAAACCGCACCTATTTTGAAGGTATGGGGAGTCGATCTCTGGGCTTCCTGAAAGTTGCCTTGGTTCAAAACCAATTGGGCCATTGCAACACATTTTTTCATATACGATTGAATAATAATAATTCTAAGTTACATATATATTTAAATTAAAAAAAATTAAACGGTTCGTGTCGGGTATCCGGTAAGAAGATTCGCTCGAACCGTACATGAACCATTTAATGTCGTGTTTTAGCGGTTCGTGGCATTTTCGTATCGTGTCTTTTCGGTTTCATGTTTTTTCGTATCGTGTTGTCGTGTTTTTGTGTCGTATCAGCCGTGTCGGGTTTTTCTGCACACCCTAGTGTCAGGGCATGTCAAAATAGGGATTCATCATAGCTTCTCATCCCAAGTGCGGTCATCAACTATGTGCGGTCTGACTTAAGCTGGAGGACCCTTGTGATGTTTCTTGACCAGTTTTCGAAATGGTTTTCTACCTCTTGGGCTTGTTGAGATGGACTTGTCTGGGGAAGTCCACTGGCCCATTAAGACCCAATTAGGGTGAATACAAAACATCGGTAAATCTCTATAAAAATGGTAAAATCAATTTCACCCTATTCACCTCAAGTTTTCTGAGTATTCTTGCAACTCTCTGCTCTAGACTTTCCACTCTTTTCTCGCTCTTCTCCTCGGCCTCCAGTCAGTTTTCTCTATTTCATTTGAAGTTTTTGACCAAGACTCATCCAGTTATTTGATGTGTGAATTTACTGAATCCGACGATTATCAATCACACTCGTGACTGATTTGAGCAAGGACAAATCGCAGCAATCAAGCTGGCGCCATGGATTTGTGAAGCTCAGAGGACACAAGATGAGGAAGAGGGAAATGGGAGCTTCTACTGTTTCATTGATTGTGCAAGATTACAACTAAATCTGTTTCCACATATGAGGCTCCTTTTATACACTTGCTAGATTAGTTACATGAGGTATGTTTGGGTGTGACGCAGCACAGCTCCTAACCTAGTGTGAATTGAGCTCAGAATCACAAGGTCATAGTTCAACACCCCCCCCCCCCCCCCCCCCCCCCCTCAAACTTGGGGTGGAGACAACCCGAGTTTGGCAAGAAGCTCATTTTGTTGATGAGAAGGTAAGATCTTTGTAAGGACATCAGCGAGCTGGGAATTTGTTGGAACATGGCATAAATCGAGCAAGCCATCCATGACCTTCTCACGAGTGAAATGACAGTCAATTTCTATGTGCTTCGTGCGCTCGTGGAAGACCGGGTTCTTTGCAATTTGGATTGCAGATTGGTTGTCACAGAATAGAGTAACAGGCTTGATTGGATCAACTCCCAACTCAGTTAATAAACGGACTAGCCAAGTGATCTCAGCGGCTATCTGAGCCATGGCACGGTACTCTGCTTCTGAGGAGCTGCGAGAAACAACGCCTTGTTTCTTTGATCTCCAACTGACAGGGGAATCCCCAAGTAAAACCACAAACCCAGTGACAGATCGTCTAGAAAAGGAGCAAGAACCCCAATCTGAATCAGTATATGCAGCAACACACTAGAACAAAAAACCCATTTTATCACGTATAATATATCACGGTTTTGAGTTTTTCGTCCTAATAAGTCAATTTAAAGTTTCTCATCCATGATTTCTCCATACCCGTGATACTTTGTTGTTATTAAACCGTGATATTTGTTTTAATATACTGTATTAGACATCTTCTCCCTCTCTACCCCCGCAACCCAATTCAACCCTAACCCCATTCCTCTGTCGATTTCCCAATCACTCCGTCGTCCTCCTCACTCTCTAATGAGTTATCCACCGTTCACTACCAGCCTCTTTCTCCTCTCCATGTCCCTGTCCTCTCTCTGCCGTCCCTCAATTTCACTTTATCCATCTCCAGAATCTTACCTTTCTCTCACCTTGAATCGATCGACCTCTTCGTCAGCCTTCAATTGGCCTGTAATGAGTCGCGACCTCACAAAATCGACCATCACACCTCCTTTATATCCTTGTGATCCATCAAGCAACTTGAGATCTGAATCCACTATCGCCCAGAAATTGTCAATTGTTTTAGACGGAAATCGCCGACACCAGCAATTTGGTTATGGCATGATATCTATTTGTTGTCTTCATCCCTGAATGTAATTGGTAATCCTTCAGACTCATCTCTAATTTGGATAGATACTTGGTTGAGTTTGTGCCAGAAATTAATCAAAATTTCTGTACTATGGTGTGTTTGATTGGGAAAATCAGGGGCAACCCCACATGGTTAGGGTTATTGAAAGAGTTGTTTTCCTTGACATCTCTGGTGGAACTTGTTACCTGGCTAGACAGGTGAGCTTTCAAATTTGCATCCCCTCCCCAAATTTATATTAGCTTCTTAAAGTGCTAAGGTTTATCTAAATGCACAATGTTAGATAGCAGATTTACACATTTATGATTGATATGATTGATTATAGAAATCTTTGGGAGTATGCAACATATATATTAATCTTCTTGTTTCTTAACTTGCTCCTAAAATATTGTGAAACATGTGTCTGGATACTCATTTTTCATATTCAATTTTATTTACTAAAAGGGTTTGTTATTTTATTTTATGTTTGGTCCATTCTTTGAAAATCTTACCTATGGTTTGATGATATCAGTATGCTTTGTAGGTTTCAAGCATACATTGTGCATTAGAGAATTACAAAATTGAAGCTAATTGTATTCAATAAAGATGTGGAAAGCTTTGAAATTAACTTTCAGCCTTTTAATAAACATCCGAAAATTGATTTAAGTAGCTCCACTATATGAGTGTATATGTTAGTTAGGGTATATCTTGGTTAATCTTATACATCTGTTTCTTTTATATCACTTTAATTTTTGCTTTAATATGCTGATCCTAGGTTTGCTAGGCCTATGAGACTAATATGGGTTTGCATCTCTTTGAAATTAATTTTTGCTTTAATTTTTTATTTAAGTAGATCTCATGTTTTTTTAACTATTGAGACTAATATGGGTTTGCATCTCTTTAAACCAGGGAAGCAATCTCCAAGGAAATGACTATAACTTGACACTGTGTTGGCATGTGATGCCCAAGACTGGAAAGATGCTTGCTGACAAAATTGTCACGTCTGGCTATTGTTTTCCAGATGAATAGAGATAAGTTTGAACATTCATGTTTATATAATTCTTTTGCATCTTGTAGACCTCGGATGTAATGGTAAAGATGATAAAGGAGAAACTAAGGTTGAGACGAGGAGTGAGGGAAAAGAAACTCATTGACAACACTATTTGGTTATTTTGGACCTAAAAACCTTTTTATTCCTACATCTTTATCAAATGACATATCTTGTATATCGTTGCTAGGTGAAATTAAAGCATCAAAGATCCAATTTTACAGGATTGGCCCATTATATACTAGTGTAAGATTAGTTGCAGTCTTTTAGATGAGATTCTATTATGGTCACTTTTTATATTCACAAAAATGATGTAAGTATTACTAACTAACATTTTTATTTTGATTAGGGTCAGTGACAAATTACAAGCCTAAAATTTTTGAGCTGATTGGGATAGTTTTGAGTTTTTACTAGGGGTGTTTCGTGTTTGGATTTATGTCTAGCTATCCTGTTTATTTTGGGTTCAAATTTTTTACCCAAACCCGACATTCCTAGGTCAGATTTTCGCATCAAATTTTGACTCTCTTCTCTAGATGAATCCAATTGATTCATCGGTGGAGATGAGTCCAATTAAGGAGTTGCTTTAGTGTTTAGGGTTCTGGTTTTTTTTTTATTATGCAGAATTTTCTCAATTTTTTGTTCTATTTGATTTATGAGTTGTAATTTGAGGAGTTGCTCTATTACTTTATGATTTATCTGAGGAATGAAATAGATTTTAGGGGTTTCCCCTATTTTGATCAGTTTTAGAAGCTGTAGAGATCGATTTTGGGAATAATTATTGGTTTCTTCTGATTTTTGAGACAGATGGATTTCCATGTTTCCTAATGCAATGCAAGTCTGTAATGCATATAAATTAGTTATATAGAATTAATTATTCTGTTTTGGTCTATTGTTTGTAGTTCTGCAACTTTTGTTATGTTGTTTGAGCTGTTAATTGGTTTTGCTTTGCAATTGCAGTACGAGCACATGAGATGAGGGCTGATTCGAAGTAATTAAGAAGATGAGTTTGAACTTTTCTCTACACAAAGGACTCTATGCTGCAAGGAGCACAATATTGCACATAAGGAAAAGGAAATGAGATGTGACCGATAAGTATGAGACTTGGCATCAACACATCAAAATTCCATTGTGTATACAATATAGATAAATGAATTTTTATCGTGTCACTGTGTTCTTAATAGTTTAATCCCTTTAAGTTATATTTTGTGATGTAAATGAATGTTTAGAATGTATTTATAGAAAAGCAATTCATGTTTTTCTTCTCTTAATTTTTTGCAAATACAACAGGTGATATAAATAAAGAACGGGTTCGGTTTATCCAAATCGAGTCGGTTCTTTATAAACCTTTTTTTTTTAAAGTTGGTTTAATATCACGGTTAATAAATATAACCGTGATATATAATTATATTGTATGAATGTACAATTTATGTATATATCACGGTTCAGGATGTATACATCGCAATTGTAACCGTGATATAAAGCTGAAGTTTATGTGTACAACCTCCTTTTAGAACGGTTTTATTAGGGTTTTTATCACGGTTGATAACCGTGATAAAATGTATTATTTATCACGGTTCTGTACAACTTTCTCTATTATCGCGGAACATTTTATCACGGTTAAAAACCGTGATAAAAACCTGAAAAGAACCGTGATAAAATGGGTTTTTTGTACTAGTGACACGAGGAGTATCGAAGCTTCGAAGAAGAATCCCTTGATCTGTAGTACCAGACACATACCGGATTGTGTGGTGAAGAGCTGCAAGGTGAGAGGTTCTGGGGGATTGCATAAACTGGCTAAGTGTTTGAACTGCAAAGGAAATGTCTGGGCGAGTATTGCAAAGATTGTTGAGTTTGCCAACCATGGTTCTGTAATAAGAAGCATTTTCAATGAGATCACCATCCAAGGGATCAAGTTTGCAACGATGAGGCAATGGGGTACAGACTGGACGGTCGTCAACCAAGTGAGCATCAGATACAAGTTCCTTACTGAACTTGTGTTGAGAAATGTGTATACCACTGGGACTGTATGAAACCTCAAGGCCGAGAAAATAATGGAGAAGCCCCAAGTCTTTAATACTAAAGTAATGATCCAGGAAGCTCTTGAGGTGATCAATTTCTGTTGGATTAGAGCCAGTTACTAGAAGATCATCAACATATATGGCAACAATAGTGATATGCTGCTTATCCCTTTTGATGAAGAGGGAATGATCAAGCTTTGACTGGGAGTAGCTGAGGGACAAAAGAGAAGCTGTGAGCTTCTGGAACCACTGCCTGCTTGCTTGCTTCAACCCATAAAGTGATTTAACCAGCTTACAAACCATATTAGGAGGTACTGTCAGACCTGCAGGAGGCTTCATGTACACCTCCTGTTTCCACGCCTCCATCTGTAATGGTATGAAAAGGGAAATTGTGTTCATGAAAAGTAACATCACGGGTGTGGATGAGGAGTTTAGTATTGAGATCCAAGACAGTGTAAGCACTTTTGCCAAAGGGATAGCCCAAGAAAACACATGGTAAAGCACGAGGCTGAAACTTGTCTCTTCCTCTCTTTAATGTACTAACAAAGCAGAGACAACCAAAGACTCTCAACTTAGAGTAATCAGGCAACTTATGGAATAACATTTCATAGGGAGATTTGTGAGATAGAACAGGTAAGGGACAACGGTTTATGAGGTAAGTAGCTGTCAAGATACACTCTCCCTAGTATTTCAAAGGTAAGTTGGCTTGGATTTTGAGGGCTCTGGCAACTTCAAGTAAGTGTTTGTGTTTGCGCTCAACAACCCCATTTTGTTGTGGAGAGTCTACACAACTAGTTTGATGCACAATACCATTTTTGGCAAAGAAAGTGGTCATAGAGCTGTCACAGAATTCTGCAGCATTATCTAACCTCATGGTCTTAATTCGGTTATGAAAGTGGTTTTCAATGAGGGAGACAAAGTTTTGTATGATGGTTAATGTACTGGTTTTAGATGCCATGAGGTAGGTCCATGTGCATTTGGTATGATCATCCACAATGGTAATGAAATATTTGTATCCATTGTGAGTTGGCTGTCTATAGGGTCCCCATGTATCAAAATAAACCAACTCAAAGGGTTTAGCAGCACTGGTTTGTCTCAGAAAAAATGGTTTTCTATGTTGCTTTGCCTGAGGACAAATCTGGCATATAGAGGAAGTATGTAAAGTGCTTACAGAATTGTCAATATACTTCAATTGGGAGAAAGGTAGGTGTCCCAATCGACAATGAAGAGTTTCAGAATTACAAGAAGCTGTAAAACTGGCTCCCTTAGTCACAAAAGACTTATTACAAGAAGCAAATGAATGCTGTAAAACAGTGGACAAAGCACTGAAATTCTCCAATTCATATGGGGTGTGAGCAAAGTATAGACCTCTCTCTTCACTTCCAATCACCAAAGGCTTCTTCATCGAAGGGCCCTGGAGAATGCAAGAGGAAGGAGTGAACAGGATGTTAGATTTAGAGTCAAGAGAAAGCTTGTGAATGGACATCAAATTGTAATGAAAGGCTGGAACATGAAGAACATTTTGTAAAGTGATTTGAGGAGTATATGTGACTAATCCCACAGAAGAGATGGAAGCTTTGTGGTTGTTTGGTAGAGTGATGGAGGAAGAGTTGGTTAAGGGCTTAGAACTGTCAAAGAGGTTAATGTTTGGTGACATGTGATCAGAAGCTCCACTATCCAAGATCCAATTAGAATTAGGCTTTGAAGAGGATAAACAAGCAACCTTACCTGCCAATAAGGCTGTAGAATCTGTGGAATCACGTCCTTGCAGCAAATTCATCAACTGCTGGTACTGCTCTTGAGTGATGGAAGAAGATGCTCCTGCAGCTACTTTCTTGGACTTGGATGAAGATGCTCCATCGGTTGGATAGCCATGAAGCTTCCAACACTTCTCAACCAAGTGACCAAGTGCCTTACAATGAGTGCAAAAGGGGCGCGAGGAACCAGATCCTAATCCAGTGCTGGTGCCTGCATTCGGATACCCGTGCAACTTCCAACATTTGTCTGTGACATGTCCTCCGGTCTTACAATGATCACAATAGGCGCCTGTAGCTGATGACGTCGGATAGCCATGGAGTTTCCAACATTTCTCCATGGCATGACCAGTGACTTTGCAATGGTCACAGTACAAAGGTTTCCTAGGATTCCCTGTATTACCACCTCGCAACTGTTGTGATGCAAAAGCAGAACTGTCTTTCTCCACATTTGCTCCTTTTCCTGCATTTCTCTGATGCTCATCTTGAATGAGGAACCTGTAAGCTTCATCGATGTTTGGCGAAGGTGTCATCATCAGGATGTTGCCACGAACACCACTATAAACTTCGTTTAATCCCATCAGGAAAAACATGACCTGTTGATCTTGGATCAATTTCAACACCGCAAGATTAGATCCACAATCGCATACCTCATACTCCAGCATCATCGAGTATTCGTCCCATAATCGCTTGAATTTCGTGAAGAATTCAGATATTCCAAGATTTCCTTGTTCAACTGCAGCTATCTCCTTTTGAACCTGATAGAGGCGCGTCTTGTTGGCAGATCCAAACCTATTCTCAAGGTTCAGCCAGATCTGCTTTGCTGTTCGACAGTACAAGACACTTTCAGCAATATCTTTCTCTACAGAGTGAGTAAGCCAAGCCATCACCATGCTATTGCAGCGATCCCACAGCTGTTGGAGAGGCGATGCTGTTGGTGGCCTCAGGCAGGTGCCTGTAACAAATCCAATCTTGTTTTTCGCCATTAACGAGACCTCAACTGATCTTTTCCAGTGATTGAAATTGCGACCGTCAAGTAGACGCGTAGACAGAATGTAATTTGGATGATCCGAATGGTGGAGGAATAGCTCATCCATGGGATCTACAGCGAAAACGTCAATCCGATTGTTGTCCTCCTGTTGCTGGTTGTTCTTCGGTGGTTGCTCCATCAGAAATTCACGATTGGCTCTGATACCATGTGAATTTACTGAATCCGACGATTATCAATCACACTCGTGACTGATTTGAGCAAGGACAAATCGCAGCAATCAAGCTGGCGCCATGGATTTGTGAAGCTCAGAGGACACAAGATGAGGAAGAGGGAAATGGGAGCTTCTACTGTTTCATTGATTGTGCAAGATTACAACTAAATCTGTTTCCACATATGAGGCTCCTTTTATACACTTGCTAGATTAGTTACATGAGGTATGTTTGGGTGTGACGCAGCACAGCTCCTAACCTAGTGTGAATTGAGCTCAGAATCACAAGGTCATAGTTCAACATGATGAGTTCTTTCGATGTTCTTATTTTTTTCTTTGCTTTGTTCTTGTTGATCTTCATAAGTTCTTAAATTTATTTTTGATAATCTTGGTGCTTTGATTGGTCTCAGGCTATTAATCCCAGGTTTTATTAGCTGGTCTAGGTGGATTATTAATAATCCAATCCGCACATTTAGGTTATATCATAGACTATTTTAGCATAATTTCATGCTGAAGATACCTAGTTCTAGTGAAGAAATTGACCGCCTTAGCGAGTTTAAGAAAGCTGAAGGGTGGCGTCACTCATTGCCTTCATATGTTTGTCCGCAACAATCTTTTTAGGTTCTTCTTTTGACATGATATCTTCTTCTTTAGAGTTTGCTAGCAAAAGTGTCAAAATGAGGTAGCCTCTAAAATACCCTAAAGTATTTTTAGGTATTTCTATTTTAATTTAAATAAAAATACGATTAAATTTTGAAATAAAACAAGTTATAAGATTTTTTATGATATATATATATATATATATATATATATATAGCTTAAACAATTAGTCAACTCAAACCTTAGGTTCTAAATAATAAGAACCGAATAATAAGATATATAATATATATATATATATATAGGTAAAGTTTCTAGTAAAACGAATTATAGAGTGTAACATGTAACGCAATTAGAGTCGTTGGAGGGTCTAAGATGATCGAACACCCTAACACAATATATCAAATTACACTATAATTTATCACAACTTCCTTGATTAACGCCACTCCATCCCAACTTTTAAGTCCTAATTACAAACTTTTTTCTTTTCAAACAACGTCTTAATTGTTATTCAAACACATGTACACCATATTTATTCATAAAACATTCAATATTAATTTATACAAATTATGTATATGCATGCATAGTCATGAAAGGAAAATTCAGATAATTTATTCAAAAGAACTAGTCATGATTCACAAGTGCTCTATATACTTGATATTCATTTCAAAAGGACAAAATATTCATTTCAAAAAGACAAAATTATATAGTTGATACCAAAAAAAATAGCTATATAAATTTTCTTAAATGAATATTTAACCTATTCGAAACGAATATTAAATATATATTGGTTGACTAAGTTAATTTCAGTAATTAAGCGAGAGGCATAGAGAAAAAAATCTAATATTCAATTTTAATAGATTAAATATTCGTATAAATATATCATGAGTGAAATTTGAATAAAATTTGAAAGTTTTGTAAGTGAATATGTATATTGATTGTAAACGAATATTTACCCTTTTGTAAACGAATAAGTATAGATCGATTGTTTAAATTAATTATAGAAAATATTAAGCGTACTTGTAGTTCCAAATATTAATTTAAAAGTTTGAATACTTTATTCATATTAGACATACTAATTATTCATTTTAAAAATGAAGTATACTACTACTTGTAATCAATAAATTTAAAAGAAGCTATTTTTTTTAACATATTTCTTCTATAAAGATTGGATTTCATAATTTCAGGATTATGGGTTTATAATTTTATTACACTACAAAATGTTCAAAATTTTAACTCTACTAAATCAGTTATTCAAAGTAAATAATTAAATGAATATTTACCCTTTTGTAAACGAATAGTATACATCGACTGCTTAAAGTTAATTATAGAAAATATTGAGCGTACTTGTAGTTCCAAATATTTTAAAAGTTTGAATACTTTATTCATATTAGACATACTAAGTATTCATTTAAAAATGAGGTATATTACTTGTAATTTCAATAAATTTAAATGCCACTATTTTTTTCACATATTTCTTCTATAAAGATTGGATTACATAATTTCAGGATTATTAGTTAATGTAGGTTACTTTCTTTCCCTTTTATATATCATACATGCAATTCCTTTCCCGTAAAATAACTTCCTTACATTTTAATGAACATAAGGGCTGATGTCAAGACGTTGAAACGACTATTGACAAGATAATTTTAATCAAGTTACATAAATGTGTTTTTTCAATTTACAAAATATTTGCAAAATGTGCCCGAGACCAATTAAACACCCATTCGCTGCAATCTCCTTCATCAACAAATTAAAGATCAAATCAAATAAAGGTTTATAGGTGGGGTGATAATCTGTATATTTGGGTTGATTTTGAATTCAGCCGACTGATAATTTATTTGGATGATGATATTTCAGTTTTGTTTTTGATTTATTTTCAAGGGTTAGGGTTCTTGAACCGATTTTTTTCTTGGTTTATTTGTTATGGTCGTAGTTTGAGAATCCACCACCACGATGGTTTCCAGGGCAGCGACAGCAGCCATTTCATGCTCCTCGGCCTCAACCTCGACATCCCAAAAGAATTCCGCCCTAGGGCTTTGGTGATGGCGTTGGTTAATTGACTGGGTATCATGTGTGATGCTTAATTTCTTTATTGGTGTTGATTCAACACCATCAATAAAGAAATTAAGCATCACACATGATAAACTGATTTTGCACAAGAGAATACTTAACTCGACAACCTCGTCATCTATCGGCCTCAACCTCGACATCCCAAGAGAATTCTTTCTCTAATTAACTACTGCAATTAGTTTTGCACAAATTAATTTTTGATCATTAAATGGGGATTTCGGGAGGGGGCAGATAGATGATGAGCAAGAGGAAGATGAAGAGAAAAATCAAAACACGGGAAAGGGTATGTTGTGCAATTTAGCAAATTTTATCTTGTCAATAGTCGTTTTGTCGTCTTGTCTCTAGCCTCACTCTTTAATGAATTGTTACATATTTTGATGGAGATAATTTAGGTCATTTTAAATAGGGAAAACTAATTAAAATACCCCCACATTTGGGGGCATGGTAAAAATATATCCTCAACTTTCAAATGTAATAAAAATATCCCGACCTTTGAGGATAGTGGTAATATATTACCACAAGTTTTTTCACGAGTCAAAAATGCTGACAAGGCAGCCTACGCGGATTTTTTACAAGGTTTTTTTTAACAGTATCCTTAGGAAAAAAATAAAGAGTTGGACCGGGTTCATACCTAACGTCTTTTCCTCCACCATATCTTCTTCCGGGGACCGTGGTCGCCTCTTGAATTGTCTTCCAGGTAGCTCTTGGTGTTAGGAATAGTCGTGTTGTGTTAATTTGAAGCAATTTTGACCAGATTAATTTCTTGGTTGAATCAATTTTGTTTTTCGGGTTTAATTTGTTATTGTTTTATGATTTTTGCCTAAGGAAACCGATCAAGAAAACCCAATTTTAGTACTAATTTGTAAAAAAAAGGCTTCCACATATGTTGTCTTGTAAAAAAAAAATTCACGTAGGCTGTCTTGTCAGTATTTTTGACCTGTGAGAAAACACATGGTAATATATTACTATCACCCTCAAAGGTCGGGATATTTTTATTACATTTGAAAGTTGAGGATATATTTTTACCATACCCCCAAAGGTGGGGGTATTTTAATTAGATTTCCCTTTTAAATATTGCGGGGGAATGGTTGCTTTTGAATTCTAATCTTCTATGATGTAACTACCATAGACACAATTTGTCTTATTTTAAATGAATATTAGCCATTGATATGTTTTAATCCAACGACTATAATTACGTTACATGTTACATCCTATCAATCGTTTCACTAGAACCTATCCCTATATATATATATATATATATATATATATATATATATATATATATATATATATATATATATATATATATATATATATATATTTATCTTATTATTCGGTTCTTATTATTTAGAACCTAAGGTTTCAGTTGACATTATTATTTTATGTTAAAGTTCGTTTCTTTTATTATGTTAAAATCTAGAGCTTGTATCAAAACAATTAGTTATTAGGATTTTTAGACACGTTTACTTTTGGTTTTCATTTTGAAACGTTATTTTTTGGGTTTTGCTATTATGGATATTATCTGTCTAACAAATCTTGCAGGTACAAAAAAGTTGCAGAATTACTCGATGTTGAGTAGTCTACTCGACGTCGACCACTCATGACGAGAAAAAGAGCTTGTGGTCGAGGAAGGATCACCCTGGGGCTTCAACTGTACTCGAGATCGAGTAGATCTAGTCGATGTCGACTAGTCTTCTCGATATCGACAACTTCTGCAGCAACTTCAACGCTCGATTCTGGCGTTCTGCACATCTGTCTAGTGAGTTTCTTTCTTCAACCTTGTTTTTATACAACGAGGACACTGTAAATTTTAAGTATGGGGTGGGGGAAGGGCTTACTGTATGCATATTTGACTATATTTGACATTATTTGTGCATATTTTCCGAATTGCTTATACATGATTACTTTGGATATGTTATTTATCTATATGCTTATATGTTGTTTTCCAAAGTTTATTTTTAATCACCCCCATTAAAAATTTTGATTAAGTGTCATGGAAGTGATATTGAACTCGACGATGCAAAATTGGATTCATTAGAGATATAGCATGAAATTGCCTAGTAAAGGGAAGTCACAATGAAGTGCATTATTTTCTTGAAAACCATGAAAAGAGGTAAAATTTGAAGTTGTTTTTGACATGTTGCATGATAATAGGACGGAGGACTTTATATTTTCCATACAATGCTCATATTGTTTATATTCTAAGCCATATCTATGCTTATTTGCATCACAAAAGCGATATTATGCCTTATTTTATATATTGCTTGACATGATCTAAATATTGCCCTTTTTTTTTACCTTATTTCCTTATCCGGGGATTATGTTGAAAGTTACATTATATGGTGTTTGTGTTGTTATTATTATCATCATTGAAGTTTGGCAGAAAATTGAAAGTTTATGGAAAATTTAATGAGATTGAGAAAGAAAATCCGGTCACCTCAGGAGATAAAGGTAGATTGACCCTGCCTGCGTTGAGATGTTAGTTCCGCAGGATGGGACACCAAGGTAAGGAGTCCAAAGCACTAATTATCCAGGGCCATTCATGACACCTATGTTTACGACTCGCGAGAATGCAGTGCTGAGGTTAGAGAGGTAAAATCATAATATTGAAAAAAGAATTGAGAGAAAGGGGAGGAATCAAATGAAAAAGGAATGTGGTATGAAAGTTTGGAAATTACTCCATTTCCCCGGATCATTAGCACCACATGGCCAAAAATTGTCCACCTTTAACCTTTTACCAATCTACTCCTTATTGAGCTTAAATAAAGTCCTCTTGATTATTGTTGCTTTGTCACATATGGATTGTTTTGCATAACCCTCCTTTTGTGTGTGAAGTTGCTTTTATTCACAGGCATGGAATTTGTGGCACAAGTACCTTCTCGAGGATGGTAATTAATTGCAGGGACATATGACAATGGATCTAAGATATTGAGAGTTTGAATTCTTCCCCTGTATGACCATTAAAAGTATTGCTTGAGCACAAGCAAACTTAAATATGGTGTGTTTGTTGTGAGCCTAATTCGCCATGTTTTACACTAACTTTTTTATATCGATTTTCCCATGCATTTCATATCATTGGGTTATAATTATACAAAATATTTGTAGTTTATGTTATTTGCCAAATTATGAAGTGTACACTAGTTTCTATTTAATTTCGCAGAAATCGAGACATTCTACAACAATTCGGAGAAGGAAGAAAACCATGGAAGAGCTCTAGGTCAACTACAGAAAGTCCAAGGTCGAGTAACAGCTGAACCAGAACAGATCGAGAAAAGAACAAGGAAAAGAGCACTCGACAGGACTAGTCGATATTGACCAAACTGGTCGATATCGAGTACTATATGGTCGAAATCCACGAGTCGAGCAGCAAGGCACTCGAGGAGCACAAAAGTCCTTGATTTCGAGCAGTGTACTCGATGTCGAGTACCCGTCGAAATCAGCAATCCTAGTCGAGCTCGAGTCAGAATCCGAGGAGAGCGAGCAGATCGAGTACGAATCCTACTCGACGTCGACTACTCTTGTCGATGTCGAGTACTTCCCAGCGTCATTCTGAGTCAAAATCGAGTGAAACCCGAGTGATGGTGATTACTTGCAAGTAAATTCACGTGGAATTCTATCAAGACATGTGAAGATATATCAAGTTCAAGGAGGATCTATCCACAATTAGATATTTCCCTTAAGGATTTATTTGTTTTATTTACCAAGTTTTATCATAAAGTCTTTAGATAGATAGTTTTAAATATAGATAGATTATTCTTTCCTTGGATAGCAAGGATTGAATACTATAAATAAGGCCTTTGGGACTGATTTTAAGAATCCAAGCCACAAGCAATTTTGTTACATATAGTTAGAGAGAGAGTTTTGGCTGAGAGAGGTGTGGAAAGGCGAGTGTGGATTTGGCTTCGATCGGTTGTAAGCTCTTATTTGATTTAGTGCAATTTAGTTTATGTAAATTATTGATGTGTGTTTTTATGATGAAGAGCGAGTAGTCACCCAACTTCTAGGGTCGGGGTGAGCCCGACGGTAGCCATCTAAGGTAAGGCGATAAAGATACAACTTTTAATACGATTTCATCATCTATCCCTATAAGCATGATTCTTTTGCGACAGTCGAAGGTGATCCCGGTTTGTGTTATTGAAGAGAAAGTGATCTTAATGCAACTTGGATTAATTATGTGAAAAAGGTTAGTAACAATTAGGGTTTATGCGAAAGCCTCTACTTTCCTATCTGTTAATGACGATAGTTATTTGATGAAAAGCATGATCTTTTATACCTTTAGCATTATTCTTATATGGTTATCGTTGTGGCATTGAAACCTTGATTCTAGGAGCTTTTATATTATTGAATTCGAATCCCACAAATTTTGTGTTGTTTCTGTGTCTTTCTTCCTTGTGAAAAGTAACGTTTTTATTCTGCAGACTACTCGATGTCGATAACTTCTGGTCGACGTCGAGTACACTGGTCGACGTCGAGTACCCTTTGTGCTCGACATTGCTTGCTTTATCTTCTGTGGTGTAGGTCTGCAGGTTTACTCGACTGAGGTAGTCGACATCGAGTACTTTTACTCGACGTCGAGGACTTCTGCTGGTCGATACGAGAGCAAATTGGATCTAATCAGGCGAGCGCTGACACGCTTCCTCGTGGATACGATCCTGAATACCCTACCACTACAGCGGGAGTGTTTTTTGTATTTTATTTGCTTGGACAGGGAGTTGGTTTCGTTGTTTATATTTAATATTTATTTTGTTTACTAGTTTCCCTCATAAAAAATTTTGCTCTCCTCAGACTGTGCTCGAGCTCGACTAGAATTCGGACTCTCGACGGGTATTTGACATCGAGTAAGGTATTCGGTGTCCAGGACTTTTTTGCTCCTCGAGTGGTTTGCTGCTCGATCTAGTGTTCTGGAGCTGAAGTCGACTAATTGTCCTCGACATCGACCAGTCCGGTCGACGTCGACTAGTTCTGTCGAGTGCTTTCTCTTCTCTTTTATGCTTGACATGCTCTAGTTCAGCTGCTACTCGACCCCAAATATTCTGTCTTTGTTCTACTCAGCTTGAAGCTTCTACCTTCTAACTTCTCTCTCCAACGTTCTAACTTACTACTTACCCCATCTCTCGTCTCATCTACTAACATAATGTCGTCTGCAACCACGGGACCTCGCCTTCCGACACCACATCCATAATCAAGGTGAAAAGGAAAGGGCTAAGGGCCGTTCCCTAATGCAGTCCTACCCTCACGGGAAAGTACTCCGTGTCCCCTACAGAGGTGTAAACACTAGTTAGCACACCAAAACCCTAAATCAGCTTGTAGAAACCAAAAAAAAAAAAAATCATATGCCTTTGCCTGGCGGTGGTCGGAGGTCCTAGCGGTCCCAAAGAGGCTGAAAACCTCCATCTCTCTCGCCGTTGGTTCACCCTCTCCCACATATCGATCGTCGCCAGATCCTGGAAACAAAGGTCAAAAGCGGTTCTCATCTCCGCAAATGTTGTCGGAGATGAGGAGAAGAACAGAAGGAAAATGGATAAGGAGAAAACGAGGGAGAGAATAACAGTAGAAGAGGGAGAGAACGGAGAAGAAAGAGAAGAATATGTAAATAAGAAGGTAGAAGACTAGGACTGGCCGATGAACATTTGGCTGATTTGAATTGCCCGGTGGACATTTGTTTAATTAGGCTAGCGAATTGGGCTGGCAGCTCAATTTCTCCTAATAATGACTAGGAAAGTACGGTCATTCTTTGCCTTTAAATCAGTCACACAACATCGATCAGATATAGATATAGAACAATTGCATGAGTCCGATTGAACTGCACTTTTCAAAAAAAAAAAAGTTACAACTTTTCTTGTCTTACATGTGTTTATTATACATGTATGAAATCATGCAAAAATATATAGGTGGTGGAGAACTTGTATTACAGGAGATTATTGAAATACACTTTTCAAAAAAAAAAGTTACAACTTTTCTTGTCTTACATGTGTTTATTATACATTTATGAATTCATGCAAAAATATATAGGTGGTGGATAACTTGTATTACAGGAGATTATTGAAATTAATACACTTTTCAAAAAAAAAAGTTACAACTTTTCTTGTCTTACATGTGTTTATTATACATTTATGAATTCATGCAAAAATATATAGGTGGTGGATAACTTTTATTACATGAGATGGCAACTTCGATCAAGCAAACATATTTTGGGACGAGTTTCATGGATGTATGTTTGGGTAGAGACGAACACGAACCCCACTAGTAGGTCTGGCTATCGGATCAACGAGCAATTCCTCTTCACAATCGTTCACCAAATCCCATCTAAATCTCCTAACAACATGGTGCATGAAGACAAGCACCAACACATGGGCGAAGTTCTTTCCAGGGCAGAAGTGTTGCCCTCCTCCGAATGGTATGTAAGTGTTGGGTAACGGCCCTTCCCCTTCGAATCTCGTAGGATCAAACCTCTCTGGTTCTTTGAAGTATCTTGGGTCCATGTGGATTGCCTTTATGCTCAACATTAACTGTAAAAATAGTAAAAATAATAAAAATAAATAAAACTCATGCATCCATGTATCATTCACATGCAGGGGCGGCCATAGGGGGCACGGGGGGTGTCCGCCCCCTCCCCCTCCGGCGATGGAATTTCATAGTATATTTTTTAAAAAAAAGAATTAACAAAATTAAAAACATAGGGTAAAAAAATAAAAAAAATGTGAGAAAGAACACTAAAGTTGTATAACGTAGTTGGTAAAAGGAGGGAAGGAAGAAAATTAAAGAAAAAATATATAGGGATATGATAGTTATATATATATATATAGTTAATTAGTTAGTTAAGAAAATTAAAGAAAAAATAGAAGAATTAAAAAAATAAAAAATAGTGCGCAAATACAAACTAAAATTGAACTCACCTTCCACCCTTTAGGGATATGATAACCAGCATAGGTGAAGTCCGAATTGGCTTCTCTAAACAAACCTTGCGCCGGAGGACAAACACGAAGAACTTCACGCATTACGTTCCAAGAATACTTCATTTCTCGTGTGTCGTTCCAATTCAGTGCCTCTCCTTGCTCTTTCTTTGCAGCCAACTCCATGTTTTCTGTCGATAAATCTCCCACAAATTAATAATAATTAAAGTTTTGGTTTTTCTTTAATTTGAAGGGAAATCGATCGATCTGCATTGAATTAATTGGTTGAACGAGTGAGAAGCACTAAACTTACCACGACGCATATTATCGTAGACATTTGGGTGCTTTGCAAGATACTTGAAGATCATGGTAATAACAACACTAGTGGTGTCATGTATGACAATGAGCACGCCTACAAGTCTATTTGCGACACCCTCGTCGCTAATCTCCAACCCATTCTCATGGGCAGCTACCAAGATATCGGACAATGTGTCGTGGA